>SNVD02002607.1:0-164026 GCA_013180625.2 Boswellia sacra
TTTTACTTCATTTTTGTGCAAGTTGCTCCAAAACTCCTACAAACATCAAAACCACACAAAAACATAAAAATACCAAGGAATATAGCAAAGAAACATGGACAAATTGATATGAAAGTAATACATAAGTAGAGACCTATCAACTTACTACTAGATGGTTGTAATGTCAATGTTAGAATTCATCGCTTTTTATTGATAGGGAGTACTCACTCTACCAACAGGGGGGCTCAGATTCTATCTCCCTAAAAGGGTTGGTACTTGTAAAGGTACTTTGATGCGTAAGTCAAATGGCATGAAACTATTTGAGTAATAAAAATTGTCTATAAGATGTGATATAAATTCCGGAAGGGCTAAACTAGTAAAGAATTGATGAAAATAGAGAGTGGGGATAGTGAAAATCTTCCTAGTGCTCTCACAAGGGAGCACAGGTCGTATTTCCAGTGGTGGACTGTAGAGGTATGGAGCTGAATAAATATGAGTTCTCTTAGATGGTTGACTTTGTATTGCTCATGGCTAGACTCTCCTCCTTAAGTTTTCTATCAAGTTACCGTGCTTATGCCTCGCTTGGGCAGCCAACTTTTCTTCTTTTGTGATTCCTCATCATGCCTCCATCTTTTCTTCCCTTGGAAAGTTTCATTTCTATCAAGCCTCGAGCGCTATACTTCTTGTTGATCACATGCTCTCCAAGTCCTAGGCTCAAGCTTCTATTTTTGTCTGTCACTTTGATGCATACCCCTGCTTGACTCCCATTCTTCCTTTTTTTGTCTAAGATTCCTTTCAAATGCAAACTTCCTCCAACCGTACTGTGAAGCTTCTCCCACCCCAAGACCCATCTTTCACTTTCACATAGATGCTCCAAGTGGCCAGATTATTTATTATGGCTTGTGATCATTTTGCTCTTCTCTATTTGTTTTTTCGTTTTTTTTTTTTTGCTATTTAGAGGTTGGGCTTATGGGTTTTTAAGCACTGAAGCTAGACATGTAAAACGTACTATACCGTGTCGACACGGCCTAAAATTTTTAGGCCCATAACATTATTTGTACCGTATTTGGCCCAGCATGAATAGTATTTTGTGTCGTAACATGCCTAGCATTAAAAAAAAAAATTTGAAGGCCCAGCATGGTCTATATGGCATGGCCCAAATGGAGGCGTGCCTAGAACTGTGCCTTTTGTACTTGACCTGAATGGGAAAAAGATACATACAAAATTTTTTTTTGTCTTTTAACTTTTAAATTTTTATAAAAAAGATACACGTATATCTTAAAGAGACTAATTAATTCCTTATTTCGTGCCAAACTTTTAACTTTTCGTGTCGGCACTGCCCTTAGGCTTGGAACCAGGGCGGGGCGGGTACGGGGTAGTAGATATCCATCCCCACCCCGCTAATTTTTTGTTTTTGCCTCGCCCCGCCCCATTGCCCATGAATGGCGGGCGGGGCGGGGCAAAAAAAGACTCAATGGCCCCATACCCGACCCACCTATTTACAATTTTTTTTCATATTTTTTTATAAATCTTCCATCAAATATGATTATGTCTATCCCTAGTAAAAAACAATCCAACAAATGAACGATACCAATATGTCGGATAAAATCACCTAATTAACTCAATAAGTGCATAAGTACAAGATGCTCACAAAAATAAAAATAAAAAACATATATAAGTCCATCAAATACAACGTGCTCACGACAAAAAAAAAACATACATAAGTCTCTCCAATACAACATATTCACACAAAAAAACATATATAAGTCCATCCAATGCAACATGTTCACAACCAAAACAAACATATTTAAGTGCATCCATACAACATGTTCACAACCATATATATATATATATATATATATATATATATATATAAAGAGACTAGTTTGTAAAATATTGCCAAACTAGCGATGTGGTCTTGGGCTTTTTACTAGGTTGAGACAAATCTTCATCTTCTTCTACCACTCTCTTACTAGTAGATATTGCAACATCTTCTGAATCTTTATCAATGTTTAAATCAACATTTGGATTTACTTTGTTTGACATCCCCACTTCTTGTTGTGAAGACATTGTTTACCCAAAAAAATACAATGTATGCAAAATTAAAATAAAATTAACAAAGAAAAAAATACTAATATTAAACATTAATGTTGTGATGTTTCCCTTTTTTTTTGTATTTTGGTGACATTCTTTAATCTTGTATATGATTATTTATTTATTTATGTTTGCCTTGTCTTGTCCTTCGATATGCATAATGCTGATCAGTAATTTGTATTTTTCCTTCTGTTTGCTGATTTCAGACCTAGCCCATGTCTTCTCTTCTATCAGAAGAGACCTCAATTTCATTGATCACACCAGTGAACTCGAATGGAAAGAGTAGGCAAACCCTATTTACTAAATTTGATCATATGTACGTGCAAAGTTTAAATAAAATCTTAAACATTTTGGTCTATTATTTATGCATATTTCAAAGGATCCAGCCTGTAATAGTTGATCCTGGGCTCTACCTAGCCAGGAAGAGCCAAAGTTTTCATATGTACATGCAAAGTTTAAATAAAATCTTAAACATTTTGGTCTATTATTTATGCATATTTCAAAGGATCCAGCCTGTAATAGTTGATCCTGGGCTCTACCTAGCCAGGAAGAGCCAAAGTTTTCAAGCTATAAAGAAGGATCCAGCCTGATCGTTCAAAGTATTGACAGGCAAAATGAAGCGACCGACGCCTCCAACGCTCCTCATGTACTTTTATAACATAATGTTATCTCTTATAAAAATTAAAAATAATCATTTAATTTTTAGCTCGATAGTATAAACATATGGGATCATTATTTTTAGACTAATGATTTAATATTTCAAAATCAATTATGAACAAATATGTTTTCATAATTGTTTAAGGAGTGAGACAAACCTAAGTGAGAGTGATGAACAACCAAGCAGGCCTGGCGGAGCTGGACAAACGACAGAAGGGTGTAGCCGTGGACCGTCATGTGACAACAAGGAGGGTGCAGCGCAGCCGTGGACCGTGGCAGCTACAAATCACCGAGGAAGATGAGGACCAAGCTTGAAGATGGTTGTGTCTAAGTCAGGGGCTGTCGACGTTGGACTAGCCAGCGACGGTGGATCAGACGCAGCTTATAGATCAGTAGATGGTGTTGCGGTAGAGCGGCGATGGTGGACAGAGTAGATCGTGGGTGCGTAATGTTGTGTAGGTAGGCATTTGAGATTGTAGAGGGTCTGAATGGAATTTACGAAATTTATATAGTCTGTCATATGTTCTAGAAACCCACATATATTAAAACTTAACAAAATAACCCCTTTTAATTACCCCTAAGTCCCTATATTTTAAATTTTGTTAAATTTACCCTTTTATGTGCGGGGTGGGGCAGGTCAAACGGGTCTAGATGTAGGACCCGACCCTGGACCTATCCCGGACGGGTCCTAAATTTTGCAGCCCCGTACCTACCCTAATGATGTTTAGGAGCAGGTTTTGACCCGCCAAAACCAGCCCCTTTTGTGTGGGTCTCATCAGGGCCCTAGACCCATCGAGTCAAATGCCCAAGCCTATTGCCCATCGTGCCAAAATTTTGAGCTCTATCTAGTCTAATCCTCATTTCGTACTATATTATGCTACTACAGTATTTGTGTTCGTATCGTATTCGTACTGTACGATTTTATATTGCACTGTGTCATGCTTGTGCCTGGCCTAGCCTGGCCCTTTTTACATGTCTAACTAGAGCTTAATTGGATGGGCCTGGGCTTGTCTTGCGTGGACTTAGGTGATAATGTGAAAATTATGATTCCATGACCTATAGGAGTAAAATTTTTAATATTGCTATTCGTTGTTATTAACTCATTTGCCATAATGAAGAAATACAAGCATAATAGATTCAGGCAGATTACTATTAGTTTTTAATTAATTTCCCAGTCATGATTGGATCATCATTGAGGTGGAAGAAACACGAAAATTGTTTTGAGATTAAAACAAGATTTCAAGGAATAAAATTGGTAAATCTACTTCCAAATTTTCCAACAAATTAACCCACAAGCTTAATTACGCTACCTATTAACAAACAATTTGTTGCATTTGGAGAACTAAAATTATCACTTAATAAGATTTAAAAATTAATCTCTTTGTGAGGGCGCCATATACCCATGCATGTATCGAATATTTGTGAGCGGGCTATACACACACACACACACACACACACTCGGATGCTAATCAAAATGGTTCATTCTAAAATAATGAGCTAATTATGAGTATTTTAATGTTCGTCGATCGGTAGTTTGTGTTGGAGAAAAAAGGTTTAAAACAAACATTTATATTATAAGTTACAATATTTATTTTGAGATTAATTTCATACGTTACAAGTATAATAAAAACATGAACGTTACGACACTTATTATTTGTAACGTTCATGCTTTTATTAAGAACATTATGGCTTAGGAGTTACAAGAAATTTAATTTGTAACTGACTTGGCTAAGAGACTACTATATAAAGGAGTCTCAAAGGTTCTAACATGAACATGATATTTTGAGTATTTGATGATTTTGAGCAAGCGCGACACATGAAAACAGGTTATTTTCTTCCGGTGATCGTGCTCATCGAGAAGATAAGCTGTGAGCACTGGGTTGTATCTTGGAGCCTTTGAGTACCGATATGACTCGCACGAGGGGAGGACTCTTTGGCTTTAGGACAATGCCTTCGACATGCCTCCCAAATGTTCAGGCCATTTATTTCTTACTCTATCTCTTTGTTTGTTCTATTTATTTAATATATTAATCTAATTCATATTTTATTATTTCTTTAATATCTTGTTGTTTATTTATATTATTTAAATTTATTTTAAATATTCTCAACATTCTAAAGCCAAAGAGTATCTTACATATTTTATTGTTTACCCTAACAACTTAATTCATCACTAGGCATTGTATAACATAATTAATTTCTAGAGCATGTTTATTGCTTGTTTTATTTTGTTTATTATATAATTATGTTATGTTAACATGTCTGCTTGTGAGGATCTGAGAGATTCACCATGTTTTTTTTAATTGTTCTAAAATTTATTTAGCCTTAAAATATGGTTGCTTTATAGTTTTTTTTTACGGTGAATAAATGCATGTTTAGATACTTCTAATTTTTTTTTAATAGAAAATATTGAAACATGCATGGATTAAATGCTGGAAATATATAATCTTAGAGTTTTATACTTGCATAAGCATAAATTTGTGACTAGAGTTATAAGCTTGAAATATTTTATTTTGATATTGGAGAGAGCCTAATGTTTTCAAATTGTGTTGACAACAAAAATATGTATTCAGAGTTCTGGGCTCAACTTAGTATCGAGATTGAATCTCTTTATCAACCTCAAGACAATTTGGAGGTAATAGATATATATTTTTTATTTGAGGTAATACAAAATTATTTATGATAGCATGACTATTTATTTACAATCAAATTTTTTTTGTGATATATTAAATTTTTTTTATTTGTCGTTATACATATGTTGTAGTGTTAGATTGTTAGTGCATGATGCTTTGAGTTACAAAGAATTCAGATGAGTTAAATGTAGTGGTTTTATAATCAAAACCTTTTATGAGTTTTTATTATAGTTATGAAACCATAATAAATATTTCAGTTATGAAAATTCTTTCTATCAATATTTATTATAGGTTGATTATTTATGATTTAATTAATTCTATATGTTGCTAATTAATTGAATATGTGTTTGCTTTGGAGCTAGCATGCATTTTTAAATGCATTCATAAACTCATATATATTTCCAATGTCTTTGATATTTATTGTATATTATTATTGCTTAATAATTCAATTTATGAGTTACTTGTATGCATCAAATTTTTATTACACAATAAATCATGTGTTTTCAATATATTTCATTAGAAACTCATACGTATGATAGTGTGCTATTAAGTCATAGTTTCTTGTGGCTATCATGCATATTAAATGGTGACATCTAAATAATTGATTAGTAGAGTATGTTAAGAAGACTAGTAGATTATTAGGTAATTTATGTGGTTATATTAAATGAAATAATAGCATAAATGCTAATGATTATTATTAAATACATATATGAGTTATAAATATTATATTTACAATTTTAGCAATAAATGTCTTATTAATGTAAGGATTGAAAAAATATTTTTAATGTGGGGGTTTCTAGTTTTTGAGCAATTTCATATTTTAGTTCTTAATTTTGTACAAATAAGATGACAATGTTTTGAATGCAGTTATTATTTTGATGAGTTTTAAAATTTAACAAATTGGTGCAATAATATTTTATGGAGTTATTGCTACTGTATTTAAAATGTTACTTAATGTGGGGGTTTTTGTTAATGTTTTTATGACATTTTGAGAAAAAAATGATGTCATAAGTTATTAAATGATTAATAAATTTTGTGTATGAGTTTTAAAAATTATTACTTATGAGGTAATTAAGTGTTCATTCAATTTTCTTTATTGTGCCTTTGATATTCTTATGCTCTCTAACATTTTTTTTTTTTGTGAAATATTTAATATTATTTAAAGAAAGCTAGTGGAAGCAATCATCAAAATAATGGAAACAAATTCTCAAAGATAAAGTCAATGAGATTTTATGCAATTATAAAGATTTTCAGCATGCTAATTAATTATTTAAATTGTCGAGGGGGATGTGCTTAAGCCTAAAAGGGAGTCACGTAGGGAAGTAACCCAACCTCTGTGATTGGAGATCCCATGAAGGAGGTTCAATGGGTAGGAACAATCCGTACTGCGTGACTTGTTAAGTACAACTATTTTAACATATCTTAGAAGAGATATGATCTTGCTTATCTCTAAGGCAAAGTGCTTGTTATATGTGATGTTAGGAAGGATATTTATCCTGAATGAGTCCAAAGGCTAGATACTCTTGCGAGGTATAGGTCACATATACCTTTTGAGGACTCACCTAAGTGAGAGCGTCGTGAGGGCCGCGACTGTGAGAATTGGGCTGTTCTCTAAAGCTCTCATGAGAATCAAGATTGAGCGCATGGCCATTAATAGCGCTAACCCGCCAAAACCATGTCTTCGTCGATATTATGTGTGATCAATACTAAGTGTAGGTTCAAACCCGAAAGGTACCTATACCCATTGCATAATAGAAGGTTGCTCTTCATATATAATTTTTATTTTATGAGTATTTTTATCTTGATATTTTATTTTATAAAGCTTTAAAGTTTTAAACCTTTTGTGGGGGACTGTTGGAGATAAACCTTGGAGATAAAAGGTTTAAAACAAATATTTACATTATAAGTTACAATATTTATTTTGAGGTTAATTTCATACGTTACAAATATAATAAAAACATAAACGTTACGACACTTATTATTTGTAACGTTCATGCTTTTATTAAGAACATTATGGCTTAGGAGTTACATGAAATTTAATTTGTAACTGACTTGGCTAAGAGACTACTATATAAAGGAGTCTCAAAGGTTCTAACATGAACATGATATTTTGAGTATTTGATGATTTTGAGCAACCGCGACACATGAGGACAGGTTATTTTCTTCCGGTGATCGTGCTCATCGAGAAGATAGGCTGTGAGCACTGGGTTGTATCTTGGAGTCTTTGAGTACCGATATGACTCGTACGAGGGGAGGACTCTTTGGCTTTAGGACAATGCCTTCGACATGCCTCCCAAATGCTCAGGCCACTTATTTCTTACTCTATCTCTTTGTTTGTTCTATTTATTTAATATATTAATCTAATTCATATTTTATTATTTCTTTAATATCTTGTTGTTTATTTATATTATTTAAATTTATTATGAATATTCCCAACAGTTTGTTAATCATATCATAAAAGGCGTGCGATTACAACGAAAAGGCTTATTTTTGACCAAAATTTTTTGAGGGCCAAAAAAAGTTCTTTGTATTAAGGTAAATTGTCGTCACAAAGAGAAGGTTGTCGGTTTTTTAGAAGAAAATTATACATTTTTTCCAAAGGTTACATGTTTGTCAAAAAAAGTAACATTGTTCACTAGAATAATGAATATTTCCTATGGATAATTATGATCTTCGGGTTTAAGATAGAGAAATGATAATCTTCTTTGATGAAATTTTTATCCTCGAAAATATTAAGAAAAGCCCTTGAAAAAGTAATTTTTTTTGCAATAAATTTTACCACAATCTTTATTACTGAGGATATTTATATTCTATTGGATTCTTCCTTGAGTTGTAAAATATATATATATATATATAAATGTGATGATTTTTTTTAGGACTGCTAGTCGTCGCAAACTATTTGAAGAATAATCAAAATAGACATGCTATTCCTATGGTAGAATAAGGCCCTCAAAAATAATATTGGAAAATAAACCAAGTATAAATTAAAATTATTTTTATCAAAAACAAAAGGTAACGTAAGATAGAAATTTATGAATAATAATTGAAAGACCAATTCTCGTTTCACCGTCAAGATAAGTCATTGAGAAGAAGGTAAAAAAAAAAAAAAAAAACCTTCGCTGAGACAAGTAGTAGATAAGGTGTTTTGTTTTAATATCATAACTTCGATGCCCCTCAATCGTATATTCCAATTCAAGCTATGAGTGTATGTTGAGGCTGCTATTATATAATAGCTTTTGAATTCTACTACTAGGTATAACTATTTTGGTGTGCCGTAAATCCTTTGGAAATTGATTTTCCAGAAAGCTGGTCGCCCAAAAATCTATTTTGGATTAGATTACAAAAGCAAGTAGAGGCAACTTTTGAAAATGTGATTTTGAAAAGCTAAAATTTGGACAAACTAAAATACAAAAATTATCCTTAAAATATAATATAGATCCAAAGATACCCTTAAATATTAAAATGTTAAAATTAATTAATTTGTTAATAAAATAAAATATATTTTACATTTTTAAAATTACTTTTGAAAGAATTTAAAATTGTTATAGGAGCACAGTGCTATCTCCAGCCACCATCCACTACCGGCACCGTAGATTGACACGTGAAGAGACACTGCCAGCTTCAGGAGGTTCATGAAAAGCAATTGTTTATGAATCCACTAATTGTTTCAACATTTTGGTCGTAAATCAATAGGATTGATTGGTTAAATTTTCTAGATCAAAACTTTAACTGTTCAATTTGGCTGATCTACAATTGAAATAGCAAAACCCTCAGTGGATCCCTGCACAAAGGCTTTTGGACGAGTCTCCTGGAGCTGGTGGTATCGCTTGATAGGTATCTATTTATGTATCATTTTCATATCAATTTATCTATGTTTCTTTGCTATAATCCTTGGTATTTTTATGTTTTTGTGTGGTTTTGATGTTTGTAGGAGTTTTGGAGGAACTTGCACCAAAGTAAAGTAAAACCCTTCATTTTCACCTCTGCTAGTCAATCATCTGCTCGGATTTAATTGTATTTATATACAATGAACTAGATAACATGTTATATACCGTTGGAAAGCTCTCGAAATCTATTTTCTAGAGAAATTTACGGTTCATAAATCCATTCAGTGTACCGAAAGTTATAATTAAAACAGTGTGAGAAATGTAGAAATGTAATTCCACAAATCACTGTAGCATATATAATACGGACACTGTAGCAGGTTACTGTAGTAGAGTATATAAACACATTTTAGGGTTTTATTTGAATAACTTGAAGAGGGGAGAACGTGTGGGAGGCAGCATTTCTGGATTTCTCTCATCCCTTGAAGTTCTTGAAGAGAAAGAAGGCTTGGAAAGAGGAAGAAGTACAATCCTAAGGAGATTCATCTACAAAGAAGATTTTCAAAGGATTTGCTAAGTTTTTCTTTTCCTTTTCAATTCTGGAATTTCTCTGTATTGTATTTATGTTGTGTTTAAACATGTGTAACCGAATCTGAATTGGTTGAGAGTGATTTCAAAGCCCTTGATATGGTTTTTGTGAGTTGATTGTGCAAGAAATTGTTATCCAATTCTCTAATTGAAATTTGCTTGTATTTTCCCATGTCTAATGCTTATGATTGCTTGCTAATTGTATTTGGAATGGCCAATTGAATATAATCTGGATATTGTCTATTGCTAGATTAGAAATCTTGATCCGTAATTGTCTTGAATTTCTAATCATTAGTAGCAAAATTGTGATCAGAGATTGCAATTGGAGAATACAACCTAAGTTAAATAATCCGGGCTTGTGTGTTTATTGCTTAGATCAACCTATCTTTCTTATCGTAATGCATCCATTGAATTAAATTTAGAGAGCTTGTTCTAGGTTGTTTAATGGATAGAGATTAAATAAAGAGCCTGTTTATTTAACAACAAAGTAAGGAAAGATTGGGATAACAGAGCTTGTTGTTATCTACGGTTGATAATTTCAATGGTGTAATTGGATGACAATTCTACAATTAATTCACAAATCCATATCTTGTGGTAGAGAAGGATCCCTTAACCAGGTTTTTCTCATTGATTTTTCAATCTATTTAAATTTGCATTGTGTTATTCTTTGCTTGCATTAATATTTCATCTAGTTAATCAATCAACAAAACCCCCCTCATTTAGTTTATTGTTGCTTTCAAATAACAAATTCAATTAGAATCAATCCTCGTGGGAACGATATCTTACTCATCACTTTATTACTTGTGCGACTAGTATATTGCTAGTTTTTGATGAGTCTCCTGGAGCTGGTGGTATCGCTTCATGGGCCAATCGGCAGCGATCAATGGTTGACAGAAGGCAGACGATGGTGGCTCTTCGTGCTTTATTTTTGAGTTTTTATTTTAATTTAGTTTGATTATTTTTTAATAAAAATAAATAAATATATTTAGTTATTTTATTTTATTATAATATTTAGATTAAATAATAATAATGTAAGTTTTTTATTATTTTTTAATTTTATATTTTTATTAAAATTAGCTATTGAAAATCAAGTTTACCAAACACACATTTATAGCTTTTGGACAACACAACCATTTTCAACAGCAATTTTATCAAACAACTTAAACTTTTTGAGACAGCACAAGCAACAGATGATTCTTTTTACAACACTTTTCTACAATAATTTTCACAGCACAGCAGTCCCAAACACATCCTTTATTAGTTTGTATATAAGGACAACCACTTTCGAGAATTATTTTGTCTTGTTATTAACATATTAGGCATATTAGATCTTGTGAATATATAATTAACTTTTGGATGTTAATCAAGTCAACCATTAAGTTTTAAGGATTACAAAATCTTAACCGAGGATATATCCTTAGGAATTGCACAAGCCTAATCGGATTTCGAACTTTATCTAGATTATTTAAAAGAGTTGTTCTATTCAACTCTTACTTCTACCTCTTCAGCCCCCACTTCTAAATATACCTAATAAAAAATGTTAAACCTTTATATCTTTCTCATTAGATCCCATTCAAGTCATTAATTGCCGTTTTAATGTATAACTAAGTTTTTAATTGCATGCACTTCCATCCTTCTAGTTTTGACATTCCGTGTTTATTATTCTCAAAGTAATTACAGCTATGTTTCTAATTTTTCTCAATTTCTTGGCTTTAATGTCAATACTCCTTAAGTTATCTGTTTGATTAATTATTGCATATTTGATATTGGCTCTTCTTATTCAAACGACAGCGATTCGACGACTTCTTCATCATGACCGCATCAAAGGTGTTGAAGGATTGGAATGGAAGTGGAACGCTAATCCTAGGCGTGGCGCGAAAGCTTCATGAGGTAGATATTGGTGGGTAACCAACTTGATGTGAAGATGCAAAAGTTTATGAGCAAAGGAAGCGAGTATTCTCCTAAGCGGCATTAGAACCGTCGATAGGGGATAGACAAGAGAAGAGAATAGCTTCGATACGACCTGCCCGTCATTGGAAATCTATTCCATGAACCCAAGTCCCGGTCCAAGCTTTCAACTCTGAATGCCTCTGCTATACATAAACCAATTACGAGCTCTTCAATTAAATTGAAGGTAATGTTTGTTCATTCTCAAATGTCCATTACCATAAATCTTATTTGTCTTATCATCAAATTATATAGTAGATACTATAATCAATTCCTCTAATTATATTGTACGTACTTTATTTAATAATAAAATAACTATTAAATTGAATCATGAGTAAACTAATTTTAATTAAAAATAATTATGAGTAAAATTAAAGCTCAATGACAAAAAATTATGAATAAAATAAATAAAGATTCTTAGTTGAACAAATTGTAAGTAAAACCAATTAACTAATAAAAATTCAAATCAATTGATTGAATCAATAATTTATTTTCGTTTTAATGAAAATCAAGATAATTTAAAAAACAAGGGCCTGACATTGGCGATAGATTGAAAATGCCTAAAGTAGAAAATATCCCAAAAGTAACACTAATTTTTCCCTAAAACCTCTTCCTCTTCTTCAAACTTCATGCATTCCACCAATAGATTTCCTTTGTAGAGAAAGAAGAGCACCAATCATCAAAGAGGATGAGAATTTGAATAATGATGACAATGGTGATCCTCGGCTACTTTTGCCTTCTGTTTTTGATCTTTAATAATGTTGTTTATTTTTTATTGATTTTCAAGACTTCTCTATTCTTTACTTGAATAGTCTCATACAACAGCTTCTTCTGGGGGGAAGAGCAATGCCTTGAAAACACAAAAAGGACGATGTGCGCGGAGCTGGAAAGAAGCCACTTAGTTCAGTGAAGCCTGCCCTGAATTACTCCTTGAAGAAGCATGAGGATGAGAATTTGAATAATCACTCCACTAGTAATCGTCGCTACCTATGCTTTCTGCTTGGATTTTTTATTGATTTTCTAGAATCTTCTTTGTTCTTACTTTAATAATCTCATCCTACAGCTTTTGCTACTATCAAGGAGCTTGGTCTTTCTCTGTATGTTCTTCTTCCTGCTTACGGAAGCAAGCATCAAAGTCTCTGTAGAGACCTTGTCTTTAATCAACGACCGTGATTTGTATGACAGTGATGAGGATATTACTTGGAGTTGAGGTCCTGAGACTTAGATGAAGATTCTTTCTGTGTCAATAGTCCTCCAGGTAATATGGTCTTTCCTACTATAGTCCTCCAGGTAATATGGTCTTTCCTACTAGAACGTGTGTTCAAATGAGCTTCCTTCTTTCATTTTTTTTGATGAAAATTGACCATATGATTTTTGTTTGCTTGAAAATGACAATGAAGCTTTGGAGAGATTGGAAAATATACACCAATCTGAAAACAATACAGAGTTGCGTCCTCTTAGCAGTCTTGAGTTTTCCAATGATTGGGATCTGATGGCTGAAGAGGTAGAGCTTACGACTCAGTGCTTCTCAGCGATAAATTTGTTGGGAAGAGGTTTTTTTTTTTAATAGTATAGCTTTAAGTTATAAAATTTATATACATATATTTTGATACAAAATCAATAAAAACGAAAGTATCCAGTTACATTTCATATGTTGATTCAAAATCAATTAAAATATATATATTGATATTTTCTACTTATATAAAAGAAGGATTAAAAATGTCAAATCTAACTTTTTTAAACTAGCATCTAACATGTGCAGTCCAAAAATTAATAATAAGCATCTATCAAAATGGCATTTCAACACCCGGCACTCAATTTCAATCTTAAAGCATGATTCAAGTACAAATTTCAATTTTTTTTGCTCAAAATCAAAGAAATAATAAAACCCATTAATGGAACCGTAAAAGAGAATGATAGATCTACTTACTTGAGATAACTTTGTCAAGTAACAGAAATTATACAAGTAAAAATCTGAAATAAAATTGGAAAAAAAATAAAGATATTATTAAGATAATGGATATAACCTAGTAGGTGAAAGAAAATTGAGAAAACAAAAAAGAGAGAGCAAGATTTCTTATTATTTATCTGAATTAGTCTGTCTTAATTAGTCCTTGTCCCAGGCTATCCCATGGTGGAGAAGGGATTGAATAGTCCTAATAATTTGGTCTTATTTTACTGTTAAGACTATTAAGCCCAATTCACATAAATCATCAAACATGAGTCCAAAATAATTAATCTTTATTTTTTGTCTAGTCCCATGCTAAGCCCATCTTCCAAACGAGTCCTAAGTGTTTTAGGTTATAGCATTTTGCATGATGTAAGGCATTTTTTGTTTATAATTCATGGACTTTGCATGGCATGTTGCATGTTACATGTTGCATCTGTTTCTGTAGACTTTCTATAATAATGGCCTAATAAGACTGTATGGCCATGTTTTGGGCCACTTATCTTGGCCCATTGGGCTTGTAATTTTCAGGCATCAACAAATATTAAGAACATTTAATTTTCTGAAAAAATTATAGATAAATTGTCTTAGAAATTATTGGAATTTTATATTATTTTAGTATTTTGTTCAGTAAGATTATTATGTGAAAAATATACACAACTAGCAATTTGTAAATATGCTATAGCATGATCCTCATCATAGTAGATACTAGTTTGATGTGGTTTTTTATTACATTAGCTTAATATTACTTATGTTTGTCATATCGACGATTATTACCTTTTTATCAGCACATGTACCACATTAACAATACATAGTTCAATAATAGGTATTATATACAATTTCTAAATTAGCAAAATTTCAATAAACATTTCTTAAGATCATAATGAAAAGCATGCGATGTACGTTATTTTAGAAATGTAAAATTTTAACATGAAATTAGTTTATGTACGAACTCATAAACTTATTTCAATATACAAAGTATATATTCAGTCTTTGAGCTTTAGTGCCGACTCTTTTCCTACCTTGTTCGTATCTTTTTAAGTATTAAGGTCATATGATGTATAAAATAGAAAATCTCTTTTTTTGGCATCTTTTAAGTACTCAGTTATATTTATGCGTACTTGAATCATACAATTATAAGATCATCTTGGACTACCCCAAGGAGGGGTAGGGACGGATTTTATCAATATGGCTAAAGTTTAACTTGTTTAATAAGTATACTCTTGTGATACTTGTATTTAAATATACAAAAGAAGTTCTTTAATTAATTTACAACACATAATATGCTCATCGACTCGCACGCAATCATCATGTCATTGAGTTTCTTAAAGAATAAGATTGAAAATGATCTAATTACACATTAACGGAAAGTTGTATATGGTATTCTACATGGACATCATTATATTGCATTTCAAGATTTTAGTATTCTCTCTCACCCCCATCAACCATACTTATTATATGACATTTCATTATTTCATTTCATCAAAAAATGTAAGCAATCACATTCTTCAAGAGGCAATAATTATTGTCGTTGTTTTGATTTATTGTCATTAATGTTCTAGACCGTTATATTTTACAAAATAAGAATATCATCTAATCAATTGAAGCAGTTGGATACGCTTGACTTGTAAAGAAACCTGCTTACAGGTGAAATTTCTGTAAGCTTTTCTCAATTGGATTCTCTTTGTGTCTTGGACTTCTCAAACAACAACTTGTCAGGTGAAATTCCATCAAGCACTAAGCCACAGAGTTCTGACGCTTCTTCATATGTGGGAAATCCTAACCTTCGTTGGTCACCCCCTCAAAAAAAAAAGTCCAAGAGATAAACCATCTCAAGATCAAGATGTTACATTAAGTGACGATAGACATGGGTTTATAACTCTGGGCTTTTATGTCAGCATGCTTCTTGGATTCATTATAGGCTTTTGGGGGAGTTTGTGGCCCTTTATTGTTGAAGAAGTCATGGCGATATGCTTATTTTAAGTTTCTAAACGAATTGAGAGATAAGCTCTACGTCTGGTAGCAAGATACATGGCCAAATTGCAGCAGAAGCTAAGAAGCTATTTACGTTGGTAATATCCCTGCCATTTGGTTAACTTGCCTTATCATCTATTTTAGGGTAGAGTTTTGGTTGTGGATGAAATCTTTGTTTTCTGACGTTATGCCTTTGAGCTAGCTTTACTAATTAATGGGTGTTGTTTTAATCTAATGTTCCCTGTAACAGCTGCCATACCAGGAACAAATCTCTGGCGTTTCTTCTAATTAATGAATGACAGAGTGGGCATTGGAAGCATAGCGGGAGATCATGTGTGTTGTAAGGGGAAGCACCCTCATTTCTCTTGATAAAACTTTTCAGGGACCAGTCGACGACCTAGTTGTTGTATACTTAGTTAATTTGTACCCAAGGTTACGTAAATAATACATTTAATCCCGTTTAGATGTTCTAAATCAGTTCATATACTTATTATCAAGCTTTTTGTATATCTACAAAAATACTCTTCCCATTCATTTTTCTAAGCATGCATATATGTGACAAACGTTTCAAAACGAAGTTGCAAATATTATATCCAAATCATCCACAATTTTCACTAGTCTCATTTGATTTATTGATTTCCAACCAATACCATTAATCCCACATTAAAAGCTTGAAGCAATGACATACTTCATAAGCAAATGGGTCAATAACTTGATTGCCATGATAATGGAAGCTTCATGCCGATGCCCTTAGCCTGAAGTTGTCCGTAATCGGATTTATAAGCATATATAGCGTCTTTTGTTACAAAGAACAAGATAAACGTAGAAAGGATTTTCCCTTCTAAAGAATATTAAAAGATAAAGATCTGAATATTAATACTAAGAATTTAGAAAATTACCCCTTTATATAGCAGATTCCAAAATTTTAATTATTTAAAATTCAAGACCAAACACTTGAAATCAATTTTATAAAATTTGATGCATATAATGTTATTTTCGGTAGCAGTGACCCATGGCAGCCAGACAATTGCGTGCAGGAAATATAACAGTGCAACATTATGCAGAAAATGCTCCGGATAACAAACAAAAATAAAAATAAAAAATAGAAAACAGCAATTTTTACTCTGTCAATTTAACAGGTTTTTGTAGGGGTCCTGCCGTTAACCTCGCGGGTTCGGTGAAATTACTAAACTAACCTCCGAGGTTTGGTGAAAATTACGCAAACTAATTTTAATTTCAAAAATAACAGCAAACCCCTTTCATGAAAACTGACATATACCATATGTAATAAAAAATATAAAAAAAAAGAGAGAGAGATTATTAGAAACATTTTAATGAAGAATTATCACAAATATATTTTAATATTTTATCATGAAAACTAATTTAATCATAATCCTTATATTATCCAAACTATTCCTCATCGATGATATAAATTAAAAGAAGATTAAGATTAACAGTACTTTTAAGAAAATTATAATCGACAACAAATTCACAGTAAAAATAATATTATAAGGAAATTATAATTTATCAATTGATTCCTACCCATCAATAGATTACAGAATTTCAATTGAACTAGTCATCCAAAAATAAAAAATAAAATATATCTCCATTTTCCTTAAAAATAAAAAAAATCATCTATTAAAAAATAAAAAAATAAAAATAAGTGTCATCCACACTACCGTAATTTGTTCATTGCTAATAAATTACAGCCATTTATTTCTCATTTTACCCTTACTTTCTCCAATCTAACATAGTTAACCTTTTTAGTCAATAGGGTTTATTCTTATTTGTTAAAACTCAGTTGATTTATTCTTTTTTAACCATAACTGGGTGTGTTTGACTGTATTACCCACTTTTGATTGATGATTTAAAAATGCAATAAAAATATACATAAGACTCAAGTTGTGTTGCTTCTCATATTCATCACAAAAACTTTGATTTTGATGAAATGGAAGTAGTAATGAGTAGAAAGTCATCCCTCTTCCGAACCCTTTTCATTTTTCTTTTGCTTTCTGGATACATGGAAACTGGCTTTGGTTTCAGTTTAAAAAGTGAGGTAGATGTCAACATAAAGTGCCTAGAGAGGGAAAGACAAGCTTTCTTGAAGATCAAACAGGAACTGATTGATGACCATGGCCATCTCTTCATGGGGGAATGAAGAACACAAGAAAGATTGCTGCACTCGGAGAGGTATCTCATGTAGCAACCAAACAGGCTACATTTGCGCCCTCAATCTCAACGTCAAATCTGCGTATGATTTCCCTTACTTGCCTTTGACAGGTAACGTTAGCTCTTCCTTGCTGGAATTACCACAGTTAAATCATTTAAACTTGAGTTCAATTGATTTTGGAGGACAACAGATCCCAGAGTTCGTTGGATCCCTCATCAACTTAAGGCTCCTTGATCTCTTCGATGCTAATTTCAGTGGTAGAGTCCCTTATCAACTTGGGGACCTATCAAGACTGCAATCGCATGCTCTCAGCTCTAACTTTGGCATCTATTTTGCCAAACTTGAGTGGCTTTCTCATCTCTTCTTTGTAAGAAAACTTATTCTACATAATGTTGACCTTCTGAAGCAACAGATTGGCGGTAAGTAATTAGTGGGCTTCCTTCTCTGACAGACGTGGCTCTAGGAGATTGCAATCTCCATCGGTCAATCCTTTATCTAGTTTCTTTATTATTTCTTCCACCTCACTTGCTTTTCTTAACCTCTACAAGAATAATATATCTAATTCAGTACACCCGTGGTTGTTCCACTGTAGCAACGGCCTTGCTCATCTTGAACTTGGTAACAATGTACAATTTACAAGGCTTTTTTCCAGACGACTTCTCTAACATGACCTCACTCGTGTATCTTTCCCTCGCCCAAAATTTAATCAATGGTATTCCAGGTTGTTTTAGGAATATCTTTGGATTAAAAACATTGTGGCTGGGATCACAACAATTTACAAGGTCTCGTTCTAGATGACTTCTGCAACATGACTTCGTTGATGTATCTCCTCTTTGATAATCTAATCAACGGTATTCCAAGGTGTTTTTAGAATTTGTATGGATTAAAAGATTTAGTGTTGGAAAACAACAGTATCACTGGACAGCTTTCCATGCTAATCTTCAATTTCTTGGGTTGCTTAAGTGACAATTTAGAAAATCTGTATTTAGGACATAACTCACTTAGTGGTCCACTGCCTGATTTTACCCGATTTTTGTCAATGAAAATCTTATTTACAGACAATAATCGGTTAAAAGGGACCATACCCAAAAAGGTCGGACAACTTTCCAAGCCTGAGACTTTTGGTGTCTTTTTAAATTCTTTAGAAGTTATGATCACCGAAGTCCACATGTCAAATCTCTCCAGATTAACACAGGCATGTTCTTATCTCTCGACTCCTTCACTTTGAACTTCAGCACTCGTTGGATTCCTCCATTTCGACTTCAATATATTGGATTGGCAATTGCAAAGTTGGGCCTAATTTCCCAAAATTGCTCCGACCCCAAAATGCAGTTTCTTCTCTTGATATTTCCAATGCTGGGATTACTGTAGACACTGTTCCTGATTGGTTTTGGGACCTGTCTAATTATTTTATTTAAATCTTTCACATAACCGAATGAAAGGTATTTTCCACATATATCAGAGAAGTTTGTTGGGTACTGTAATGCCCATTGGGCTATAAGAAAACCCAGTCCAGCCCAGCCCATTTTCCCTTCCTTCTATTAATTATAAGACAGAAAGAAAAAGGGAAAATAAGGAGAGAAGGGGAGAAGGAGAGAAGGAGACGGGAAGCAAAGACAGAAAATGGGGAAGAGATTTTGGGGCTGCTGTGAAAAAAAAATCCAGGTAATTTTCATAAATTCAAGTCAATAATAAGTTATTTTTGTATAATTTATGTAAGAAAATTGAAATTAAAGAGATATTTGGATTTTTAAAATTTTTAGAGAGAGAATATATAGAGAGAGAAGAAAGATCAAGATGAAAATGAAGTCTTATTTAAGGTAATTGATCATTTTCTTGGTGTGTTTATGGTTTGTCTTGATGAATTTTAAGGTTTAAAATGTTGAAATTAAATCTTGGGTTCTGTAAACAGTAGCACTTCTGAAAATTCTTGAAATTTATTGGCTTTGAATCTGATTCTCAAATTTATATATGTTAAAATAGACATCCTAAGAATTTTTTTTAAAGTTGGAATCACTGAAAAATGTTGAGTATGAAATTTTACACGAATTTTCGAAATTTACTGTTTACTATTGGAAATTCCGTTTTTCTATAGAAAATCAGTTTTGGGTAAGTTATTTGAGGTATCTAGAAGTCTTCAAAAATTATGAAATCTTGGATACGAGTCTGTATATATGTGTAGTTTAAATCTGGAGAGTTTTGTGATTTTAGAAATATATTACAAATTATCATGTATTTTGGAAAAGGAAGAGATCAGTTCTGGAAATGAATTTACAGAATTTTTGTATCTGGAAAGATGAAGATTTTGAGGCAGTTAATGAACTTGGAATACTATGAAATTTTATATGTCATTAGATATGTATGTGTAGAAGGTTTGTATAAAATTTTAGACCATTTTGACAAGTCAATTATTTATTAAAAATCAGAGAACAAGAACTATTCTGTTTAAGATGTTTGGAAATGGAGTTAATTAGGATTGATTGGATTAAGATATAAAATTGGATATTAGAAATTTTAAACATTCAAGTTGATTATGAATTGAATATGATGTGATGAGCTCTTTTATGATGTTAGGATAATAAAGGATAAATTCTTTGTTGAAGGATGTGGCCAACTATGTGGAACGTTGATTTTGGAATCAAATCCGAGCTAACCGAGTTGTGCAAAAAAATTAGTGAGTGGATTATATTTTGAGAATTTCATATTATATTAAAGTGTATTAGATTTATGGTTTTCCATATGATTTAAGCTATTAGTTTAATTAATTGAATTATATTAAAAGTTTTTAGAATAGGTAATGATGATTTATATATTTTAGAAATAAGAGTGTGTAAAGTAGTAGATTTTTGAACAGAAGGATGGTTATAGGTGATACTAGTAGATTAGTTTTTGAATATATAGTAAGCATTGTTTTGATAAGTTTGAGTACAAGAAAAAAATAAAGTTAAGGTGAAAGTTGTAGAATGAGTGTATGTTATGTGTTAATGGAAAGTAGAAGGTTTTTGTTTATGATTGAAAAAGAGGCATGTACAATTAAATGAATTAGTATAGAAAATTGAGATATTGGGTTATTTTCTTTAAATAAATACATATGTTGAAGAAATGGTGATTTTGGTTAACAAAATGATAAGTGATTTTATATTCAAAATAATAGCAAATTAAAAAGAAAAAGTTTTGGAAATTAGAATTTAATTCTGCAGGGGTGATAATGCCAAATTCTAAAACTGCCTAGCAGTAAGGGCTAAATTATAAATTTAGAAAACTGTTCCAGAATTTGTAAGGACCTGAATGCAGAATTCTAAAAATTTTAGGATAGTCAAAATGATTTGAGTTGAAGCATGATATTTAAGATTTTGGAAATCTTCGAAATTCTGAATTAATATTTTTGGAAATTAGTTAAATTTCGAAGTATAATTATATGAAAGAATGTTGTATAGAATATTATATCGAAAGTATGAGATTTTGAGATAGCTTATAACGAGATGAAAAGTATTTTATTTTATGAATATTTTAGAAAGTTTTAGAAAGAGCAGAAAATTTATTTTTCTGGATAATTAGAAATATATATGTTTTAGTATTTACTTAACTATGTTGATTTAGTATTTTATAGAATTTCTAAGAATTTTAGCGAATACAGAAGAATTCAAGTTAGTTTCTTTTTTATTTTTTGAGGGTAAATAGACTCATTTGTTTTGTTTGCTTTCAAAGCTAGTTTTTAAAATGATTGTAAGCATACATTTTAGTTTCAAAGTTAGTTTTAAACGATGATCTAGCACTTTTAAGGAAAGATTCATGTTTTATATATGAATCGTTTTCTATATTATTATAGATGCATATTTTACCATTTTATAGAAAGTGTAAAAGCAGAACAATTATGATCATATTTTTTATAACAATTTGATTTCAAGGATATCTCAAAGTATTTGCAATTATTCTTTTAAATATTTATCATGGATTTTCAAGGATTCAGATATTATGAGTTTCAGCTTATATAAGTTTTACAAATTTTGATAAATCTGCTTGAGAAGCAATGGTTTAGCATATAAAGCAAATTTTGAAAAGAAATCAATTTTAGCGAAAAGAAGAAAGTTTAATTATATTATACTAAGCTAGTACCCAGCTCACTTAGATAGTGAGACAGCGGATTTCAGATAGAAAGATAGAGGCCTTTGGGGCCCGTTCAGATACACATAAGGGCTTTGGGTCGTGTGATCTGGACGCTTTAACCCTTTGGGGGTAGTTCTACGCATGCGTATGATCAGATAGTAGGCCTGCGCGATGTTAGATCTTGCCAGATATAGATAGCTCTGCCTGCGTGATGTAAATCTCACCAGGTATGAGGAGATTCAGATAGTAGGCATGTGCGATGTTAGATCTCGCCAGGTACAAATAGCTCTGCCTGCATGATGTAGATCTCACCAGGTAAAAGAAAATTCAGATAGCTCTGCCTGTGCGATGTTAGATCTCGCTAGGTAGGATCAGACAGTTTCTGAGTACTTGTTTAGTATAATGAAAAGAGTTTTGAATATGTTTATATGATTTAATTTGAGAAAGAAGCAAGATTTACAATGTTTCTTTTGAAAGAAGATTTTTAAGAAAATTATATTTTGTATATTACATAACTGAAGCGATGATTTTAACATATCATCATGAGTTTTACTTTATAAAATTGAGGAAATATGCATTTTTTTTTATTGTTTTTAGAGAGTATAGAATTAAGCAGTTGTATTTGAAGATTTTTAATTAAAAGTTATTTGTTTTAAAAATTCTATGAGAGATTTGATGATATTTTAACAAGTATGATAGATTTTTTTTTTTAAGTATAAATATGAGATAAGTTTTCTAGTTAGAAATATATTATATGATTTTATTATGAGATAGTCATAGTCATACAATTTATGATTCGTTTATAGAATAAATTTAACAAGTGATTGAGTATATGATAAGAGAAATGTTATTTAAAAGTTCTATATTATTTTATTTCTTTTAGCATCTGTCTATACATTTTTTTTAGAAAAGAAAGAGATATAGTGGTATATTTTACAGTGTATACGAGATTAAATAAAGGGTTCAAAGTAAAGGTACGCAAGTGATTTGCTTATATAGTTTAAGAATATTAAGTATTTTCTTTACAAAGAATTAATAAATTTTTACAGTTGTTTTATAAGAATGAAGTCTATAAAGAAAGTTGAGAAGAAGTAGTAGTTTATACGTTATTTTGAAAAAAAAAAAGTTTACTGGTTTCCTTTTTAAAAGTGATTAAATGTTGTATTTTCTTTTAAGAAAATGAGATTTTTGAGCACAAAGCTTTATTCAAGAAATGAGTTGTACAAAAGAAAGAAAGTAATATTTTATGTAATAAAATTTGTCCACTCACTGAGCCTTTAACTTATTCTTTTCCTATTCTTCTTCCCAACCAGGTGCTATAGGCTTGGTGCTAAGCTGTCTCTGATGCAAAGGAAGGCCACACGATGTATTAAAATTATTCATGCATTAAAAGTATTTGATTTTTATGTATCTTGCATAAATTTTTAAATATTAAGTATGTTGAGTATGAATTATTTATCTTTTAGTATCTTGTGGTTGATAAGGACGAAGGTCTCAAAAGAAGTTAGGATTAGAAAC
Organism: Boswellia sacra; assembly: GCA_013180625.2. Classification (NCBI taxonomy): domain Eukaryota; kingdom Viridiplantae; phylum Streptophyta; class Magnoliopsida; order Sapindales; family Burseraceae; genus Boswellia; species Boswellia sacra. The sequence continues at coordinate 23,437 of SNVD02002607.1, forward strand.
ATTTTAGAATTGTAAAAAAGAAAAAAGAAAAAAAAACGTGTGCTTTTGCAGGGGGTTTTCTTCAAATTATAGGAGAAACTCTGCCGGTTTTTCATTAAAAATTTCTTTTAGTATTTTTTTAAAATAAAAAAGACCCGAGCTAGAAATAATGTTTTTGTGAATAGTTTTATCCGAGTCGTAGAGCAAAAGGTGTAAGAACATAGTTAATTAAAAGATAGTTCTCTTAGTGAACAATTTTAGGCATGATTTACCCGTGGAGTTAGGGGCGGGTCGTTTCAGGTACCCTAGAAGCGATCCCCTGTTATAATTATCTTGCAGGGTCAATACCATCAATTCCGTCCAATATGAAATCTTTAATTCTTTCAAACAATATGTTTTCAGGACCCATTTCCTTCATCTGTCAGAATACAGGGAAGGAATTGGTTTATATGGATCTTTCTAATAATCAATTATCAGGAGAGATGCCTGACTGTTTTAAGGATTGACGACGATTAGAAGTCTTAAATTTCGCAAACAATAACTTTCCTGGAAAAATTCCAAGCAAGATGGATTCTTTGTCACATCCCGGCCCGCATGTGACAGTTTGCAATATGTGTGACACTTTATAGTCCCCATAAGCCCTCAAGAGGTGGCCTCCACACGGTCTCAAGGGGTGGCTTCATGTGTGCGCACACGAAGTGCAACACTCTGGCCCACTGTCGGATATTATCCGCTTTGGGTACATAGTCTGTCACGGTTTTGCTTTCAGACTTTACAACCCAAAAGGCCTCCAATTGCTTAAAAAGCTCATAGGGCATAAAAGCTCTTCGTATATCTTATTCCCAAATGATGAATAATGTTACATTCATTCCCCCTTCCCACCACCACCCCAACCCCCGCCATCCCCGCGCCGCGCCGCCCACCCACCCAGTTGATTGGGTTTACATCCATATAAAGAACTTATATACCCTGCAAGTTGCTTAAGCTGTGAGAGACCTTTTGGTTTGTAAAGCCCTAAAGCAAAACCGTGACAGACTGTGTGTCCAAAGTGGACAATATCCGATAGTGGGCTAGGGTGTTAGGCTTCACGCATGTGCACGCATGGGAGCCACATCTTAAGACTGTGTAAGGGTCACCTCTTGAGGGTTTATGAGGACCGCAAAGTGTCACACATAGTACAAATTACCACATGCGAGCCGGATGTAACAAATGTGGGTTTGTTGTGGAAAAATGTGGGGGGGGGTGTGTTGGGGGTTGGTGGGTGGTGTTGGTGTGTTGGTTGTTAATGTAACATCTCACATTGCTTGAAAATAAGATATATGAGAGCTTATATATCCTGCGAGCTCGTTAAGCTATGTGAAGCCTTTTGGGTTGTAAAGCCCAAAAGCAAAACCATGACGGACTGTATGTCTAAAGCAGACAATATCCGATAATGGACCGAGGTGTTGGCTTCACGCATGCGCACGCATGGGGGCTACCTCTTAAGACTGTGTGAAAGTCACCTCTTAAGGGTTTTTGGGGACTGCCAAGTATCACATGCGGGTTAGGATGTGACAAATAGAACGTAACATCCGACATTGCTTGGAAATAAGATATGTGAAGAGCTTATATACCCCGTGAGCTCCTTAAGCCGTGGGAGCCCTTTTAGTTTGCAAAGTCCAAAAGCAAAACCGTGACAGACTGTGTGTCTAAAACGGATAATATCCGATAGTGGGCCGAGTTGTTAGGCTTCATGTATACGCACGCATGGAAGCCATATCTTGAGTGTTTATAAAGACCACAAAGTGTCACACATAGTACAAAGTGTCATATGTGAGATAGGATATGACAAATGGTATCAGAGTCTAGGCCAACTAAAAGTGTGGGTGTCATCCTGGGGATAGAAGCCCAATCAAGTGGGATTAGGCTTGGGCATATAGCCCGTTAGGTCCGGGGTCCCGGTCAGACCCGGACTAATGAGCATTATAGGGGCGGGTTTGGGGCAAATATCTTTTACCCCGGCCGAGGCGGGTCCGAGTCCGGGTCCAGCCTCTTGGACCCATTGACCCGCCCCGCCCCGCCCCGCATGATTTAGGGATGTAATTATAAAATTTTAAAATTTTAGGACTGTTAAAAAGTTTGTAGGTTATATTTGTTAAAATTTTCATATATATAAATTCTTAATAATTTTACAAACAATGCAAATATTTTAACAAAAATTATATTTTAATTAATAATTAACATCTTTTAGTATATTAACATCAATTTAGTCATGTTATAATAACAAAATAAAATATTTGTATTTTATAGTAATTGAATTTGTATAATATATACAATCTTGATACAGATTATTAAGTACTAATTAAATTATTACAACATTAACAAGATTATTTTCAAAATATATATGCCAATCATATTATTATTATTATTAGATTGAAATTAAATCAACATGCTATTGAAAAATTATTTAATTGTATTATCAACTATTTGAAAAATTGTCAATTAACTAGTTTACAAGTAATAATACACTTTTAATATTATTTCTAATAGAGTATAGCACATTATTACTAATAAAATCAAATGGTAATATACGGCCATTTTGATTTTAGTTTAATTATTTTTATGATTGTTAAAAAATAATCATAGTTATAAATGATATGAAGAGAAATTAAGAATGGAGTTATTTGTACAGATGTAAATGTTACAGGGGGGTTATTGTAAAAATATAAATATTTAGGGACAAGGCGGGCGGGTCTGGATCTGCTCAAAAGGGCGAGGCTGGATACCTGCTGCCCCGTACCCGCCCCGCCCCGGTTCCAAGCCTAAGTGGGATTAAATGTTGTGTATAATGCAGAATGTGGGCATTAGTTTTGCACAACAATAGTTTAACTAGAGAGTTGCCATCATTAGGAGTGTTCTCGGGTCGGGTCGGGTCGGGTTATTTTGACCTGAAATCGGGTTTTTTAAAATATTAACCCGTTATATCGGGTCAGGTTGATCGGGTTTAGTTTTATTTAATAACAAATACTCAACCCGATTATAACCCGATTACCCAAAAGCCCAACTCTTGTAACCCGAATTCAGGTTATTTATCAACAAGACTCGATTGAAACCCGACCCAACCGGACTAACCCAATCGGGTCGGGTCGGACCGGGTTAATTTGAACACCCCTAGCCATCATCTATGAAGAATTGCAAAGAATTGACTATTATAGATGTGGAAAACAATAAATTTTCTAGGATAGTACCAGCATGGATGGGAGATAGTCCATCATATTTAATTGTTCTCAATTTATGATCTTACCAATTTCATGGAAACATGCCCATTGAACTTTGGACTTCTCTCAAAATAATATTATAGGAGCATTACCATTTCATGGAAACATGCCCATTGAACTTTGGACTTCTCTCAAAATAATATTATAGGAGCATTACCATTTCATGGAAATATGCCCATTGAACTTTGGACTTCTCTCAAAATAATATTATAGGAGCATTACCAAATTGTCTCAACAATTTAATTGCAATCATCTGAGAAGAAAGCTCAAGTGCAACAATCGAACAAAATATTACAAAACATGGGGATAGTAATATGACCTAGTACTTAGGTTATTATCAAGACCATATATTTGTAATTTGGAAAGGAACATATTTTGAGTATAAGAGCACTATAGGATTTGTAAAGAGCATCTATTTTTCAAGCAACAAATTATCTGGGGATATTCCTAAAGAAATCACCAGTCTTGTCGGATTAGTCTCCTTAAACCTATCAAACAATAATTTAGTTGGATCAATCCCTACCCAGTTTAGTAAGTCAAAGTTGTTATATAAACTTGACTTGTCAAAGAACCTTCTTACGGGTAAAATTCTTGAAAGCTTTTCTCAGTTGGATTCTCTTGGTGTCTTGAACTTGTCAAACAACGACTTGTTAGGAAAAATTCCATCAAGCACTACACACAGATATTTAGTGCCTCTTCATATATGGGAAATTCTCATCTTTGTGGGTTTCTCATCCAAATAAATGTCTCTTGGATGAAGTAGCTCAAGATCCAGCTATCACTGTAAGTGATAACGAGGACGGACTTGTAACTCGAAGCTTTTATGTCGGCATCATTCTTGGATTCGTTATAGGCTTTCTTTGGAGTTTGTGGTACTTTGGTGTTGAAGAAATCATGGAGACATGCTTATCTCCAGTTTTTAAACATATGAAGGAAAAGCTCTATATCTTGGTAGCCAAATTGCAACAAAAGTTGAGAAGCTAATTCCCTTGTTAATGTTGGGTATGCGACCAAAGTTTCACAATGGCTAGACATAGGAAGGATCATAGAGATGCAAATACGAACAAAATCTCCATTAGTATGGGTCTTTTGAGTAGAATATAAAAACAAATCTATGAGAGTTTGGTCTTAAAGTGGATAATATCATACCAATATGGAGTTTTGAGATAACTATAATTTAAAAAAGTGATATCAGAGCCCAAACTTAGTTAGGAGAACGATGAAGGGAGTTGACTAAGGAAGCTCTCGAGGTGGGTTGATGCTCCGGAACTTCACGAACGTGTCGCTTCCTCATAGTGAGGATGAGTAGTTGGACCTCAATGGAGTAAACAGATAGACAATTGTTTAAGAGAAGGCCCGAAAAAATACCATAGACTTTTTGGATAAATCTAAAAGCAAATCTATGAGGACTTTAGTCCAAAGTAAACAATATCATATTAATGTGAAATTTTGAGAGGTCCACAGTCTTAATAGGTAATATCTCTCCTATTTGTGAAAATTGCTTATCTATTTTTAGGGTAGAATATTATTGATATATACGGATAAAATCTATGTTTGCTTATATTACACTATGATTTTTATCTCGTTTGTTGTTAGTTTAACTAATAGGTGTTGTTTTAATTTAATGTTCCCAGTAACAGCTGCAACATATATATACCACCAACATATTTCAGGCTTTCCTTCTAATGATGAATACAGTTGGCTTTGGAAGCTGAGCAGAGCAGGAACCATGTGTGTGGTATAGAGAGGCGTCCAGATTTCCATTTCGTCAAATCTGCATAAATAAAACTCGTCACGGACCATGCAATGAAGATATTGTAACATAAGTAAATTATTTATATCTTTGTCTTTTTAGCACTTTAATTGCCTCTGAAATTTCAATTCCACCGCCAATATTTTCTAGTAATGATCTGAGTGTACTCTTATCATCTCTGCAATTGAATGGATTATGATTAGTGCGTCATTCATTAGTTACATTTTGTACAATCTTGCATTAACCCTTGGCTCTTTGACGCAATGGCATATACAGCGAATCTGCAGATGAAAGCACTCAAAACTGACAACTAACAGTAGCAGTGCGCAGGACCATGCTAAATAGATTTTGATAAAAGATACGGGTGACATTGTTAGTTTTACAAGTTTTAGGAGCGCCTGGTCATTTCACTTTTAAGAAAATAAATATAAAATGAATGAAAACGAAAATAAATGTAAAATGAATGAAAACAAAGCCAGAGGTGCAGTGCCAAGGGTGGCATTTCGTTTCCATTTCGGTGTGATTTGATTAGATTGGAGAGATGTATTTGAAGAAGGCGCTATGGAGCGAGGGAATATCGAAGCAGAGCACCTCTTCGTCGTCAACCCAACCAGAAACAGACCCTCCCACAACAGCATCAACCACCGCAACAACAACGGCTACGGCTACTGCTACTATAACGGCCGTTAGTGAGCTCGTTAACTCTCTTTCCAAACAGAGAGTCTACCGCGAGATCACTCTCGCTCTCCGTAACGGTCTCCGTGACGCCCGTGCCGAGTTCTCCTTCCTCCGAGTACGCGGCCTCCGCTCCCTCCTCAAAATCCTCCGCTCCGTCGCCCAATCCGACTCCACCATCCACCTCTTCTGCCACTCCCAGTCCCTTCCTGATCTTCAAGGTTCTTCCCCATTTCAAAATTCCAGTTTGATTATTGTTAATTTTGTGGTTTTGAGCGTGATTGTGTTTGTGGGTTCAGTGGTTCCTGTTCTGTTCGAGCATTCGTTCAAGGAGTCGGTGGATGACAGAGTGACGAGTTTGGATCACATTTTCAGCGTGGATCCGATGAAGATTCGGAGCCCTTCCACGGACGGTGAAGTTGCGCTTGCGCTTCGAGTTTTGGAAGGTTGTTGTTTGCTCCACCGAGAGAACACTGTTTTGGCCCATCAGCACAAGGCAATTCAGGTCTTTTTTCTTCTTATATACATTTAAGTTATCAACACTCAGTCATTTGAGAAGGGATAATATTAATATTCAAGCTAATGAAATTGGGTTCTTGAATGATGTTTCAATTGATAAAGTTACTATTGGGGTCTAGCTGTCTTGTCTTGTGTGTTAAATAGGATTCAATTTAATTTATCAGGAAACCAAACTTTGAAAAGTTAGAATTTCATAGGCCTGTGCTTTTACCTCATAAAGTATGGGGCTTGATTACCATTGCCTACCTACTCCTGAAAGACGAAGACTGTAGCTTGGCTGCTTCAGTTTTGAACTCGAGTCTATTAAGCCGGTTATGGATTTCAGCTTACCAAAAATAACATGATAACAATGAGTAGAAGTTGTTTGATAAATAAGAGGTAAACGAGGATACCGAGAGAAGGGATTTAGTCGGTAATGAGATGAAAGATGACAAACAACTTCAAGTGAGAATGTGACAGCTTAAATTTGAGTGGATTTTAAGTTGTTAGGTGTTAAAGATGTGGATTCTGACAGTTAATCTTCAAACTACTGTAATTCATGCAGGTTTTGATGAATATACTATCAACTCGAGGTGAACTTGAGCAAGGAGCATGCTTGGACGCTTTGATCTCAATAATGCTGGATTCTTCAGCCAATCAAATGGTATTACACCACCTTTTTTCGGCTGTTCTCAACTTTTCAATATTTACACTACACCATTGGGCTTGTTGGATTTCCTTGCATCAATTTGTTGGCCGTAAATGTTATATCATCTTGGATTTGGGAGCAATTTAAAGTTTACAGATTTTAATTTGTTAATTCTAAATTTTGAATCTAGTTTGCTATTGCTTTATCTGCTTTTATGACCTTAGGTTCATATTGAACCATAACCTTGGAATTTTATGTGGAAATTAGTGATCTGAAATGTCCTCTACTTCATCCCCAGGTAGCAGAAAAATAGATTAAAATGAGAATGATACAACTTTGTCATATTCATTTTGGAAATATGTTAAGAGTTGGCTTAGAATCACAGATCTATCACAGTGAAGTATTTTCGGTTGTAACACAATTGAGACCAAATGATTGAAACAAAAAAGAATTCTCCCTTTTTTTATCAATATAAAAATAAATAAAATTAGTTAGCTAGCTCTGCCATTCAAACTTGACAAAAGTGGATCATGGGGGTTCAATTTCATATCTTTCATCAAATCCATTGATGAAACTAGATCCTCTTGAATTAAGTTTGTTGGGAACCTTAGATGGGGCATGAGACACTTATCTTGAAGCTTAGTACAGATAGTATTTATGTTCCATCCCTGGAAAGAGTTTGCTTCTGGCAATTTTTTTTTTTTTTGGGAGTGATTAATCTTTTTAACATATGGATGTATGTTTACTTTTTTTTACCAGGATTTTGAGTCATGTAATGGTATTGAGGAAGTTGCGGAGCTCATAAGAGACAAGCAAGTGGATGAAAATCTCAGGTTTTTCTTCTTAATTAAATCACTTGCTCTTATTTTATTTTTTATTTTTAAGGATTATTTCTTTCAATGGTTATCTTGGATTTTGGTTTACAGTTCTTTTCGTAAGAGATAAGCAAGTGTATACTGTTTATTAACATTTGATTGTTGGAAATGTTATGTCTTATTTAGATTTGAGTAATTCGCATTGTTGTGTGAATTTGAAACTGTTAGTAGAATGTAGAAACCTAAACCAAAGAAATGTTCCTGTCACATGCTAGCTTGTCACATTTACACTGCTATAACCTTAGGAAGTTTCAATAGCTGCATAGTTTTGGCCACTTCTGAGATTAACAGTACTCAATTTACTACGAGATTACAGTAATTATCATTAGAGAATTCTTTTGCTCTCATTTAGAATGGATCTTTAAAAAAAGAAATTTTCTATGTTTTTGTTTGCTCCTCTCAATTTTCAATCTAACTGATGAGGCAACCCAGTGTTTCAAGAGTATTAGGATCTGCCACAGGAATTTGCTTATTGAACCCTGTTGAAGATTTTGCTGTGCCTTTTTAACTTGCATCATTGTCTTTAAACATTTCTCGTATAAGAAATGGGCTTCCTCCTACTAGGTTGAAATGTGGAGAATTCTTGCTATTACTTATCGGACATGTGAATGGGAGGGATGGGTCTCCCATGGCAACCATACACGATGATGTAAGGCGACTTCTTGGTGAAAAATCTGCTTCATTGATATGGGCAGCAAGTCAATTTGGCTCTACCCTTAATCCAGAGAGACTGACAGCTCTGCACATTCAAGCTCGCAGGGTTTTGGAGTCTCTAGATTTGTACTAAATCTAATATTGGAAATATGTAATCTCACGGTAATATTTTATTGTTGACCAGAGAGAAGAAAGTTCTGTATGTATTAAATTATCGGTTTGTTAGTGATGTTAATTATCAGGGAGGAATCTTGCAAAATATTGGGAATAGCCTCATCACTTAATTTGTCTTGCAAGCGTTGTACTTACAGAGCCATTTCAAATTGTGATTTTATGTTGAGGGTTAAAGTATTCAACGTGTCGTAAATCTCTTCTGTTCTCTCATGAGATGTATCGCCAGCAAGAAATGCATGTATCTCGTCTCTGTCCTCAATCCAACTGCAGCCTGGGATCTTATGGATCCCTCTGTCCTTCATTTTTTCTCTTATTGTTGATAGATCAGACCATCTCCCAGCATAAGCATATAAATTTGCCAGCAGAACATAATTTCCAGAATTATTTGGTTCCAGCTCAATGAGCTCCTCTGCCGCAATTTTTCCTAACCTAACATTGCCATGAATGACACAGCCTCCAAGCAGAGCACCCCACATCACTGAATCGGGTGTCATGGGAGTTTTCTTTATAAGCTCATAAGCTTCATTAATCTGTCCTGCACGACTTAAGAGATCAACCATACATGTGTAGTGTTTTAATGAGGGTTGCACATTATAAAACCCCATCAGATCAAAGAATTCTTGACCTGTCTTAATGGAACCAGCATGAACACATGAAGAAAGAGCGGATAGGAAACTCACATGGTCTGGTTTTAAACCACTTGCTAACATTCTTCTAAAACGATCAAGTCCCTCCTCTCCGTGTCCATGCATGGCATATGCTGTAAGCATAGCATTCTGAGAAACCAAATCAGGTTTAAATATCCTCTTATAAGCCAGTAGGGCATGCATTAAACTGCCGCACTTAGCATACATGTCCACAAGGGCTGCTCCTATGTAGACATATGAGTCGTATCCGCATCTAATTGAATATGCATGCACCTGCTTCCCTCGCTCCAGTGTGGCCAAACTTGAGCAAGCTGATAAAATGATCCCGATAGTGTAAATATCAGGCTGATTTAAAGTCTGCATTTCAAAGAACAGCTGCATGGCTTTATCATGGTGGCTATTTTCCACATGACCTGCGATGATGCTATTCCAAGTATAAGCATTTGGTTGGAAACCATCTTCTTCCATCTTTTGAAGAAGATTTTGAATATTTTCAATCTTATTGCATCGGGCATAACCGGAGATCAAAGCATTCCATGTTGCTGTATCTCTTTCAGTTACTTCATCAAAAGCCATCTGAGCGGCTCCTAGGTCTTGACATCTACTATACATTTCAACCAAAGCTCCCCCAACAAAGGTGTTCGAATGTAGACCTACAGTGATGGCACGGGCATGTATCTCCTTCCCTAGTCCCATTGAAGACGTATCAGCACAAGCAGTTAGAGCACTTCCTAAAGTAAAAGAATCAGGTTTGATATCATCTTCCATTAGCAAATCCCTAAACATTCTCAGAGCTTCATCAAACAGGAAATTGTCAACATATCCAGATATCATTGAGTTCCATGAAATTAAATCTTTCCTGACACCTAGGTGCTCCATCTTATTAAATAGCTTCTTGGCTTCAGCAATATTACCATTGTCACAATATCCAACAATCATTGTATTACAAGAAACTTCGTTTTTAACAGAAAATTTTGAAAATAACTTTAATGCACTTCCCATATCAGCACACCTCCTATAGACATCTACCAATCCATTCACAACGTAAGGGTTACACATAAACCCATGCCGTGTAACATATCCATGAAATTCTTTCCCAAGGCTTAGTTTCTGTAGTCTAGCACATGAAGGAAGAACGCTTGCTAGAGTTCGGGCATTAGGTCCAAGCCCTTCTGCTTGCATCCTAAACAACATTTCAATGGCTTCCTCATCATAACCATTTTGTGCAAAACCTCCGACAACTGCACTCCATGAAACAAGATTCGGTGTTATATTATCCAAAGAGGACATCCTCTCAAGGAACTCTAGTGCCTCATAAACCACTCCATTGGCGGCACAAGCTGTGACAATAGAATTCCATGACACACAATCCCTTTCTGGCATCATTCTCAAAAACTTCTTAGCCTCATCTAAGCTTCCACATTTACCATACATATCTATAAGAGCATTACTCACATATAAATTCGAAACAAACTGATGTTTTATCACAATCACATGAAACTGCCTCCCTAATTCTACCATTTCAAGACCACTACAAATCTTCAGGATCACCGGAAACACAAAAAACTCCAATGCAATATCTTCAAAAAGTAGTTCCTGAAAGAGCGAAACGGCTTCCAAACAAAACCCAAGATCCGCATGCAAGCTAAGAATGGCTGTATACGAATACAAGTTTCTAAGCGGCATTTTATCAAACACCAAATTCGCATCCTTCAAACACCCACATCGCCCGTACATCTGAAGCAACTTCGTTTCCACAAACTCATGCCCCCGAAAACCAGTTTTGAGGGTGTGAGCATGTACTTGTTTTCCCAAATTTGGGCACCTACAAGACTCGAGAACGGAAGCATATGTTGATGAATTTACAGGTTTGTCCAGCAAGGAGAGGTGGGCAAGGTTTACTAGTTGTGGTGGTGAAGTTTGCATGGGTTGGTGAGTCGTTGGCTTCAGTCTTTCTTGAAAGGAAATCCTGGTCTTGGTGGGCTTTTTGTGACTGTGATTAGTAATAGAATGTTGATGAAGTGCTGCTGGTGGAGATTTCAATGGTCCCAATATTTGAGTTTGTGCAGGCATTTTGCTTACACATGACAGCTATAAGTGAAGAAGCAAAATAAGAATCCAATGACTCATCGAGGTCTCATTAAAATTTGGGTTTCCCTACAGTATTGGGATGTCAAGGTTACTGTTGAGCTGTTTTTGGATTTAAAATCTAGTAATGGTTACTAAGTAATTAATTTTTTTAATTAAATTTACAAATTCCCCTAATATTAAAGGATTAAATATGTGAAACGGGTTTTAAAAGGCACTAGAGAAAGGAGTTAGAAAACAAAATTTCCGATACAAAGTTTGTAAATATAATATTATTGATAATTTTTTAGGACATATGTTCTTGTGAATTCGTAAAGTACATCTATTCTCACACGTAAGATTATCCATTATATACTTTTTTAAATAGTTATTTTATTAATAGATTAACTTTAAAAAAATTTACACTTTTAATATAGGAAATTAAGGGTAAAAAAGAAAGGGTGACAATATCAAAAAGTATCCCTGAAGTTTTTATTTTATTTTAAGCAAAAAATAACTATGTATTTTTGATCACTCACATCCATGAAGTTGTTCATTTTTTATCAATCATATGATGAAAATGATGTTTTGAGAGTTAAAAATTATGATTGAAAGACAACTTTAAAAATATAATTGATGAAAAATATATAATCGTTATCTGTTTAAAATTAAGTCAAAATTTAATAATAATTATTGTATTTGTCGCAAGAAAAATAAACCTATCTTACTTAACAGACAATGAAACAGAAGTTTATATTTAAGTATTTTTATTTAGCAGGTAAACTCAGGAGGATGGACACTTCAAATCCATCGAAAGTGAAGAAATTAAATTTTATATTAGGGTGTTGATTTTATACTAATAAATGTAGCTCAACTTACTCATTTAAATATCATCCACTTTGATTTGATGCCGACATTCTCATCATCTTATTGTCGGTGTCACCAATTTGAATGAGCTAAATCCATATCCATGCTATTGTCGTTGAAATATAACATATATGTTGACTTGCTTTCATGATTTTCAAAAAGAAAAATTGTGCGTATCTCTAATATTATATTTTTTTTTAAACTTTCGATTACTTCAGCACCTTGAATGGATAGAATTGAATTTAGTTTGCCAAATCGGCACGTAATGCATCTTGAAAATGTTTCTATAAAATATTTCATTTCTATTATTTAAAGTGCTTCAATTCAATAATTTAAAGAAATTATATAAACACTTTGGTGTTATAGTAACCTTAACTACTTTGATACTAGACCCATAAATATTGTATAAAGTATATAAATTAATGCAATATAAAATGAATAAAATTAATAATTAAAGATAAATGAAATGGCAATAAGAGATTAACACACTAAATTACTTGAATAAACTTGTATATAATAGAAACCATACTTTGATAGGATGAAGTTATGGTGTTTTGATAACATTAATAAGTTTAAACACTAATTAGTGATATAATGAAGAGGTAGAATATGATTAAGATGGTAAGACATCAATCATGAACTTAGAATCTACACTTGAAAGTACCATCGTTTTGAAAATTGATATTTGCTTCTATTTTCAAACCTCTTGATCTTCTCAAAATTATTCTCCTCTATCCTCAAAAGTCTCTTTCTTTACTTTTACACAAACCATTCCATATGGCACATCACCCCTATGCAGCACAATGATGAAGAAAAACTTTGGCAATTTGAAAATTCAGTCTTACCAAGATTGGGAAGAATGGGTTATTACAAGGATAATCCTACAAAAAGATATTGTCGTAATTGTGCCATTTTCTTATAGATTCCTTGATGATTTGAAAATGCAACACATTGAAAGCAATAGGCAACATTTGTCAAACACCTTCACTAGAGATATTGGACACTAAATGGGCTATTTCTCATTGACAAATTAACCATATAGATCTATGCAAACACACCTCTTATATAGATTCTTAATGTCATGTTTTGTATAATGCTTATTTGGTCTAAAATTATATCATATATTATCAGTGAAAATAAATGACATGGTTATAATATAAGTAAAGTAATATATGCATTTTTTTTTTTTAAATCTATCATAAATAGAGGAGATAGAAAGTATTAAAAAAAAATTCTACATGTACAACTAACTTATACAATCAAACTCATACAATTAAACTTACGATAAAGACATTGGATAGATAGATTTCAATTTATTTATTAAAAATTCTTCTTTTTTTATTTTTACCGAATAAACTTGTGTCATGTCAATTTTTATGAATTTTATTGTTTGGGTTGGGTTGATTATATCAAATGGTTATACAGTTTCAATATAATATTTTATTTTATTTTATTTTTTGAAGATATAGCATAAAATATAGCCAAATTTAATTAGGGTTTTTTTTTTTAGTTTTAACAAAACCCTTTTTTTAATTATTTAACCAAATTTCATGTCAAGTGATATCTCTAGTTCTTGAAATACAAATATGTAATTTGACGGTTTAACATATTGTTCGACGTGTACTTAACATCAAGTTTACATTTTGTTATGCATTTATTTAGCACTGTTTAATAAACATCTAATACACTCTATGGATTGTCTAACATTGCCTAATTATCCAGCAAACCAAAGGGATATTATGGTTAACAATTAAACACTTTGTTAGACAACAAAAAACTATTTTTTTTAAAAAATTATTTTCATAATTGAGATTTTATTAATAGATAAATGATCGATACATGTCTCTAATCCCAATCTTCCATATTTGTTAATCTGGAGTTAAAAAAATTAATGCCTCTAATCCCAATCTTCCATATTTGTTAATCTGGAGTTAAAAAAATTAATGACTATTTAAACAATGATGAGTTCGTTGATCTTATCTCTATATTGAACATATTTTCTCCGCAGGACCTATTATCAACTTTTTTTTTTAATATATAATTTTTTTTTTTTTTGCCTATTATCAACATTAAGGAATTATTATTATAATAATCCAAATGTACCTCTCTTTTCACTAGTGCAGGCTTTGCAGCAAAATGAATCTAAATTGATTGAGCTGCTCCCCTTCAATTCCCAATGCAACTACCCATTTTTTTAAGTGTAAGGCAGCTCCACTAACACTTTAAATAGTTGAAATATTGAATGACAATGGTAAAATAATAATAATAATAAAATCACAAACTAATTGCTTTTGTAGCTTCCATGCTAACAAGATTTTGTTACCTTGACGAAAGGAAAATCAATTATCTTAAGTGTTAATTTATAATCAATTAATATGGATAATTTGCATATAAATTTTGTAAAGAATAGGTAGAAGACCAATTATAATATACAAATTTTAATTAATTCAGCGGTTCCTTTTTTTTGTTTTTTTACCCAAGAAGGACAAACAAAAGGAAAATAAAGCAAAATTTTCAGTAAATAAAATCAAGAAAATCTGCCGACATGAAGTTATTTTTGCGTACCATATTGTAGTTTCGATTGATTCTGAAATGACAATTTTGTCTTTTTCTAATCTAATAAATTCTTTGTTTAAAAAAAATTAAATGATGAAAATAGAAAGTCATAGTTCTAGATACATACAAAATAATATTATCTCCACTTATTTTCTAAAGACACATTTCATAATAACTAAATTAAGTCACTTGAAACAAATAGTAAAATCATTTTTTTATAAAATAAAATCTAGTCAACTTTAGAATGAGATTTTTCTTTTTTTTTTCTTTTGTTCTTTTTGAATTAAATTAAATATTGATAATTGTAATTATGTTGCATCTTTAGAATTAAGAATAGTTATATACATCTGAAACTTTTATCAAAATCATGCATCTCTAATGAAATAAAATATAATTAAGAATAATACTATATTTACAACTCATCTATAACCAACTCTTTATACAACTTGAATTGGTAAAATATCACTGGATAATGGACATGAAAATAAGTTAAAAAATTAAATATAATTATCCATCCAGTAATATTTTGTCAACTCATGTTGTAGAATGAGTTAGTTGTAAATAAATTGTAAGTGAAGTATTATTCTAAAATTAAAAACTGCCCATCACACTATATATATACTACTTATTACACCATCATATCATCTAGTTGACAAACCTATATTAAATAGACATCATCTATGATACAGAATTCAAAATACAATTTAAAAAGAGTATCATTATTTTAGAGTTAACTATGAAAAATTTAAAAAAAATGAGTGTTCCTCACAAATATAATTATGAATATGATGTTTTTATTTTTTTATTTTCAAAAATAAAATCATCCTGTACTTAACCGAGAGGGGAGATTTGATGATCCATATGTGTGAAAAAAAACAGCCGACATTCGATCTGGTAACAAATTCAAAATGTGGTATAGCAAAATTTTGGGAAATCACATTGACAATTTTAGAAGAACATAAAGAAAAATTGATGGGAAAGGAAATGAATAGAGTTGGATTCCTAAGTTGGGCGAGAGGTGAAAGGGACCTCCACCAATATGGAATGGGGTGGTGCTCCTTCATTCACGGCTTTGAGGGAGCCTCAGTGGTGGACACCTTGGACAAAATAATAGTATATTATATAACAATAAACTAAACCGATGGGACTCCAACCCTATTCTATTTGCCTCACTTGTACTACTTACCATAATCAAAGATTTACAACAGCACCCTTATTTTAAGGGTCAAAAACTACTATCGATTCATATGTATATGAAGATAATATTTTCATCGATGTATTAATATATGTCAGTTAGTTTTAGAGACGTTAGTTTTCGTTCCGGCTGAAGTGCGAGAATCAAAGTTCAATTCACAAATCTCTGGATCTAAGTGATCAAAAAGTTTAGGATGGTAATACTAGACTTACAACCTAAATTTTATAATTTAATGTGACTTTTTATATGATAAAATTATATTAGACATATAATTTCTCTTATTCTTTTTTGTTTTTTTCTCTCTAGTGAATTTTTATTATGTAAACTGTCGTATCAGGTTATAAAATTTAAATTATCTATATATCGTAGGTTTAACACTATTATAAATAATATATATGTTCAATCATAGGTTAATAAACGGATGATACTTTTTTCTTTAACAGTTTAACATTGTTAAAATATCATGATCATAAAAATATACTATATCGTTAAACTAACGTAATTGATGTATTATAGATTTTTTGCTAAGTGACGAGTTTAAATTTCAAACGAAACAAGAATGGAGATAATTATCTCTGATTATAATATAATAAAGTGGAAATGTAAGAATCTAGATTGATGTTAAATGAGAGGATTTGGGACAGTGGAGAGGGAGATTATTAATAAGGAATTAATTATTATGAATTCCTAAGCACGAATTCCGAGAGGAATGTCTGTAGGTCCCAAGAAGGACTAAAGAGGGGAAGTGCCAGTCAAGCTAAGAGTCTCTTTGTCTTTAAATATGAAAAAGATAGAATATGGGCAAGGGAAGAAGTAAGATTATTCATAGAAATAATGCACTATGTGATGCCAAAGTCTTCAACACTGAATGCCCACGAAAAGAAGTTTAGGTTGTGACGTTTTGGTGGGTAAAGGTTAATTTACTTGCCTCGTATATTTATATTTTATAATTCTCTTTCCAATGTTATCGATATCAATAGTATTATTTTATAATTTATTTACAATTTTTTTTTAAACAATCTAAGTTGGCAATAGCGACGGATCTAGGTTTGGGTCTAAGGCGGTCCGAGCTCCTCCAACCCAAAAAATAGGTTTTTAATAGAGGGAAGGAATTGCATATTTGTCCCATGTATATTAAAGTTTGATGTTAACCCCTCACGTCAAAAACTTTAAACTTCCATATTCATATAAATGATAATGAATTATTAATTACTGCATCACATTTTTAAGTTATATTATAAGTATGTTTTATTCTTTTCTTTATTTCATTATTTTTAGTATCTTACTCTTAAACAAAACTTGACTTTTTTATATTAAGATTTTCTTTTAGTTACCAAGGCAAGTCTACTTTTTGATTTTTCTTATCTAATGATTTGCTTATTTCAAAATATAAAATATACAAAAATTTCAACAAATTTTCCTTCAAAATTGAAGAAGTTACAACAAATTTTTAAGAACTTTGTACACTTTAGGATAAGAGGAGTTTCAGAATTGAAACTTTAGTGTTTATTCAACTTTTTTTTTCCGGTATGTTATTTAAGTAACATATTCATTGATTTTTATTTTGTTGATTTAGATTAATTGATATATATTTTTATTACTTCATTTTAAAAATTTGTATAAATGTTTATGTTTGATCAATGTTTGTAACCAATATATTTTCTCATACTTAAACTATATATATTTTGGACCATCCAAAACTAAAATCCTAGGTCCGCCCCTGGTTGATAAAATATTAGTGAATGGATAATTACCATATCATATAATTTAACATCTTTCATTTTTTTATTTTTTACTTCTCCAGTGGTACTTTGTCAACTCCGATTGTAAGAAAATATTGGTCGTAGATGTAGCATTACTCTACCAGTAATAGTACTAAAATTTTTTATTATTACTATTATTGTTTGTTGTTAGATTGAAATATTAAATAGAATCTAACTAATTCAAGGGGAATCGCTAGAATTACGGGTTTCTTAAGAAAAAGTATCACTATTTAAGATTTTTTTATTTTAAAAATTTGAATCTCTAGATTTCAAATTCAAAAGCTTAGCTAGTGTAATGATATTAATAAACTATCACTCGCTACAAGAAAATTGACCTTTAACAACGTACATTTTACGTTGTCAACAATTTTACGCAATATACATTTGTGCGCTGTTGTTCTTGGTATAATTTTAGACGAAAGTACGTCCAATAATCTACGATAAATTCATTATAGTAACAATCATCATGTAGTAATGTTATTAGATTAATAAAAGAGCCAATAATTTAGGGTTTTATCAAGAAGTTGGTTTGATAATATTGTAAAATCAATGCGAAGTTTATTCGAATGAGTAATGACAATCATCATTCAATAATGTTATCAAAATATACCTAATTCTATTATATTATCAACCAAACTAGTAATATTATCAATTTGATGGAACTATTACATTTAATTACTAAATAGTTGGTTAAATAATAATATCAAACGAGTAACTAGCATTAGATAATATATGTTGAATTTTGACTATTGACCAAATTCAATGGTGATCTTTTACTCTACAATGCAAGCTATAGCCCATCTTGGCAGAAATGGTTTAATTTTATCAATCGTTTACAAAAATGTTGTAATGAGATATCGAGAAGGAAACAACATCACAGTAAAAATTAAGTGTTATTGTACTTTGTAAGGACTACTCCACGAAATGAGAATTGTGTTGGAAGTTGCAAGTGGGAAAGCATGTGAAGGCATGGTTGATGGGGTCATTAATCCAGCACCTTTTTTCCTCAGGGTACTCTTTACTCTTCTTGTTTGAGATCCTTATTGCTTCATCAAATTTGGTTTTAATTATGGGTGGAAGAATCTCAAGACCATAGGTAGTGGTGTACTGCTGATAAGACATGACACAGTTCTGACCTATTGGCAAGCAAAAAGAAAATAAAAAAAGAAAGTTTTGCTGTAATGGATTGACAGCCATCATTCAACGGATCACTTAGAGCTAAAGGAAACAAAGATTCTACAACACATAACTAATCTTACCAATCAAATTCCATTACAAATCCCAGAACCAAATTTAATTAAACAAAGTCATTTTGTTCATCAAACTATTAATGCATGCTTTTCATAATACTATGTGACTAGCTTTAGCTATCCCTTGACAACATACCAACAATATAATATTTTTAATTTGGGCAGATAGCTAGCAAGCAAGACCAACTACTGCACAAAGCACTTCTTTCGATGATGTATCTCTGTTGCTGTGATTGAAGGAGGAAACATTTGAATAACCCAAATCATGCTCTAGAATCAAGTGATAATGCATGAGTCTTCTTCTTTGATATTCTGGTTCTCTCTTTATAGTGTATTTTATGGCAACCCTCTGAAGCAAATCCAATAATTAGCTCCAAAGTACTCCAAACATCCACATTGATCACAAAGCATAGAAAGACTATAAGACTAAAAGGCACACTGAATTGAAGAGAATAAAGAAAACCCAGACGTGCCCTAGCTAGCTATATGTTAGTTTTCTTTTATCGCTCTTAACACAAAGTCACTTCACCCATCATTGTGAATAAAGAAACAAAGATAAATCAACTACTCCTCCTCCTTGTTCATTCACGTTTTGTGTTACCGTTCATTTACCATGAGCCTCCACCCAACAATCCAGTCCAATACCCAGGTGCAGGCTCCGGTTGTCCTCCTCTATTCTGCTCAAAACTTGTTCCGCTTGGAACCTGCTGCTGCTTTATGACGTCCCCAACAGGAAACAGTAACCTTGCACCAGCCGCTTGCACTCCTTGTTGAAGACTCCCATACCCACCTTGAAATCCTTCCAGAGAGAAATTGAGAGTTGGCTTGAATTCTTGCAATGGATAGCCAGTTGGGTATGTTGCATTGGAACCAGTAGGTGGTATGGACAAGAATGAAGTGAACCCCCTTGAAGTAATAGCAGACTTGAGCAGCTCCGTGGCAGTGAGATGATGATGAGTACTATTTTGATTGTGGGCTTTGTTTTCAGTAGCATAAGTTGGTGCACCTGGTGCTTCATGAGCAAGCTTAGAGATGCTACTAAAATCATCAGATGGAGGGTAAGCTAGGTTGAGATCCTGACCAGCTTCATGGATCTTAGGGTTTTGAGAAGCAGCAGACTGAGGGAAACTTGAAGGCGGAGTACTCAAATCACCAAACTTCTCTGATAAACCTTGTGATGGTGCTGCTGATGATGATAGTGATGATCTCTTGTTCTTCCTTGATCCTCCTCCCACAGGAACATTCCTCAGAGACCCTCCTTCAGTCCAATACCTTCTACAAGTCTTGCAGAAATATCTTGGCTGAGAGAGACTGTAGTTGTTGTAGTAGCAAAACTTGGTGTTAGTTGAATTGCACCTTGGACAGCTCAGAGCTTGATCTTTGTGAGGCCTTGAAGCCGCTCTCCTCTCTAACATAGACCTTGAACCTTCCATGGGGTGTTTGTTAACTAACCCAATTCCCTAATATTCACAAAAAGAAGAAAAAAGAAGAGAAAAAGACAACAAAAAGCCATGAGTTGATGATCCAACAAAAGCAAAAGTATGGTGGTGACTAAAAAAAATTGTAGAAAAGAGAGAAAGAAAGGTAAAAGGACACAAATAAGAAAAAGAAAACAAGTGCAGCAGCAGCTTGCTTTAATACTTTGAGGATTACAACAGCAAAAAAAACAAATTATATTAACTTTTCAGGTCCTTTATCAGATACATATAGATATAGTTGATAAAGGAAAATAAAAATAAAATAGAAGTGGGAAGGTACTTTCAAGAACATATATATGAAAGAGATCTTAAGCGACAGCAACATAAATTCAACTATTAGTGGGGGCTGAACATCATCTTATGGGAAAAAAATAAAAAGTGAAACTTTAGCTAGAGAGATGATCATCAATTAAGGCAAGAAGAAAAAAATTTCATTCAAAAAATTTCATTCTCAGAACACAAAAAAGCTAAAAATAATATTCTAATTGGCTTAAAAAAGAAAAAAAATCCCATCTCATCAGCTGAGAAAAATATCATGATTTCAGGTTAGGAAAAAAAAAATTGGTCTTTTCTTTTCTTTACCTGTGGCCACTGAGCAGTATCCATGGATTGGATTATTAAGGAAGAAAAGCTAGCTAGCAAAGTGAAAGGAAAAGATGATGGAAGTCTTCAAAGAGAGGAAAATCACCTACTTTTCTTTTCTACAGCAGCTGGTCTAAAAGCAAGATGATGAAACACTTTGAGGTGGTATCTGTGGTGGTTCCATGTGTTGGCCAACTATATGATCACTGTATGTAAAAGCAGGGGCATTTTCGTCTTTTCAATCCCATGTTGCATTATCATATGCTACTGTTTACCCTAACTTAGGACAATTTTATATTACATTATAATATATTAATTATATGATATTATCTCTTTGTGAGTACTCACTTCATTCTCTCAGTGCTATTATTCTTTCTTGCTGTCCTTTTGTGCATGCCTGTGGACTTAAACTGGGCTCTTTTCTGACCACAGGATGAACCAGTAAAGTGTGGATGATTGATTCTTCTCCCAACAATTTCCTTGCAATTTCTTCCATTCCTCCCCTTTCCATTTTCTTCTTTCAATGTAAGAAACAAAAGAATTTACAAATTAAAGGCTGCACCTTTAGTGTCAATCCAGATTCTTACACTGGGTGAGTGGTTAAAAAGTAACCTTGGAATTTTTAAGCGAGTGATACTATATTTATAAAGTTGATGTCAAGATACTCGTTATTTATCAATATTTATTACGTTAAATTTTTAATATTTCGTTTTCTATTCATTTAATACCATATTAACTCTAGATACAAACTTTATAAATATAGTATTATTATTTAAAAAAATTAAATTATTATATTTTATACTTAGAAAATCTTAAAACACGGATTATTAATATCATCTATGTACCTATTTAATGAGAACATTTGGCATATGTATTCATTTTTTTTTCTTTTATCTAATTTCTCATGGTTATTGTTGAACAAATTCAAAGTGAATATATATTTTATGCGATATTAGACAAAATTACGTATATAAATTTTCCGTCTAAAATTTTCTCATTTATTTTGTTTATGTCCTGGTTCAATGTATGATTTTGGGGAATTTGAAGTTTATGACATGAAATATATTTGATCACATATACAAGGTGACGTATTGGACTGTGAAGCCTCGTTATCGAAACTATAGATGATGGGATGGTGAAAAGAAAGAAATTGGAGAATAAATTTGTAAACCGCTCATTGATTCAATCCTTTTTTTCGTATTTAAAACGTTATAAGCAATTTGATCATGTCAAGTGCTCTGAGCTGATCTTCAACAGGTTAAAGTTGGTGTAGAGCCAGTGCTCAGTTATCCAAAATATTTCAAAAATGCTGTCCTCTCTATTCAAAGAATATTCCATTAAAATGAGACACGTAAACAGATAGATAAAGTCTAGAGTGCAAAAGTTATAATTAATTGGTTTACGTTAATAATTGCCTAAGATTTTTACAGAAAACTGGGTACGATTCATTATTTTTTTAAATAAGAATTGTAAATGGGATCGAACCAATTAGAGAATTTGAGTCCATTTATTTGAAAAAACTACTTGCATGAGTATGACATATCACATCATCACATATAACTACTGTACTTAGCTATTCATGTTTTGCCATTTCTTTACAAGCAATTGAATTTTCTGATTTTTTTTTTAATTTTTAACATTGATTTGTTCTCTCGTCCAAATTTTTATCAATCTACTTTGTTTGTTAAACTATAATTTCAATAATTATCAATCGTGATATGATAATATATAATTAAATAAACTTATTAAATCATCAAAGTGACCATTTGAGTCTGTCTCATAATTCATAATCGATAAAGATAACGAGGATTTAAAAATTTCACTTGAGAATAATTTAAGAAAATATAAAATCATGCATTAAAAACAAATTATGAGATTTCATCCTATCATAAGAAATTGTGTAACTTTTAGGGCCTAGGACTTTAGCATATTAAATATCAATTTAAGAAACTCCACATGTTTTAAAATTATCACAAAATCTCATAATTAGGTTAATGTATGTCGTGATCAAATATGATAATGTCTCTTATGGCTTTTAAGAATTAAAAGACAAATGTTGATAAACTATTTGCTATTGTTTAGCCTAGTTTAGAATCGAGTCCCCACATTTGTCAATAAAAATAAGCATTTCATATCTCAAATTTTGCATTTGCTAGGTGAAAAGTATTTTAATTATAAATTAAACAAGCTGGTAATAACTTTAACGTTTATGTATATAATTAAAAGTACATGTTAAGAATATAAAGATGATAGATAACAACAAACTACAAATGATATGAAAACCATTATTTAATACTTATCAAATAAGGAAATAATTAATGTTAATAATCACTTTGACTTCTTTTTAATGGTAAGTATTATACGTTGTTTTACTATTTTTAGTTTCTTGACTTACCCTACCTGATGATCATGTAAAATAATTGGAAACAAATTTCTTTATATACTCCTTCCAAAACAATTAAAATTAAAAACACCATTACTGCGAAATCACGAGAAGTTTATACTTCTTGGAAAAATAAAAAAATGCTTCAAGTTTAAGTATGGATTACAAAAATGATTCTATATCTGAAAATTTGCATCTCATGACCATTCGTTGAGTATCAAATATTATCTGTTGAATGTCAGATGTTGTCGGACGCATCCATCAAACACTGTTAGACATCGAACAAGGTCATAATAGTTATTTACCAAAAAAGCTTATAATTTGTGTTATTTTCTCCATTAATTTTCCTTAGTTTATTTGGTATAGATCACGAGAAGCACTTGTGTAAACCTCTGAGGGTACATAACGCTCCCCAAGTCTCGACCGCATCTATTGCTCTCATGCTCAAACTTCCTCCCTGCTGCCCTCTCAATCTCTAGCTCGCTCAGCCGTTTTGGCGACTTAAGAGAGATGGGTTCACCGAGGCCCGATCAATATGCCGCCCCTAATAAAGGAGCAATAACCCTTCAGTTCAGTACATCGATTGAAGTAGCTGAGCTACAAAGAGGGACTGCTTGATCATTAGTTGTCTCCTTGCTCATATTTCCTGTCTCAATCATCAGCCTCCTTTTGAGCCGAGGACAGAACTCAAAAGGCTTCTTTGTTCCCTCGACAAATTACAACATCAGAAGCTGCCCCTGCATCCATGGCTTTCCAAGCCAAAGCTGAAAATAAAGTTAGATGCCTGTTGCTTTCTGTTCTCGGTACCAATGCCAAACGCTTGCGCTTCTGTTCAAGATGCCATTCCTCCTCTGAGAACTCCAAAAAAAAAAAAAAAGCCACCTTCACCAAGCTCGAAGCACCAAATTTTCACCTAACTTTTCTGCTATTCACTCATTTTACTTAGAAATCCATTCCATGCATTAATCTCTCCGTTAGCATTAACCACCTTCATAATGTAATATCTATTTTCACTATTGCATATATTGCACCAATTGGTGATAGGAGTCACATTCCAATAGTGGCAAGCTGAGCTGATATACAGGACCAAAAGTTTCTAAGGAAAAATAATAATAAACAAAAATCAACCAGTTAGGCAACCTTAAAAAGCTCTGGCCTGGACATGAAAAAGTTTGCATTACTTCACGCTAGCCCATAAAGAGGTTTTGTAATCAACTAACTTCATGCATCCCAAGATCATTTGCGATTTAAATATATTTATATTAAACATAGCAATTAAATAGTTTATCCATATTATCATTCTTTAATATTAATTGGCTCATGTGGCTTTCTCTATAAATTAATTAATATATAGCTTATCCACTTCTGATCAATTTAAGGACACTATCATTCTTTAATATTTGGGTCATCAAGTGGGACTCTCTTTCTCTTTAGTGATAATTTAATATTTATTCAATGTCCAACAAGCTATAGAGTTTATTATATATATCTTGCAAACTTGAAATTTTTATTATGATATTATATATAGCTAAACAACTTCGATAATTAAAATTAAAAACCCTCAAATTTGAATCTAAAACTGACAATCATTAACCACAAAAGATTGGAACTTAAAAAAGTAACAAATTGATATATAGCCGAAGAACACAGAGAGCCAACATACGCATTAATTTTCGGGCTTGATTTATTTATTTATTGAATAATACTATACATACAACCCATTTATAACTAACTCACATTACAATTTGAGTTGACAAAATCCTATTCGATATATAATTACTCTTATTCATTTTTGTTTTTTCTTTCCTCCTCTAATGAATTTTTGTCAGCTCGATTGTAAAAAAAAAATTGATTATAAATAAATTATAAGTGTAATATTATTCTTATTTATTTCGGTTCACTTGTGTTTTTAATATGTTTACGTCTTATTTATCTTAGGTTTTAAGTAGGGGTGGCAATTCGTGTCATTCGTGTCGACCCATTTAATTATTCGTGTCAAAACATGAAACACGGATCCAACACGGTTATTAAACGTGTTACCCACGTGTTATAATCGTGTCATATTTAATTTACATAATTTATTTAATTGTTTAACCTCGTTATACATAATATATTATATTCTATATATTTATATCAATTAAAATTATTTTTAGAATATAATATAAAATATTATTAAAATCATCATAATTTTTTTTATAAATTAATTTACTTTATAATATAAAATTTTTAGTTTTATAATATATATTTTGTGAGTAGGTAACAATTTATATCATTAAATGAGCTTACATGTTAAGTATAGATAAAATATGTTTAACTATTCGTGTCATTAAACGGGAGACCCATTTATTAATCGTGTATCGTGTTCGTATCGTAATTATGTCGTGTTCGCGTGTCATGACCCAAACTTTAAGTAGTAAGTACAATAATAAATGGGGCCAAATATATTACAATGGTCTTTTGGTAAAAGATATCTAACCATAACCCCAATCCCAGTATACATATTTCCATGGGCGAAGGTAGGGGACTTGACTGAGCCGTAGCCCGGTCCTCAATCATTTTTTTTTTTTAAATTAACAGTTTTTATGAATTATTTTAGAAAAACAAAATTATATAGGTTATTAATAAAAAAATAAAAAATTTACCCCTCAAATCTTAAAATATAATATAATATCTATAAAAATAGTAAAGACTACTATGACATTTGAAGAAACTATTCACTTATGATCCAAGTTATATATTTATCTCCCTGTTTAGATGTATCTTATAAATTAATCTTTTTTAGTGACGGTGAGTTATTATTACTTATTTTATAATATTTTAAACAATATGAATCATAAGATTATATTACAGTCAAAGATTTAACAAAAAACAATTATTTCATATTTGAATATAAAATGACGTATAATACTATTGCAGATTCACCAAATTTTTTCAAGCTTCTCAAAAAATATTCATGATTACACCACTACATATATTTCCAAATATTTATTTATTCAACTATTTTACAACATAGTGCTGCTGTTTTGAATCTATGATGCCAATCTTACTTGAGAAGGTTGCTGATCTTCGTTTTATAATTTCTTCAAAATCAATTTGGCACCATATTCGGGAAGAATGTGAAGAACTGCAAAAGGAGCATGCACATAGTTTGGTGATAACTCAAACTCGAAGTTCCTTAAAATTAAAGCCAAAGCCATTTTTGCCTCCATCAGAGCAAAATGTTGTCCAACGCAAATCCTCGGACCCAATCCGAAAGGGAAGTATGAACCTTGACTCTTTGTTGCCTTTGAAATGCCTTCCGAAAACCTCTCCGGTTTAAACTCCTTTGCATCTTCTCCCCATTGATCCTCATCATACTGAGACTGAAGAACTGGCAAGCGGATTTCAACTCCAGCCGGTAATGACATGTTTCCAAGTTTTGTTTCCTTCGGAACATATCGAATGAGAAAATCTAATGGTGGGTACAACCTGAGCACCTCATGAAATATCATTGTGACCTGAGCATAGAAATTTTAATATTTAATATGCATGGTAAAATCAAATACCAAAACAAAATTAGAAACATTTGTTTTTGTTTTAAGGTGATACTTACAACTTTTAATCGATTCAATCTATCAAAATCAGGCTCTTCATCGTTACCAAAGACTTGCAAAATCTCTTCTCTTGCACGGGCTTGCCAATTTTGATGCACACTCAATAAAATCAAAGTCCAAACAACCAAAAGTGCAGTGGTCGATTTCCCGGCATGGTAAAAGAGCTTACACTCTTCAATTACATCATCCATAGTGATTCCAACACCCTCTTCTTCAGTTTCTTTAAAATTAGATTCCAACAGTATACCTAGCAAGTCAACTTTTGTACCTTCACCTGCACTCAGTGCCCTCTCTTTGTTCTTTATGATACTCATCAATGAGCCTCGTATTTCCTTGTCAATTTCCTTCATTCTCTTATGCCTCTTTGTAGGTACATGACTATTCACACACACACACACACGCATACACATATATATAAGCAAAATCGAAAATAATTTAGAATGAAATGACATAATATGAATGTATTTATGTATATGAATCAAGTGCAAATAAATTGCATTGCACTATATATGTCTACATACCTCCATCCGGGAATGCAAACTGACCGTGCAACATGTGCCAAATGCTCAACTTGTTCGTCTTGGAGTTGGAATATCCTTTTTCCTTCTTCATAATTGCTTCCAAATGCTGCTCGAGAAATCACATCACTCGTCATATTTAAGAGCTCAGGCCATACATCCAACTCACATGATCCTTCCACAGACACCATTTTCCCCCACTGGCTAATCAACTTGTTACAACATTGGTAGAATGCAGGTATCATAAGCTGCATGCAACAAATAAATTAATTTACAGAAAGGAAAATAATGTACAGAATACATTTTACGTTTGATACATATAGATATGTACCTTCAACTTCTCTTGATGGAATGCTGGGTTGACAATCCTTCTATGTTTACTCCATTTCTCACCTTCATATTGTGCGATGCCAAGTGCCAGCAACGGGGAAAGAGGGTGCGGTGGGGGTTTCGAAAAATCTTTGCCTCTGGTTAATACCTCTTTTATTTGGTCAGGATCCATGATGGTCACCGAGGGTGTCGGGCCAATCCACATAAAAAAAGGAGTCTTACCTTCATTTTTCAGAAACATGTATATACAGATATTAGTAGGAGATATATACATCAACTTGTTCATATTAATAACTAAAGCTGTAAGAATATGAGGATTAAAGCATTCATCTGTGCAACAATTCTGCCTATCAACAATCCTCAGCTCAAAACTTGTCTCAAATTGCAAATTCAAGTTGTTGGTGCTGTCTCTGTTGGGCCTACATATATGGCCACTCTTCATTATAGTTTAAATTTTTTGACTGAAGCGGTTCCATTTGCAAAAATTTAATATATATTGAACTAAAGTGATATTTCTCTTACTTAATCAAGGACCTACTGTTTGGACTGGAGGGGCCGGGCCCTCCAGGCCCAAACGTAGGTCCGCTACACTGTACACTTGTGATCACGAGATTCTTAGAAGTTTTATTTAGTAAATCATTTGAGAAAATTTGAAATTAATTAGCAAGATATGATTATAATAATAAATTTTAAATTATGAGCTTATGAGGATAATTTCTTAAATTATGAACATACGAGGATAATTTAACTTTGTCTTCATATTTTTGTACCGAAAAGGAATAATAGAAGCTCAATTATTGGAAAATATAAGAATTATTAAAAGGGGAAATAACAATATTATTCTGAAGTTTGTATTAAATAAAATAAGAATCCACCTTAGAGGTTTGTTTCAGAATTAGACTTAACTTTAAATTCAAGCTTCAAAAGGGTGAATAATTTTTTAATAGCCTTGATCAGATGTGATCTGAAGCGGGTGTATGCATGGCAGTAACCACATATAGTAATCTAGTAATCTATGATGGAGATAAATTAAAGAGAAGGCATACCATAATCTTTGGCCAATTTATGGTGGAAAGGAACAAGACGTGGTGGGAGTTCATCTGTGAAATTCATGGGTGTGGATCTTGCTTCTTTTACCATCATGCTCATCTCTTTCGTGTCTCCACTGAAAAACCTGTAAGGTTTGCCTGAGAGCCCTTGCTGTCTCAGGTATCTCTCCAGCTTCTTTGGCCTAAACCATACCCAGTTAAGTAGTCTCCATGCCCATGTCACTACTGTCACCAAAACAATCGAGACTGCAATGGATTTGAGTGATACTTCTTCCATTACTTCACCAGGAAAATTTTAAACTCTCTTAAATTTTGATTATGTATTTGGTGCTAATCCGTCTAATGATACTGAAATGAGGGAAAGTGAATTGAATGAGAAGCTCTTGTGTTGATTCTTGTGAGTTAAGATATCATTTTCTTATTTTTAGAACGTATCTGGGGAAATGTAGACTCGTGTGGTCTGCATTGACTTAGTTTCACGATATTGAGAGTTATAAGTTACCATTAAAGATAAAGTTAAATACATATTATTAATTAATACAGTTAATTCAACAACCTATACATATATATAAATAATTTTAAATTGATTAATTAATCAATGGGTTTTGGTTAGATCTTGAAATTATCCTAATTGAAATTTCACTGGAGAAGTGAGTTACGCAACAGTGACTACCTAAATTCATTGGAAGAAGCGGAGAAGATGAGTAGAAAACGATAAACGTTGACTTGACTGACTTTGCTAATGGAAACTTCAACGAAAGAACAGAATTTGGTTGGGAGTTCTCTTACCACAAGTTACATGTCTTTAAATTTTATAAATAACATTACAATAATTCTTCCAACTGAAGATGAAAAACTTAAAGAAATTAATAAAAAGACCGAGTTTCACTATCTATTAGAGAGAATGAACCAAAAAGAGGTTAAAAAAACATGAATATCAGTTTAACAAGCGTAGATCAGAACTGCTCAATTCATGAAACTTCTTCTCTAAAATGTGTCCATAGCCTGGTAGATGGCACCCAGATGTTAATTGCAATCATGGGGTGTAGCCTTTTGCCCTCTTAATTGATATCATGGCTGTTCTACATTGAAAAGAAATCATCTTATAATTGTAACCGAAGACTTCGTTTTGTACAAACAAATCAGTCAACCAATTACATAACTTAATTCTTTGATTATCCAAAAACAAACACGAAAATTATCAAATCAAACTCGAACCAAGATCTATCGGAAAAGCTTTACTACCTTTAAGTCATTAATTCAACTTGCATACATCGATGAACTTCTGAACCGCATTGTGGTATTGAGTTCCCTGTAAAAAAGACAAACATTACATGCAGGCTAGTTAGGATGGCCTTGCCCATTTAAAGACTTCCTATTCTTGCATATGTTGTGTGATATTGGTATATTACAAAAAATTTTAAGCATCTGAAAGTGGGCCAAAAGAGTGGACAAAAGTGATAAGAAGGATAAATTTATCCTAAAAGTCATCAAAATGGAACCTCAAAATGGAATTAGTATTTTGAGCGAATTGGGCCTCCTTGTTTAAGGTAATGGGCCCATTATTTCATTTGCCCATGGCAAACTTACCAAAAATGGAAGCGCCTAGCTCTATCTTAAATAGCTCATCAATAATAGAAAAATTACAATAATTCCCTGTATCATCCTTCAAACTACCAAATGAGTTTCCTCAAATGCTGAAACCTGGTGTCTGCTTATTTAAGTTTCAATACAGAGGAGTAACACAATCATCTGCAGTAAAATAAAAAAGAAGCATAACAACAACAGGGTTAATAGAAGCTACCTCCCAGTAAAGTTGGTGGCAATCTATGCATTGCCAGAATTCTAGATTTTTTTCAAACAAGCAGTCAGGTATTCTCTGGAAGCCCTTTGCAGCTTCAACAGCCTCTTCCATCGATAGGGGTTTTTGAATAAACCTTCCATTGCATTTGGTACACCTTGACATCAGCTGATCTTCGCTAATTTTCAACTGAAATATTTCAATTACCTGTGAATAATATTCAAGTTTTAGCCACATCCCTATTTTGACCTTGAAAGTTAAAAGGAAGCAAATCTAACACAAAAGGACAGACCAATACTTCCAAGAAATATGATCAATATAAACAGGTCTGTACAAAGCATAAGACCATGGATGCAACAGATTGGACACTAAAACAACAAAACAACCCCATCAATAAAGATCTTTGTGAAAAGACTGAAAACAAGCCATTGATTCCCCCTTCATATACTTTAACAATTACTAACAACAAATAACAGATATTTGTCACCACAAATTGTCTCAGGTAATATTTTACATATAAAGTAGTTTTAACGA
Organism: Boswellia sacra; assembly: GCA_013180625.2. Classification (NCBI taxonomy): domain Eukaryota; kingdom Viridiplantae; phylum Streptophyta; class Magnoliopsida; order Sapindales; family Burseraceae; genus Boswellia; species Boswellia sacra. The sequence continues at coordinate 54,564 of SNVD02002607.1, forward strand.
AACTCCTATAACCAAAAAATTATGTCCATCCAACCTCAGAAAACACACACACAAGAGAGGTACCAAATAATATATATTATTCCAGAGAAGGTACCCAAACTCAAAATCCAACTTAGGACTCAAGCCCTAATATAAATTTAAGTGATTATTCCAGAGAATTTAAATAGGTTAACAATATTCTGACAAAATTCAAATTAATATAACTTGTCATCATCAAAAAACAAAGATAAATTTGAACTAAAATGCCTTTCTATTACTTGTCTGTTGTCTATAGTTACTTTTCAAGCACACATCATTATTGGCAAAACCAATTTGCTTTGACAGGACTTGCATAAAATGAATCGCCTTTGTGTTACAATTCATGCATACCTCAAGTAGCTGTTCATTTTTCAAAAGACTCTTCACCCTGTATATCTGATTCTTTATCAGATACTGGTGCCTCAATAGCTTTGCATCTCGAGTCAAAAGTACTCTCTTTTCCTTGGATGCTTGATCTATCAGCTCCCTGAATTGTAATTGGTGACATATTAAGATAAATCCTTCTCTTAGCCAGAATCCATAATTGAAATACTAGCACTATTTGGTAAGACACGAATCACATGTACCCATTTAAATTAATCAAGAAAGCAATACCTTGATTCTGGCTTTTTTGAAGTTGGTATTGCAGCATCTATCCCCACACATCGCAAATGTTTTGCCAAGCCTTCAACCTGACAAATGTTTTATTAGCCTTGCCCTTAGAGCATAGACATGACTGTATACATTTACATTACACTTTGGTAAAAAGTCTCAGCAGCTATTCTGTAATAATCATAATAGGCACAGGCTGCAGAAAATAATTTATCGTGGACCTCTACAAGCATTTTTTCTTTCCTTTTCTTTTTCTAAGAAGCAGGAAGGTGTAAAGCATGACTAATGCATAATTTAAGAGATAATACACAGAAGGGAAAAGATATTTACCATCACGTCACACAAAAATTTTGGGCACCCATCACCTCCCAAGGACAAATCCCATGGTGGGGGACCTTGCCAATCAGCAAAATTGTCTATCTGCTTTTCTTTAGAAGCCACAACGACGGAGGACCGCCTTTTCCCTTTCTTTTTGGAAGTTTTTGGTCTTCTGTCAGATTCTTTCAACAAAATTCTTTCACCATACTTTCGTACAATCCTCAAGAGGGATTCATCCATAGGCATGGTACTCCTGCTTGACATCGTGGAAACTACTCCATCAGCTATGTGCTGAGAATAATGAGAAGTAGTAGCTCGAACTATATTGAGTGCTTCACAAGCTTTTGTCTTAACGATTTTATTCCCAACATCAGGCTTTACAAGAATTTCTTTCAACCCGAGATCAACATGAAAAGACCGTAGTTCAGAGATGTTGTTAGAAGCACTCCCTGTAATAAAAATGAGAATACATTAAAAATCCAACACATATGACATATGAGGCTCAAAAGCTTTAGTTGACAAGAAATAAGATTCAACAAATTCTCGGGATTTAGAGCAACACTTGCTCCATTAGCAGAGAAACTCACATATGGTGTGCTTCAGAAATATAATTGTTTCATCTATGACAGAGCATCACAACATGAAGGCAAAGCAAGTAGGCATAATAGGAAAAACAGTGACATGATATCGAAAACAAGATGGCAATCATCTGCAAAATTAACTAACATACTTCAACAAAAGTTTAGTTTGTATCCACGATGTTTCACTTGTAGACATCCTATCAGCTAGAACGAACAGGATTTAAGCAAACAAACACCTCTAGAAACAGCACTGCACACTGATAAAGTTATTTGCAAGTTTTAATAAATTTTTCATTAAAATTTCGCCTTAGAATCAGGGATCAGATACAGTAACTAAAACTATTTCTAAATCAATGCTTGGGAAATTGGCTAAACATTTAATCACAAAACAACTGTTTTAAATGGTGCAAATCCAACCAAATATCCGATGAATACATTTCTAAGATCTCATACACATTTCTCATCACCCATTCTGAAACTTCTGCTAATTATGAGCCCAATAGACTCTAAAATCCCAGGCCACCAGTCTAACAGATTTTCTGAAACAACGGATACCTCAAAAATGGTTCATACCAATAATAAGCTTGCCAATTTAGACTATGTAAATCTCAGAGAAGTCAAGCAACAATAATTTAGCTTTAAATGGGTTATATGTAGACAAATTATGCATCTGTCTAAAGCAAAACTCTAAGAATTATTCTCTACCAACAAAACTGGAACAAACACTGGCTAAATCTCTCTACGTGTCAGAGAGCAAGACAAGAAGTAATCTTCCAATCATGTTTCCAAAGCACCAATCAATTACCACATCAACAGACAGAGCTAATACATTTAACAAAATACAGTTTCTGATCCCAAATAAAGTTTAAAATTCAAAATTTAAATATTTGATATCATCAGCACCACAAACCTTCTAGGTAAAACTTGGCCTGCAAGCTATTAAATATTTCAAGCAAGCAGTGGGCATCTGTAGCTGCATAGGTTTTCTGCTCTTCTGTAAGAGGACGACGTGACCAATCACTACATTGAAGTTCCTAAATAAGATATAAAAGAAATTATTTACTTGAACAACAAACCAAACGAACTAACCTGTACAAGGTACTGACTAAACCAATCTTAGTAATTGCAAATAGGCCATATATATTAAAATTTTATCCTACCCTAATTAGTCAACAACTTTAAAGAAATTAGGTAATATCTTTTTGTAATTTGGATATGTGCCACAGCTAGGCCTCAAATGGAAGTCCAATACAGCTCCTCTATAGTAATTGCCCACATATGACACATGTTAGTAATACATATGATAAAAGCCGATGAGAGTAATAATTTTAGGACATCTAAATAGACTTGTCAATCCAATAATGGAAACCTGCAAAATCTCAACCTCCAATTCGTATTATATTTTCAGTACAGTTTCTAAAAGGAAATATGTTAATTATATTTTCAGTACAGTTTCTACAAGTAAATATGTTAATTATATTTTCAAAGTCAGATATCAAACAGTTTACTGGTCATAGAAAAGGTTTTCGGGGATAAATGATAATTTTGACTCTTTTCAACTACTATTGCTCCTGTCATGGTCCTTTCTTGCTCAATAACCCTCTTCTATTATGCAAAATCTACGGCATCAATTTTAAGATAATAATAATAATAAAAGCATTACCAAAGGGAAATACTCTGGACTGTTTATTGGGGCAACAGCATGTTATACCATTTAAATAAACCAGTAAACAAATGCACCATATTGTTCCATTTGAATGTCATTTAACACTTGCAAATATTTCAGTCATAACAGAAGTAGAGTGAGTTACGCCAAAATTCTTTTTCATATCCATTTATTCTGAAACACTCATCTATAAGCATTATCAAACAGATGTTACTTAACCTCAAAAAGCATGTATTGATAACTATAACGAATTTAATGAATTTCAATTTTTGCTTTAACCTGGCATCTAGCTGCATATACCAAAAAATTCATAGTAGGCTCAACTGGTCTGCTCAAGAACCATACCTTTGAAAGAAAAACGCCCAACACTTCTTCACAGATGGTTGCCAAACTCTTAGTTTCCTTTGGTGACTTCCTCCCAAGTTGCTTATGTTGCAAATAGTTATATATGTTTGTGATGTCCAAATAGGGCTCCACCTATTCACCATTGCTTTGCAAACATAAGCATTTTGTATTAGAAAATTCAGTGAACAATACCATGTACTACAGCGATAAATATGTTGTTAACAATAAAACACTCCTTACTTCAATGATGGAAAAATCAATTAACTATAACCAACTTAGTGGAGTCTTAAAGTCACAATAACTATGGATCAATAACAAAACGTCCCCTTGCCCTCTATATGATGTAGAAGTATAGCCTCTATAAAACCACTCAAAACTACTTATGACTGAAAATTCTTAATTCTACCATATCAAGTAAATATAAATAAACAGAAAATCAAAGCAACACAAGATGAAATTTGGAATTGTAGGCACACCAGCTTACAACATGTATGGAGACAAATATGCTTACTTGCAAGGTCAAATGCAAGTTACTATTTTTGGCAGCCACCTCTGCAGACAATGAACAGGATTATATCATACGACTTCAATTTAACAAGTTGGTTGATATTAACAATTTTTACCTTCTATAACCACCAAAGTAAATCTCAAAGAATCTCTAAAGGACATTGAAACCTCAAACAATTTGTTATCAACCTCCTAAAGAAAACAGAACAAAAAGTGTTAACCATCTTTCATTTTGAACCTGAACTCTCAGCTGTCTTACCTACTCTTGAACCAATATTCACCTCTTGACATCCACATGCAATGCTGGTTTCAACCTCAGATGAAAAACTTACATTTATTCGACCCCATAAAATGACACATCAGATCAGCAAATTTTCATCCCATTGCTCACCCTTTAGATAATATCAAACCAAAAATCTACAGAACTTTAAAGAATTAACCATCTATCATTGACTTATATTCATTACATAAATGAGTCTAATCTCGATCACATATTCATTTAACCGGTTATGAAAATAGAACATTAATGGAAAAACATTACTAACAACTTAAATTTTCAGCCTCCTAGTCAAATCATTACACATTTCTGGTCTGGTAAACCTCACCTTTTCACCATAATCAACTTCTAACATTTACAATTCACAAGCTATATGCAATCAATATGAAATTTATCATTAAATGTTACAAATATCAAGTTACACATTGCATAGAGGTTAAAAAAAAAAGAAAAACATAAATAAATAAATTAAAAGAGTAATCCACTATTAGCTGAAATATCAATAAGCCTTTTGAGATAATTCATCGCCGATCATTTCCCACCAATTTTTTTTTTTTTTTAATGAAGAGGAAGAGATAATGATTATTAATGCAACACTTACCCTATCAAACCCCGGTTCACATCCTTGTGCACAGAAAGTTGAAGACAAGTAAATCAAATCTTGCTTGAATTTAAACCCCAATTTCAACACATCTGGCGAAACAAACACGTCTTTTAATAATTCCCATATTGACGGCAGAGGAATTGACGACAGGTCCAGCAAGAAAACCACCGACTCACTTAACTCGTCCAAGTCGGAGCTGAGTCTGGGATCGAGTTGACAAGCGAGTTGAAGGAGGGAGACAGTGGGGAAGGTGGGCTGGTGCGTGCGAAGGGGTTTCCATTCGGCGTCGAGTGCTAGGATATTGGACCGAGTCAGGGCCCGAGTTAAGTGAGTGAACTCGGGCGACTCTGTCGATGATACTAGGTGAATTTTTAGGGGCTTCTTGTTTTTCGGATCCATCGAAAAAGTCTTTTCGTTCGGGCGACCTCTGCCTTTTACATGATTTACGATGGGTCATTTTTGGGCCAGGCCCATTGTGATTTTAGCTGCACCTAATCCACAAGTACTGTTATTACGTCGTATCTATAATATTGATTAATATTTTAGTATAATTATTAGTCATATTTTATTCTAAAATTTAATATTAAGAAATACAATGTAATCTAAGCAAATTATAAAGTTGCCAAATTGTGGAATAAAAGTTACCAAAGTTGGTGACCAACCTTGATAATTTGACGCTTTAATTTATAACTTGACACTTAAATTAATGGAAAAAAATGACAAAAAAATACCAATTAACTTCACTACTCTGCCTTCAACATATTTTAACTTACATTTTTCTTAACTGTTCTTGTTCATTGGTTTTACTTGTAAAAAAAAATCCATTTATACTAACAAGTTTGAAAAGAGAAAACTCTTGGAGAGGATAAAACTAACCAGGGAACATATGAACCCGAAGCTCAATTTCACCCCAGCACTTGTATAAGTTGATCAATTGTTTGGATTTGATTGAGGTGAATATCATTGATTTTTAAAATTGATGGTCTATCATGTAATTATTCGATTTTAATTAAAATTTCTCCGAGGATTTGAATTAAACAAAATAGATGGGGGAGTTAATTAAGAATGTTTGGGTTGCTTTGCTACGTAACCAAACCTTAGGGGTGTCAAGGATAGAATCCCCTAATTCTTTGAAGACTTTGCGACGACTGGAGTAAAGTGAAGAACTTTCGTTCCCCTTTCCTTTTACTTTGTAATGCACAAAAGTGCTCGTTCTCTTCTCCATTGCTTTCTTTGATCAATTTCAATTCTCAAACGTCAAGCCCGGAAAAGCTGTAAGTTTTCTCGCGTTATTGGATTTATTAACTATTAATTATTTGTTATGTTTTTAGTTTAATTTTAAGAAGATGATGGATCGGTTAGTTTCCTATTACATATTCAGAAATTATATTATTTTAATTAAGCTGATGAAGGATTAACCAGATAGCTTTTCGCTTGTTATCTACAAAATATGTTAGATCAAGTTTTATTTTGTAGATTAAACACCAGATCAGAGTCTGATCAGTCACTGACCTAATAGATTGCATATTTGGATATTATTCATCCCTTTTTTTTTTTTTTGAATTTCACTGATCAGTTGTTAGAGATATCGTATATGGCATAGATGTAAAAGCTATTTTGCAGGGGCAGAGGCTAAGTTAGATATCTTTTCTAATGAAAATTAATGATATATGTAATCTAATCATAAGATTGTTGAACTTTTCTATGTTATTTGTGATTAAGGATGTGCCTATTCTTTATGTTTAAAAAATTTTACATACTTTATCAAAGAAAATTAATTCAACACTCATTAGACAAGAAATCAAAATATTGTAAAAAATAAAAAAATATTTAAAAAGGTTTATGCCACAAGATTTAATTATCAAAGTTAATTAGCTATCTTAATCTTTTTTTTTTAGTAGAGAAATATATGAAAGTTTCTTTCAAAATAAAGGAAAGATTACAAAAAAAACTTAAATCCCCTCTAAGTTTGACAAATATCTAAGCATTGCCAGAGCAAATTTGTTTCAATAATTTTACAAAATTTAAATACAAGTAAAATGAATGATTTCTATTTTATAATTAAAGATTAAAAAGGAAATGATAATTTGTCATCTATTACCAAATCAAATTAATGAAACATAATATATCTCATTTGTTACTACTTGTTACAATCTAAACTATAATTATTTATTTATGATTAGTCAAAATTAATTTTGTTAGTATGCAATTAATATACTACCCAATTGATCTCACCTTCTAAAATCCTATTAGTAATATAATACATTTTATAATCAAATATGATCATGGCATGGGTTAAAGGTTAGAAATTAGTTACTGGAGGAATATATAAAGTTATTAATGTTTATATGATCAAAAATTGAGCAAATAAAACTTTCGTTATTATTTTTACAACTAAAAGTACTAATTTGTATTTTTTAAAACTTTCTGGATGCTACAATATCTTACAAAATCGAACGCTTTTTTTAATTTTTTGGTTTCGGAAACCTTGGCCCGGCTTAGGCTCTCCCAAGGTTCGCCCCTGTATATTTGTTTTACCTGTGTTGTGGAAATTAAAAATATTTATGTTGCTAATCAGCAAAAACTCACGTATGTTTTCCAATTTTTCAGTTACTTAATTTGCATAGGAGATATTACTTGCTTAGACAGGAGGTGTAACTTGGTCTAAACAAGCTAGTTGATCCAAAACAATGGCTTCCGTGAGCACTCAAAGACACTCTACTGATGGTTCTTCTTCCTCGAGTCAGAAATATGATGTCTTTATAAGCTTCAGAGGAGAAGACACTCGAAACAGCTTCACAGATCATTTACAGGATGCTTTGAAACGAGAAGGAATCAATGTGTATAGTGATGAAGAAAAAATGAAGAGAGGAAAACCAATTTCAGAGCAACTCTTTAATGCAATTGAAGCATCAAGAATTTCAATTATTGTTTTATCAAGGAATTATGCTGATTCAACTTGGTGTTTGGATGAGCTTGCTAAGATTTTTCAATGTAGAAATGACATGGGACAAACAATCATTCCAGTTTATTATGATGTGAGTTCATCAGAGGTGAAGGAAGGAATCTTTAAGGAAGCCTTTATTAAACATGAGGAAACGAAGGATCTAGAGAAGGTACAAACATGGAGAAGTGCAATGAGAGAGGTGACTAATCTCAAGGGATGGGAATTGAAGCATAGGTATGTGACAATTATTTATTGGTCCCTTAATAAGATTCTACATTATCAACAAGCATGCGCTGTTGAGTTAATAAATGAGAAAAAATAAATGAGAACATGACTTTTAGTATTCAAGGATTAGCTCACCATCTTTCTGATGGTACATTTATTTTTTCTCGTCCCTTGGTGAAGGTGTATGATGTTTTCTCAAGTAGGAAAATTTCATAAGCAACGAACCAAAAGAATCCTTGATTAGATTAGCTAAGCTTAGATTTCATAGAGTTAATGATTGATGGCTAATAGCTTGGTCCCTTAATAACTTTCTACATTATCGGCATGCATGCGCTGTTGGAGTGTTGTGATCAACTCTTGAAAACCTGGGTAGATTAGTTTTCCATTTAGACTACATGTAGAAGGATAGGCAGGTAAGGTGAGAGATTGTTTGTCTGATTAGCATGTGAGAGTTTAATAATCAAAATGTAGACAAATCCTGGAAAATAAAAATTATATACTAATTGGGATGAAATGATGATTGGCGTTTTGATCCAAATGAAGGAGAAACAGAGCAAATAAACATTAATGGGAATAATTAAGCAAAGGAGAAAATAAAAATATTGAGTTAATAGCATTACGGAGAGAAAGAAAAAGGAAAAATTATGATTAAAAAACCAACAGTATATAATAAATGTGCAATAGATTGTACGGATATAGAAAAGTTAAAGAACTCCAAACCAAAATCTTAGCACGCTAATTCTTTATTTGAGTGACATGGTGTTGAGGTAAGTTTCAAGGATGAACTCTTTATTCAAGAACTCCAAACCATTATTAGTTCTAAGCTTTTGAACTTTTCTTCTCATTTGAATCTCAATCATCTTTTGTCAATCTTTGAACTTTTGGAGTGCCTCATCCTTCGTCTTCAAGACGTATACCTACACCTTCCTTGAACAGTCATCTATAATAGACATAAAATATCTATCTTCATCTAATTAGAGAAAACTTACCTTAACACCATGTCACTCAAATAAAGAATTAGCGTGTTTTAGGCTTTATTCATGATGTCACTCCTTTTCTCAGCACTGTAGCTATCCGACATCTTTTTTTTACCTCCAAGAGCTTCATCCAATCCTAGGTTGCCAAGCAAAGCCAACATCCTCATTCTTTAAATAGCAAAGTCGTTGCTAACATCAAACTTCTCAATCTCATGCTTGGTAGTTGATGTAGCCATCATCGGAATTCCGTTAAACACCTTCCGTATTTTGCAAATACGACTTCAGACTTTTATCAAATACCTATCGTACGAAGGACTTAATCACCCATGAATCTCCAAAACAGCTAACAACAGAGCTTTGATACCAATTTATTGTGAAGATGAGGGGCACACATACTCACAAGTAGCTTAATGCGAAATTAATCTAAGAGTTTCAAACACATGTCCAAGCAAAGCAAACAAAGTAAACAACAAGAACACAAGAATTTATACTGGTTAACACCGCAAAAGTGATCTTACATCTAGTTGCTAGTGATAAGCAATCCACTACGATGAAAAACAAGAGAATACAAGAGATTTTACAAAGCAAACTAGAAGAAAATAGGTTAACTTTATCCACAAGAAATCTCCAATTTCTCTAAACCTTATCTCTCTTATATATTATGAAACAATGATAAAACGCGGCCCTATTATATTCCAAGGTATATATGTGTAAGCCAAACTCTAAGTGCCAAGTGTCATATTTGAACTAGGAAAACCGAAGTTATGCTTCAGCATAATCTCTCTGCCTCGACACACTTCCAAACCCAGATTTCATGCACTTGTGCATATAACCTTGCTCGCTTTGCCAAGTCTCTACCTACAATGTCTGATGCTACATAGTTGCACTCCGAAGCAGCTCCATATGCACTCTTGCGCAACCTTGATGTCTGCACTACACAAATTGAGTCATTCTTCACACATGCCCTCTTTGTAACAAGTTATTAAGAGAAGCTACCACAATATCTTTGCGTCTGCATACATGTAAGTTATTGCCTTTATGTTTTAGTACTTTGCTTTTGTTCTTGTTCATACATGTTGTGATCTGGGTTTGCTCTGATTCTTGGTATTTTGATATGGATGTTTGCTTATTTTGAAAATTTGTTATTAGGTTCTTGGTGGTTTTGTTGTGATACATGCGTTCCAATTCTATTGATTCTTTTTAGTATTATTATGTTGTGGATTACATTTCTTGAAATTTTATTCCATAAATGGTGTCTCATTCAGACACTGCATATTCTTGGTTATCTTCTTCTCGATTCTTGTTTCCATTTATATCTTGCTTGAAGATTTTGCGAGATTAAATTTGTTACAAGGCATCGGTTAGAATGACTAGATATGGTCTATTCTTTATAGGGTTCATGTGGTGCAATTAATGTTATCCACACTTTCCAAAAACAGAAATATATTATCCCAAATGTTTCTAAAGCTATCTTTTCAAATCAATATACAAGTAAGTATCATTTTCATTGCATTTAGTTCTGTAATAGGTATCCGACGTTATAGTGACTCACGTGTTACAAAAATTATGGACTCTTGATAACTTGTTTTTGATACATTGAACTTTGAAATTCAACTAGTTTGCAGCCATCTTGCTAAACCGGGCACTAGCCATAAGATATTATCTTCATGTCATATATGAGCAAATATAAAAATATTAGGCAAAATCGATTAATTGTTGAAAATGGTTTATTAAATAGAAAACTCTTATTATTATTATTATTATTATTATTTTATGAATTACGTTTTTTGGGATGCCTAAATTGCCCTATATCCCAATTTTCCTCTAATTTAGAAAAACAAGCTTTCACATTTCATTTTAAGTAATACAAAAAAAAATCCTATGAATAGTGTAAAATTCCATACCATGCATAAAAAGATTGAAGGTATAAAAACAGGAACATGCAAATTGTAGAATGATAAAAAAAAATTTAAAATTAATCAAACTAAGTGACTGATTACAAGTGTTTGGCAGGGGACATTGCAAATGTAGAAGAGAATGAAAAGAAAACACGCTCTTGGCCCTTGAGTAACTTCATTAAACAGGTTTCAATGGGGACCCCTCTGCTGAAAAGTATGCTGAGCGCACGATCACGTTAAACTGAGCGTCATGCTTTTTCTTTGCTAAAAGATTGAAAAAATAAAAAAAAACACTACGATAATTGCGGACAGTCAAAGTGGGTCCCCATTGAAACCAGGTTCCATCACCCACCACTTGCTTCAGTAGTTTCTCGAAACACGACTTTCCTGCAACCAGTAACTTCTCCAAATTCGCGAGTCTTGAACCTAAAGGATGCAATTCGTTTGATATGTATTTAACAATCTCTGCAATAACTTGTGTCTCCCGCCTGCAACATCAAAAACACACCATATTAGTTACAATTACATAATTCAAATGCATCTAAAATCCTCAATTTATAAATCTCTACATATTAATATACCCCCTCTACCTCCCTCTTTGTTCGCATATTAAGTTTTTCATCATCAATTTTATGGGTAAATCATTTTGCTACTCCCACTTTGAGGATTCACTTATTATCATTAATTAAAGTCATTCGTAACTCCATTTCATGTTTATTTATCATACTAACATAACATCTACCTATGTATAAATATATTTCACTATCTATATCCATATCATCCTATATATAGTAAACCCAATCAATTCAATTAAGAAACTATATAACATTATTTCTTTAACTTTTCTACTTGGATCCCAAACATAAATATAAATTTCCGTACAATCTATTGCACATTTATTATATACTGTTGGTTTTTTAATCATAATTTTTCCTTTTTCTTTCTCTCCGTAATGCTATTAACTCAATATTTTTATTTTCTCCTTTGCTTAATTATTCCCATTAATGTTTATTTGCTCTGTTTCTCCTTCATTTGGATCAAAACGCCAATCATCATTTCATCCCAATTAGTATGTAATTTTTATTTTCCAGGATTTGTCTACATTTTGATTATTAAACTCTCACATGCTAATCAGACAAACAATCTCTCACCTTACCTGCCTATCCTTCTACATGTAGTCTAAATGGAAAACTAATCTACCCAGGTTTTCAAGAGTTGATCACAACACTCCAACAGCGCATGCATGCCGATAATGTAGAAAGTTATTAAGGGACCAAGCTATTAGCCATCAATCATTAACTCTATGAAATCTAAGCTTAGCTAATCTAATCAAGGATTCTTTTGGTTCGTTGCTTATGAAATTTTCCTACTTGAGAAAACATCATACACCTTCACCAAGGGACGAGAAAAAATAAATGTACCATCAGAAAGATGGTGAGCTAATCCTTGAATACTAAAAGTCATGTTCTCATTTTGATAAACAACCTCTCTCTTCTAAAGAAGAAGAAATAACTCAAATAAGTGTCCTATCGGTTGTGTAAGAAATAATGTCTTTATTAAATTTTTTTTTAAAAAAAAGGCAGTTTTACCTTTCTTTCAAATGCCATCCGGAGAGATTAGCCACCTCTGTTAAATCTTTCCTCCACATTTGTAGCTTTTCTATGTTCTCTTTAAAAGTTTCTTCATATCTAGCAAAGGCTTCTTGAAAGTTACCTTCTTGTTTTCTTACGGTTGATGGATCAACATGATAGAAAATTGGAATGACTGTTTGTCTTCTTACTTTCATACCATGAACAATCTTAACAAGTTCATCCAAACACCGAGTGGAATGTGCATAGTTTCTTGAGAAAATCACAATTAAAAATCTTGACTCTTCAATTGCTTGACTTTCTAGTTCATTTTCACCTCTAAATACAGCGATTCCTTTTCGTTCCAAATTAGTATACAGATGATCTGTAAAGTTATTTTCTGTGTCTTCACTGTTGAAGCTTATATAAACATCATACTTCCAATAAGGAGTATTTGAAGAGACTCTTTGGGTACTCATTTTTGCAGTTGAACTAAGCTTGTTCCGACAAAAAATTTCCTCCAATATTAAACCTGAAAATTGGTAGAAAAAAAAAAGTGACTTCCATATACATAACAAAGATGATCCAAATTATCCATCATCTATGTAACTGAACTTAGATAAAAATATTTAGCTAGCAAGAAAATATAAAGGGTAAGCAATATGTATCCATAAAATACTTTTGACATCCACTTTTTAAAAAAAAAGTTATATTTCAAACCGTCTATAAATCAAAATCTGAATTTCCTTATGGATCCCTTAATCATAAACCCATAAACTCACAGTACAACAAATATTTAATCTTAAAAGGTAGGAACAACTCATATCATCCTTGCCTAACAGCTTACATTGTTGAGAGATTATTGTACTATGACGATCTTTGGAATTCCGATATCGATCTGAATTATCGTATGAATTCCTATGTTGGAGCATTGAACACAATTTTTCTATCGCTAGGCTTGTGGAATTTAGTTCAAGTTAACCGTCCAGAACAAGCATCGATGATCTTCAATGAAGCCACATACTCAACAAAAAGCACTCAAAAGGAAAGTTACAAAAGGTTTGCATCATTCTTACCCTATTTTTAATAGAATTATGAATGCTACAAAGTTAAAAGACGCATGGATTGAAAATTCTGAAAAGGGATTTTGAAGGCCCAAGCAAAGCCATCTCTATTAACTTGCAATCACCATGGAGAGACCTTTGATAACTTAGAAAATATGAAAGAAAGCACTTGACAATTTTTCTCCAATGGTAACAGAAATTATTAACCAAACTGAAAGCCTTGACGATGACTCTTTGGATACCCTTCTAACCATTGAAGACTGATATACCAGATAAAACAATAATCTAGAAAAGTTTAAGTAGTTTGCCTCCAAAATTTGATCACATAACTGTTGTAATTGAAGAATCCAAAGATCTGACAAAAATGCTGTTCACAGAGCAACAGCCAACAGGGCATCATGTATGTTATATTTAATCTAAACTATCCAAATCTTTCCTCATTCTATGCCACTAAGCAAATTTACTTTCGACGCAATAGCTTGAACGTTTAGTTTCTTGAATTTTCTTAATTCCCTGAACTTGTGCTAAGCCTTGTAAAAACAACTCAAGTACCATAAGTTTATTTATATATTTAAAAAAAAAAAAAAGAGTTGCTATCTAATCTTATTCTGTAATAAGCTAAGTTAAGCAGATCCATCAGCTTGTTGAACCAAAAATAAAATTTAAGTAAATTTCAAAAACAACGAGTAGCATTTAAGAGATCCAAGAACGTGCAGAAACTTACGGTCTTGAGGGTTTTTGCAGCAGTCCGATTCTGAAACTTTTAACCGAAATCAATGAGATTGTTTGAGAGAACGCAATGAAGGTCACGTCACTCAATTTTCGTCCCCTTTCTGTCTTCACAAAAGGAAAATACCAAGAGCTTTCCACGAAAATTCCACTATAACTTTTATTAATATTTTTCATACTTGCCTTGCCTTTTTCTTTTTTTGACTCTGAGTTTTTTTATTGTTTTCGCCACTGCAGACCCACAGGCCCCGACAGAATAATATTATAAAAATACGTGTAACTCTAACTTGATCAGTTTGCGGGTACGAGTGGATTTGGTTTTCCCATTACTCGGGTCATGGATTAAACATAAATGTAACGGTAAGAGATATTTTAAAATAAAATTTTACATACATTTTTTATCATTGATCTCCTTAAATTTAATAGTTAATAGTTAAGATTAAAAATTAAAAGATTATATTTAATTATCAACTCATCAATTATTTTAATTAAATCAATAATTAAAAACTTTTATCTGACTATTTATTATATGTACAATTAGAAGTTAAGTTGAAGAAAATTTATGAGTACGTGATTTATAAGATTGATTTTTAAAATGTGAACACAATGACTAAATTAAACATGATCTTGTAGACAATTCTTTAATTTATAAGCAATTCTCTAAATTAATTTTTAATATTTAAATCCTTTCAATGATTTAAAAAATATTTAAAATTATAATTTTAAACTTAATTTCAATATTATATTTGTTATTTTATTATAAATTAATAGATATATTTAAAATTAAAAAGTTAAATAATTAAGAAAACGATTATTGGATGACATCGGTAAAATGAATAGGGGCGATGACTGATCTACTAAACACTATGTAATGTTACAGGGATAGAGTGATACTTTCAGTCGCTAAAAGAAGTCAAAGATTTAACGGCCAAATCTTCTTAAATTTTTCTACTGTAAACAATAGCTGTTGTCTGATGATTGTCTTCTTTTGGTTAAAAATTATTTTTAAATAGTTAATTAATTTAAAAAAAAAATTATGTAAAGTTATTTTGTGGTTAAATATAATTTTAGAGGGATAGTTTTGGTTTTTGAATGCATTGAAAATTAATTTTGAAAAGCTTTTTCTCACCTTCATTCATAATCTAATACAAAAATAGTAAGTTGACATGCTAAATCAAAAAATTATGGCTCTGTTCTTTTATGAATCTAAATCCTGTTTTCTGTACTACATATTTTTCAATGCAATTTACATTTAATCTCAACCACATATCCTTTTTAAAATTTAAAATAATTTAAAATCAATCATATATTCCTAAATTCAATTGAAAATAAAAATACTATATTCATAAACGAACACAACCTATATTAGGCAAAAGGCTGGGCTGGAGAGGCAGGCCTAATTTTTGTGGACTTCACAGGCCTACATGCCAGGCTAAGTGTGGTGCGGAAAAACTTCGGCCTGGAGCTGGCCCAAGAGCAACAGGCTAGGCCAGGCCAGGCCGGGCACCTCTTGTTTATTTATTTATATAATTTTTGTTTTTATATTTTTTCAATTTCTTACTTTTTAATAATTTAAAAATTATGTTATTATTACTATAAATTTAAAATAATTTAATAATTTAAATACAACACTTAAAAATAATTTAAAAAAGAATACTTTATATTAGTTAAAAAATAATACTTTATATTATTAATAGAAAATCTAAACTACAATTAGGAATAATCTAAGATACAATACTTCGTAAAAAAAAAATGTTATTATTAATAGAAGTTTCAATAAAATTAACATTAATTAAGAGACAAAATTGATAATAATTTAAAAGAAAAAATATTTCATTAATACAAGTATAATATAATGTTAGAGATAACTATAACATTATAGTTTGCTAACTAATTTGGCACCTACCTATCTACCATTTGCATTTATCTATTCTAATTACAAAATTCATACCAAAAATAAAAGTAACATTCTAAAGTACAATAAATTTAAAAATCATCCTCAACATTTACATTGAAATTATGAAGACAAGAGAGAGTTTGAGATTAGAGAGTAAAAGTCTTCGTCTCTATGGAAACTTCTTTGTTTGGTCTCTTTGTAATGTTGTGCGAATAACCTAAGATTAAATGGTTAGATATTATGAATTTTACCGTGAGAATATTGGCACATGTTGTCTATTCTAGCAAAATTTTTATAGTATTTTGAATACCATTTTGGAACCAAAATCTTTTTAATATAGGATTTAGATGGTAAAGGCAAAGCCCTAACCTAATCTTTAAATAGTGCCCAACAGTTAAAGGATTATATTGGATGGATGAATTATTAGAGTGATTGTGGTAAACACTAATGGTTGAATTATTAAGTGTGGAATTTTGTCTTGTTCCCTTATTTTCTTATGAAGATGTAGTTGAACTCCTGGACTGCTTTCGATTTCTTTTGTAGTAGGATAATTTTCATCCCTAAATTTCAGACTCTTTTGAATGGCAAGTTACATTTCAAATTGACGTGCTTGTAACGTGTTGAATTTGCGGTGTTGCAACAATAATCTATTAGCATTTTGATAACTTACCATAACTCATTACCTATGAACAATTTCAAAGAGGATTGGCAACACTGACTACAAGAGAAGGAAATTCAATGTTCTCTCATTCATTTAGATTTATTATGAACCATATTCTGTCAGCTCAAGTAAGCTTACATTAGCACACCCCTCATGTCGAAGCTTCAATCTGTTCCGAAATTGGCTGTGGCAGCTCTTGTCTACTATTACGTTATCAAAGGACAGGGCTAGAAATAATGGTGCCTTTGTCAAGAACTAGAAGATATCATTGGAATCCAGACCACATTGCTTCAGAAACTCTAGTCTGCGATGTAATTTCCTCTCCCGGCTAGCTCTAATAACACCTGGGAGCGCAGAAATTATCTTGAATATTTCCTGATCATTTAAGCCAGCCAAAGACTTCAAGAACACAACATGGTTCTCTAAATGTTTCACACTGTAATTTAAGACTATTAAGAATTCCCTCAACACAGTGCCTACAGCATCAACGTGACCCCAACTAAACTCTTAAGAAAGCCAATCCGTGGAATCAGCTGAGTCTCCAAATTATAATTGAGAATCCTCGGACGCCTTACAATTATCTCACTGCCACCAGAGGGGTTCAAGAAAGCCAATGTTCTTTCAATTTGTTCCGTTGACTTGGGACGTATACCCTCAGTTAAGTTAGCATTGTTGACAACATGAACAATCTTTTCTTCAGGAACGCCATGTTGAAGAAGTAGCCTAACCTTCTGATCAAACCCCACCAAGAATCTTGTCTCAGTTGCAGCCAAAAGGCGTTGGAGGAGGGAGACAGTGGGGAAAGTGGGTTGGGGTGCGCAAAGGGGCTTCCATTCAGTGTCGAGTGCTACGATATTGGAGCGAGTCAGGGCCCGAGTTAACTGAGTACTCTGGTGACTCGGTTGATGAAACTAGGTGGGTTTTAGGGGCTTCTTGTATTTGGAATCGGTGGAACTCTTTTTGCGTTGGAGCGAGCTCTGCCTTTTACATGATTTACGATGGGCTACTTTTGAGCAAGGCCCATTATGATTTGAGCTGTACATAATCCACAAATGGTGTTATTACGTCATATCTAGAATATTGAAAATATGTAAGCATAATTATTAGTCATATTCATTCTCAATTTAATATTAAATGATACAATATATCTTAACAAATTATCAAGTTGCCAAATTGTGGAAGAAAAGTTATCAAAGTTGGTAAGCAACCTTTATAGTTTGACGCTTTAATTTATCACTTGACACTTTGGTTAATGGAAAAAAAAATGAAAAAAAAAAGAAATTGACTAAATTTTAAGAGACACCCTAAAATTTATCCTTTTGTATTTTTTTCAAAGAATTTGGAAGAATTATCAAAATAAATAGAAAAGTATGTTATAAAAATAAATTAGACAAAAAATTCATATATCATAACTTTGTTTAATACATCCGATAGTGTTCAATATAACATCCTACAATATTTAACATGGAGTATCTAATAAGAAAAGAGTCATAGTATACAAATTTTAAAAAATTACTGCATAAATCAGCCATTTGAATCAGTATTCTTATTATTATTATTAAAAAATAAAATAATTTCGCCCTGACCTTCCCTATTAGCTCAACAAAGCAGAAGAACAAATAGAAAGAAGCCACGTGGCGGGAGCAAAAAACCCATTCGCGCGAAAACCACGTTTCCCGCGAAACCAAAATAGCCCGCGAAAACCAACTACTTGCCATTGCCTTTGCCTCCGCCTCCACTGTTAAATCAACCAAACTCTCCCTCTCCTTCTCTCTCAATCTCAATCCGATGGGTTCTTCGCGAAGAACGACAACGATGATTCGGCGGCGCAGAACAGAGGCTCCAAACCCACATTCGGACCCTCCATTTGCGGATTACGACGACGCTTGCTGCCAGAAATGCGGGTCCGGCGACTCCCCCGCCGAGATGCTTCTCTGCGACAAGTGTGATAAGGGTTATCACCTCTTTTGCCTCACACCCATTCTCGTTTCTGTGCCCAAAGGCTCTTGGTTTTGCCATTCTTGCTCCATCCACAAAACGCCCAAGTGTATGTTCATTTCCATTGCTTCTTTTATTTTATTTAATCTATTTTTGAATGTTTGAAGCATTATTTGATTCAAATTTTAATTTTTTATTGACTTTTATGATGATAAGGAAATGAAATTATTGATTTAGGTGGATGATAAAATGTAAAATAAATAAAATTGTAAATAATTTCAATAAAATGGCTTTGAAATGTCTTGACCTTAACATTTTTATTGTTCTCAATGCAGCTTTTCCACTTGTTCAAACTAAAATTATTGATTTCTTTCGCATTCAAAGGACTCCAGACTCAACCCAGAAACTAAGTCGAGGTAGTCGGAAATTTTTAGTTCTTTTTTTTTTTTGGTACTTTTTATTTTTCATTTCTACTTTATTGGTTCACGTTACTGAGAGGTTGAGATTTCATTAAAGTTTGCATTTTGTTTTATTAGAAATCTTGAGAAAGCGAAAGCGAGCTAGTAGTTTAGTGATGTCAAAAAAGAAAAGGAAACTGTTGCCATTCAATCCAACTGAGGATCCTGAGAGGAGATTACAACAAATGGCATCACTGGCCACAGCTCTGAGACCTTCTGGAACAGAATTTAGTAATGAGCTAACTTATATTCCTGGCATGGCACCACGATCTGCAAATTGTGCAGCTTTTGAGAAGGGAGGAATGCATGTAATTAAGAGCACAAAATTTTTTGAATTTATAGCATGTTATGTATGAAATTAATGTAATGTTAGAAATAAGCTCGATTGTTCTGACATTTTGCCATATTATCTGCTTAGATAAAATTAAAATTTGTAAAATTTTATTCAACTGCATTCCAGGTATTGTCAAAGGAAGATACTGAAACATTAAATTTATGCAAAAGCATGATGGACAGAGGGGAATGGCCTCCCCTGATGGTAGTTTATGATCCTAAGGAAGGGTATGTAGAAATTCATATATTAATCAAGTTGATTTTTAACATATTTGGTTCCTTAGCTTGGAAAAAATGCTTATTTGTTTGTAAATTGTAACAGATTCACGGTACAGGCAGATAGATCTATAAAAGATTTAACAATAATTACGGAATATGTTGGAGATGTTGATTACCTGAAGAATCGTGAATATGATGATGGTGACAGTACAATGACCCTGCTCCATGCTGCTAATCCCTCTAAAAGCCTTGTTGTTTGTCCTTACAAGCATGGCAACATTGCCCGCCATATAAATGGCATCAATAATCACACAGTGTAAGTTCATTTTTAAGTATTGAATTCAGACTTTATATGTCCTTTGGCCTCCACAAAATTTAATAAATTGAACTGTCCATGGTAGAGGGTTACGGTTAAACTGTAAACTGAGTTGCATTTTGAATGCTGCATATTGTTTATTACTGAACTTTTACTGGTAATGGCATCAAAACAAGATTTGGCTAGCAAAACAAGGCGTACGGTTGATGCTCAGTTTTCTGTATTTTTTATTTCAAATTTGACATTGCTATCAATGAAAAAATGCTCTTTTCTCCTTGTCCAAGTGAAACAAAAGTGTTTAGGAGTAAGACCATGGATGGGCATTTTGTACTTATAAACAGCCTGTAAGGAATGATAAATGGCATCATTTAGATGCACCAAGAACAAAATGGACTCGAGGACACTCGTTTTCCATTGAGCTTCGAAAATTTTCAAAAGAAGTATTAGAGTTTTTGTTTCAATCTAATGTGAACACTGTCTCTTATGCAGGGAGTGGAAAAGAAAGCAAAATCTGAAATGTGTCAGATATGCTGTGAATGGCGAGTGCCGGGTTCTGCTGATTGCAAACAGAGATATAAGAAAGGGAGAAAGGTTGTATTATGATTACAATGGATATGAACATGAGTACCCAACTGAGCACTTTGTTTAACTAATTTTCCTGTCACTGATCCATACTAAGATAGATAGATCATAGATGGAATTTAACAAGCTAATTGAATAACAATGAATGGTTGTCCCAAGGTCATAGTAATGTAATTGATTCAACTTTCACTTTTTTGATAGAAAACAATTCATTGGAGAGAAAAATCCAAAGGGATATAAAGTTCTTCTTTTTTTTTTTTTTTTAATTTTATCTTGCTCTACTTCTTGATACTTGTGCTTTTATGCTATTCAAACTCTTTGTACAAATCAATCATTATCAACATATTCTGGTTTTTTTTTCTTATATTAATTGAATAATGAGTAAAATTACTCTTTACAAATGCCCAATATACTGTTGTGGTATTAACATAACTTTTTATATCATTCTTGCATTATTATTCTATTATAATGTAACAATTTGTATATAATATTACACTACTCCAGATAATAGACTCATTATTTAAACATTATATGTAGAGAATTATATTAAAATAATCTTATATTACATTCAACCTGTATTCCTTTTTTTTTCCTCATTATTGGAAATCATATCTAACAATTTAGTTGATTTGTTAAGATTTTCAACTTAATACGCTTAATCATTAAGTGGTTTATTCAATTCATGGAATTTATTATCCTCGCTATTCTATATGGGATAAAAAGTTGTAAAACTTAGGTTGTCTTAACTTGTGCTTTAAGGTCATGTTTGGCACGTAACATTGTATAGTATTATTATTAATAATTGTATTGTATTGTATTGTATTGTATTAATTAATGCTATGCATAATATAATGGATGTTTGGTAAAACATTACACTGTACTATTTTTTATACTATACTATACTATATTTATATTTGGAGTATTTTTAAATTGTATTATATTATCTTTCATTCAAAAATTAACAACATATTATTAAATAAATTAAATATTATTTTTATACCAAATTAAATAAATTAAATACTAAATTAAATAATTATAACCTACAATTATAAAAATATATAATCTTCCTCATATTTAATTAAATTCATATTGTCCTAATTAATATAAAAAATTATATTATAAAAATAGTTTTCTTGTGTCACAAAGTACAGTCTATAACAAAAAAAAAAAGGTAAAGACTAGTTCCATTTATATTAAATTCATATTGTCCTAATTAGATCAAATTCAAAAATATAATTTTTTTATTTTACACAAAATTATTATTGTATGTAAGGGTTTTCTTGTATTTTAAAATTAAAGAGGAAATATATAATGATTTATTAATTTAGTGTAGTGCAGGGTAATGCGGTGGTTTTTCTCTGCATTAAATAATGTAATACATGTTACATTAAATTATGCAGTGTATTATTTAGTACAATGTAAAGTTTATTCCAAATATAAGTATTGTATAAATTAATACAGTACAAAATTTTTATACAGTACAATGTGGGCTGCCAAACATGCCCTAAGATTACATGTTAAATCTTTGAAGATTATATAAATTCTTTTGAAATTTATGTATTTAACGATTTTTACATTGTTTTCAAGAGAATTTACATAATTTTTTATAGTTTAACATGTGTTCTTATGGCATATTTTAAGACTAACTATAAAGATTATATCAACATCTTTCACCATGTCATTGTAATTATTTCATTTAATGGGATCATTAGAGAGCCATAAAATTAATAATAATTCAATCATTTAGCATAATAACTCGAGTGGGGGAGGCGTCACACCCGTGTGTAGATACACGGAGTGTGGACAAAACCGTGCGGGACCGGTGGGCCCCAGAGCGGACAATACCTTAGAGTGTCCGGCCATGTACCTGTGACCTCGGAGGCAGGGCAGGGGGGTCCTTGTGCGCCCGGGAGAGATCGGGCGGGGGATGGGTCGTTACATCAACAATGTACGAAAAGATGAATGTAAAGAACTTCAACCATAAGATACAATATTTTTCATTCCAAATTTTCGATCCTTCGACTAAATTGGTTAAAAAATATAATAATAAATCACGAAAATTTTTAAACAGTTTCAAATTGAGTTATACATAGAGAGATCAGGGCTTATGTATGTAGAGTTAGAAAGCATTTATTAAGTTAAAAAAATTAGATATTCTATTAGTGCAGATGGGTTTTTGAAGTAATTCAAGTTAAAAGATTACATTGTAATTAAAAATAGGGTTTGAGAACAAAAGCAGCATTTAATTCTTTAAAGGGAAAAACGTTATATGAGCTAATGAAGCCTGCTAATAACGCTAAAATCATTCTCCCTTTTAGGGTTATCGGTTTATAATCTTTTATCTTTTTTCCTTTCATAAAAAGCAGTATGATTCATTGGTAAAAATACAACAAATACTGAGCCATTGTATCCTAAGATTGTTGTGAGGCAAAGGCTTGATATTAATAGCACGTTTGTTTCATCTTATCCACCCATCAAAATGATAAATCTTTTTCTTTTTTTTTTTTGTGTTTGGCCACTTTTTAAAAAAATTTTTAGAATGATTCAATAAATAGTTTCACGCGAATCGTGAGAAGCTCAAAAGCGAAACCCTATGGGCTAAAAATTGGTAAAGATGTAAGGACAATAGTACAAAAACTGCTTTTTAACTTATATTCTAGCATCACACATGGTTTGAAGAGATTAATACTAATTGAATAATTGTAGCGCTCTTGCTGCCTCAAGATGTGTTTTAGGGTGAAATATGTTAACGAAACATAAAGCAAATCTCTGAAGACGAAGGATGGTTAGGTGAAACCAATGGAAGTGTTGTGGATGAAAAGGCCAATTATCCATTGAAGTAACATGTAGGCCCTCTTATCCATAGATTGTGCTACCACTCTCTCTTTGTAGAGTCATTTATATCAAGTAAATAATTTTGTTTTTTTTTTATAAATAATATTTGTCAAAGATATCGAAAGAGCATAAATAGCTTTAAAATCCAATGCGCAAAAGCCCTAAAAGAGAAATGAATGATCAGCAATGCTGGTTTCAATCTCAGATGAAAAACTTATATTTATTCGACCACATAAAATGACACATCTGATCAGCAAATTTTCATCCCAATGCTCGCCCTTTAGATTATATCAAACTTAAAATCTACAGAACTTTAAAGAACTAACCATCTATGATTGACTTATGTTCATTACATAAATGAGTCTAATCTCGATCACATATTCATTTAACCAGTTATGAAAATAGAACATTAATGGAAAAACATTACTAACAACTTAAATGTTAAGCCTCCTAGTCAAATCATTACACATTTCTGGTCTGGTAAACCTCACCTTTTCACCATGATCAACTTCTAACATTTACAATTCACAAGCTATATGCAATCAATATGAAATTTATCATTAAATGTTATAAATATCAAGTTACACATTGCATAGAGCTACAAAAAAAAAAACATAAATAAATAAATAAAAAGAGTAACCCACTATTAGCTAAAATATCAATAACCCTTTTGAGATAATTCATCGCCAATCATTTCCCACCAATTTTTTTTTTAATTATTATGAAGAGGAAAAGATAATGATTATTAATGCAACACTTACCCTATCAAACCCCAGTTCACATCCTTGTGCACAGAAAGTTTAAGACAAGTAAATCAAATCTTGCTTGAATTTAAACCGCAATTTCAACACATCTGGTGAAACAAACACGTCTTTTAATAATTCCCACATTGACGGCAAAGGAATTGACGACAGGTCCAGCAAGAAACCACCGACTCACTTAACTCGTCAAAGTCCGAACTGAGTATGGGATCGAGTTGAAGGAGGGAGACAGTGGGGAAAATGGGCTGGTGCGCGCGAAGGGGTTTCCATTCAGCGTCGAGCGCTAGGATATTGGACCAAGTCAGGGCCCGAGTTAAGTGAGTGAACTCGGGTGACTCGGTTGACGATACTAGATGGATAGGGATGGCAAAATCCGGGTGCCCCGCACGCGCACCCTAATTTTGTATCTTGTCCCCTGTCGTCGGAAAAATCCGGATTTTTAGATTTTTTCATGTGCGGTGTGGGTGCGGGTATTTGCGCGTTTTGAGATTACCGCACCCACACCGCACTCGAAAAAAACCTGGATTTCTTCGAATTTTTTTCACTTGTATCTTCACCCGAAAAAATTCGGATTTTTCTGGATTTTTTTCTTTCTTTTTTTTTTAATTTTTTTAAGAATTATGCATATGCGGTGCGGGTGCGGGATTTATTAGCAATATCGCACCTGAATTTTTTATCCTGATAATTCGGGTTTTTTTACCCGGATTACCCGGGTTTTTTTGCCATCCCTAGATGAATTTTCAGGGGCTTCTTGTTTTGGGGATCCATCGAAAAGTTTTTCCCTTCGAGTGAGCTTTGCCTTTTACATGATTTATGATGGACCATTTTTGGGCAGGCCTATTGTGAATTGAGCTGCACATAATCCACAAGTACTGTTATTACGTCATATTTATAATATTGATTAATATGTTAGTATAATTATTAGTCATATTTTATTCTAAAATTTAATATTAAGTGATACGATATTATCTAAGCAAATTATAAAGTTGCCATATTGTGGAATAAAAGTTACCAAAGTTGGTGACCAACCTTGATAATTTGACGCTTTAATTTATAACTTGACACTTAAATTAAGGAAAAAAAATGACAAAAAAATACTAATTAACTTCAATACTCTGCCTTCAACATATTTTAACTTAAATTTTTTTAACTGTTCTTGTTCATTGGTTTTACTTGTAAAAAAAAATCCATTTATACTAACAAGTTTGAAAAGAGAAAACTCTTGGCGAGAATAAAACTAACCAGGGAATATATGAACCTGAAGCTCAATTTCAACCCAGCACTTGTATAAGTTGATCAATTGTTTGGATTTGATTGAGGTGAATATCGTTGATTTTTAAAATTGATAGTCTATCATGCTAATTATTTGATTTTAATTAAAATTGCTCAGTGGATTTTAATTAAAAAAATATATATACGGGGGAGTTGGTTAAAAACGTTTGGGTTGTTTGGTCTCTAACCAAATCTTAGGGGTGTCAACTAATTCTTTGAGGACTTTGCGACGACTGGAGTAAAGTGAAGAAATTGCGTTCCCTTTCCTTTTACATTGTAATGAACAAAAGTGCTCGGTCTTCTGCTTCGTTGCTTTCTTTGATCAATTTCAATTCTCAAACGTCAAGCCCTGAAAAGCTGTAAGTTTTCTCGCGTTATTGGATTTCTTAAATATTAATTATTTGTTCTATTTTTAGTTTAATTTTAAGAAGATGATGCATCGGTTAGTTTCCTATTACAAATTGAGAAATTACCTTGTTTTAATTAAGCTGAGCAAGAATTAACCAGATAGTTTTCGCTTCTTATCTACAAAATATATTAGATCAGGGGCTGATCAGTCGTTGACCAAATAGATTGCGTATGTGAATACTTAAAAAATAATAATAATCACCGATCAGTTATCGGAGATATTGTATATGGCATAGATTTATTTGTTTTATCAGAGATATTTGAAATTAAAAATATTTATGTTGCTAATCAGCAAAAACTCACGTATGTTTTTCCAATTTTTCAGTTACTTAATTTGCATAGGAGATATTACTTGCTTAGACAGGACGTGTAACTTGGTCTAAACAAGCTATTTGATCCAAAACAATGGCTTCCACGAGCACTCAAAGACTCTCTACTGATGGTTCTTCTTCTTCGAGTCAGAAATATGATGTCTTTATAAGCTTCAGAGGAGAAGACACTCGAAACAGCTTCACAGATCATTTACAGGATGCTTTGAAACGAGAAGGAATCAATGTGTATAGTGATGAAGAGAAAATGAAGAGAGGAAGACCAATTTCAGAGGAACTATTTGATGCAATTGAAGCATCAAGATTTTCAATTATTGTTTTATCAAGGAATTATGCTGATTCAACTTGGTGTTTGGATGAGCTTGTTAAGATTGTTCAATGTAGAAATGATATGGGACAAACAATCATTCCAGTTTATTATGATGTGAGTTCATCAGAGGTGAAGGAAGGAATCTTTGAGGAAGCCTTTATTAAACGTGAGGAAACGAAGGATCCAGAGAAGGTGCAAACATGGAGAAGTGCAATGAGAGAGGTGATTAATCTCAAGGATGGGAATTGAAGCATAGGTATGTAACAGTTATTTATTGCTCCCTTAATAACGTTCTACATTATCGGCATGCATGCGCTGTCGAGTGTCGTTGTGATAACTCTTGAAAACCTGGGTAGATTAGTTTTGTATTTAGACTTCATATAGAAGGATAGGCAGGTAAGGTGAGAAATTGTTTGTCTGATTAGCATGTGAGAGTTTAATAATCAAAATGTAGACAAATCCTGGAAAATAATAACTACATTCTAATTCGGATGAAATGATGATTGGAGTTTTGATCAAAATGAAGAAGAAACAAAGAAAATAAACGTTAATGAGAACAATTAAGCAAAGGAGGAAAAAAAAAGTGTTGAGTTGATAACATTACGGAGTTACGAATGACTTTAATTAATGATAACAAGTGAATCCTAAAAGCACTAGCAGCAAAATGATTTACCGATAAAATTGATGATGAAAAACTTAATATCCGAACAAAGAGGGAGTTACAGGGGGTATATTAATATATAGAGATTTATAAATTGAGGATTTTAGATGCATTTGAATTATGTAATTGTAACTAATTTGGTGTGTTTTTGATGTTGCAGGCGGGAGACACAAGTTATTGCAGAGATTGTTAAATACATATCAAACGAATTGCAACCTTTAGGTTCAAGACTCACGAATTTGGAGAAGCTGCTAGTTGCAGGAAAGTCGTGTTTCGAGAAACTACTGAAGCAAGCGGAGGCTAATGGAACCTGGTTTCAATGGGGACCCACTTTGACTGTCTGCAATTATCGTACTGTTTTTTTTTTTTAATCTTTTTTTTCTCAGGGTCGGCAATTCTTAATGCTAGTTGAAAGTGACTTTTGAGCAGACTTTTGAGCAGATGCGGTCCCCATTGAAACCTGTTTAATGAAGTTACTCAAGCGTTAACAGCATGTTCTTCTCATTCTCTTCTACAGTGGCAATGTCCCCTCCCAAACACTTGTAATCAGCCGCTCAGTTTGATTAATTTGAAATAGAATCAAGTGCTATTTAGATTTTACTCTCTTTAGATACTTGTCAATTCAAATATTTTATTGCAATAACAAAATTATGGTGAATATCGGTCAATTTTTATGCAAGTTCATTATTAATCCTTCTTTTTTTTTTTTTTTATCATTCTACAATTTGCATGTTTCTGTTTTTATACCTTCAATCTTTTTATTAATGGCATGGAATTTTAACACTATTCATAGGATTTTTTTGGGTAACTCAAAAGAAAATGCGAAAGCTTGTTTTTCTAAATTAGAGGAAAATTGGGATATAGGTTCAACTTAGGCATTCAAAAAAACGTGATTCATAAAATAATAATAATAATAATAATAAGAGTTTTCTATTTAATCAACTATTTTAAAAAATTAATCAATTTAGCCTAAAATTTTTATATTTGCTCCTCGATGGTATGACTAAATGAGAAAAAAAAAAGGACAACATTAAGAATCCCCAATCCTGGAAATTAAAAACATATTAAAAAAAGTGAAACTTTCTATTTCATATTGATTATTTCCTCAAATTATAAAAAGAATACCAAACCTTCTTTTAGAAATTTTTAGAATTCAATTGACAAATCAATCAGTGCAGAACATTAGCCAATGTAAATTGTTACTTGCTTTTATTATTTATTTGTCATTAAAAAAAAACAAACTTTTATAATTATAAACCTATTTCTCATAATGTTGCCCTCAATAGATGCTAGGGTATTTGTGGATATTTTCCCCCTTATGAGTTCTTATTATTTAAGATTTTCGTATTTGTGTTGATAAAATTTCTCGATGGTTTAAAATTTTGGAACAATACTTCTATGATGTGAATCTTCCAAAAAAATTAAAGATTGATTGTACAACATCCAAATACAGAGATTTTGCTTACAAATGCTAAGAGGTTGAGCAAAGTTGTACATGAACGAAAAACAAGATTTCTTGCGACGTGGCATAAGATGAAACAATTAAAAGTGAAAAGTTTTATAGTTGATAGTGAGAGAGTCTGTCCTACCTCGGCTGCACAACTGTATTGCTTATTTGGTGCAGCCAGCCAATGAGAGAGTAGAAAAGTGGAGGATAGAAACTAAAAAAAGTTACTGTTCACATCATTTTTCCCTCTCTTATTGACTAGCTGCACCACTCAACCCAACCACGTGGTGTAGCTGAAGTAGGACAGACTCTCTCGTTGATAGTTTTGTTCAATATTTTATACCAAGGTTCTATCGAGAGTTGCATTATATGAAGTCACAACCACAAGCACCACAAGTGTCTAGAAGTAGTAAACTTCGAACACATAAGCCTTCTTAAGTGATAAGTCCTCAATCTCAAAATCATAATGAACCTTGTGATTATATAGATGATATCTACTACGAATCTGTCCTTTGAACAAATGCAAGCTATAATTGATTAACTAATTCAACATTTAGGAATAAACCACAAATATAACCAAATCCCCAAAATTCACACTTAGACATTCAACCACTTTCACATACGACCCATACCAACGTTTTTCTATCACCATACACGCCCAATTCGTCAACAAATAAAATTTGTTAGACCCCTCCATCTTTACCCAAAGCCTTGTGAGCAAGAGAAAAATATTGAGAGTGAACCTGTTGTAGATGAAATTACAATTCAAGACAAACAAGAAGATGACTTTAGTGAAGATGATGAAGCAATGAGATTGATTTTGAACATGAATTAAATAACTCTAACATTATCTATAGATTAATCTAAATAACTCTAGATTATTTTTTTAAGATTAATTCTACCTTTAGGTATATAATTTCAAGATTATTAGGTTTCTTTTCGGCTTATCTATTAATATATGTTGGTACATCATCTCATAAGCCAAGAATTGGATTAAGCTTCTAGCTTATTGCAGAATAATGTGGCGCCAATACATTGATTAGTTATTTCAGTTGGAAACAATCCAAAAGCATATCTAATTATAATTCATCCTTATTTTATTAATACATAATCTTCATCTCAAAATACCATTAGAAGACTATTTAATTACGTTTATAATGGGCATTGACACAAGTTCCTTTGAATACCATTTCAATGTTAGTTTTTTAACACTTACAAGGTTAAGATCAATATTATTGGGACAACTGGTTCGCTTGGCACTAGAGTTCTATGATCCGATGGCCATTGCCAGTATAATTACATGAAGATAATATCTTATGGCTAGTGTGATAGGTGTCTGATTATATATCATTTTCATATTAATTCGTCCATGTTTCTTTGCTATATTCCTTGGTATTTTTATGTTTTTGTATGGTTTTGATATTTGTCGGAGTTTTGGAGCAACTTGCACAAAAATGGAGTAAAACCTTTCATTTTCACCGCTGCTAGTCAACTATATTCTCGGATTTAATTGTATTGATATACAATGAACCCGATGACATATTATATACTGTTGGAAAGCTCTCGAAGTCTATTTTCTGGAGAAATTTACGGTTTATAAATCCATTCAGTGTACCAAAAGTTATAATCAAAACAGTGTGCGAAGTATAGAAATGTAATTCCACAAATCACTGTAGCATGTATAATACGGGACACTGTAGCAGGTTACTGTATCAGAGTATATAAACACATTTTAGGGTTTTATTTGAATGACTTGAAGAGGGGAGAACGTGGTAGAGGCTGCAGCTCTGGAATTCTTTCATCTCCTGGAGTTCTTGAAGGGGAAAGGAAGCTTGGAAAGAGGAAGAATCACAATCCAAAGAGAATTACATCAAATTTGCTAAGTTTTTCCCTTCCCTTTCATTTTCTGGAATGTCTCCATGTTGTATTGTATTTATCACATTCTTAAACATGTGTAACTCAATCTGAATTGGTTGAGGGTGATTTCAAAGCCCCTGATATGGTTTTTGTAAGTTGATTGTTCAAGAAGTTGTTATCCAATTCTCTAATTGAATTTGCTTGTATTTTCCTATATCTAATGCTTATGATTGCTTGCTGGATTGTATTTCGAATGGCCAACTGAATATAATCTGGTTGTTGTCTATTGCTAGACTAGAAATCTTGATCCGTAATTGTCTTGAATTTCTAATCCTTAGTAGCAAAATTGTGATCAGAGATTGCAATTGGAGAATACAACCTAAGTTAAATAATCCGAGCTTGTGTGTTTATTGCTTAGATCAACCTATCTTTCTTATCGTAATGCATCCATTGAATTAAATTTAGAGAGCTTGTTCTAGGTTGTTTAATGGATAGAGATTAAATAAAGAGCCTGTTTATTTAACAACAAAGTAAGGAAAGATTGGGATAACAGAGCTTGTTGTTATCTACGGTTGATAATTTGAATGGTGTAATTGGATGACAATTCTATGATTAATTCACAAATCCATATCTTGTGGTAGAGAAGGATCCCTTAACCAGATTTCTCTCATTGATTTTTCACTCAAATTAACTTTCTGTTTTGTTATTCTTAATTTGCATTCTTATTTCATTTAGTTAATCATTCAACAAAACCCCCCTTATTTAGTTTATTGTTGCTGGAAAATAACAAATTCAATTAGAATCAATCCTCGTGGGAACGATATCTACTTATCACTTTATTACTTGTGCGACTAGTATACTTGCTAGTTTCGAACGCATCAAGTTTTTGGCGCCGTTGCCGGGGATTGATTTTCTAATCGATTTGTTATTTTGTTTTCATTGTTGATTCATATTTTCTTTGTTTTTCTTTTCTGATTGTTTGTGTTTAGACGACATGGCAGTAAACTTTCATCAATTCAGTGGCGGATTTGAGCCACAAGTACCATGGAGAGTAAATGAGGTAAGCACTCCGAACATTGAACAACAACTTTCTGAGCTAACCTCTCTTGTGGAAAACATGGCTGTAGGACATATGCAGAAATCTTATGCATGTGGGTATATTCTACCAATGGAGCATCCAATCGACATGTATCCAACTTTGCAAGGAGATATGGAACAAGCCAATACCATGGATGGATTTCCAGGACAAACAAGGCAATGGTATGATCCCTTCTCTAATACTTGTAATGCTGGATGGGAAGATCACCCTAATTTCAGTTACTGGAATCATCAACCAATCGCCCCAAATGCCATACCAAATCGGCCACAAGGTTTTAATCAACTTAGAGTGCAGCAACCATTTCAAATGCAACCACCACCAATGCCACAACCAGCACTACAACCAGCTTCAGAAAACTCAGGTATGTCACTCCAGGATATTGTTAATACACTTGCCACTAACACAATGCAATTCCAGCAGGAAACTGGGGCAAGTATCCAAAACCTGGCAAATCAAATGGGACAATTGGCCACTAGCATGAGCAAATTCGAGGGCCAAGGCTCAGAAGAATTATCTTGTCAAACGATGATCAATCCAAGAGAGAATTCTTGTGCGATAACTTTGCAAAATGAAGAGCAATTAGATGTCCTGCCAAAGAAATCACAAACTGATGAAGGAGATGACACCACTTCCACCATGAACAAAACACTGACTTCTCAGGTAAATCCTATAACTCCCATTCCTTCATATGCTTCTCCTCCACTTTTTCCTAGTAGATTTGCAAAATCGAAGGAGGAACAAGAACAAGAAATCCTGGAAACTTCTCGCAAAATTAAGGTAAATATACCACTTCTGGATGCTATCGAGCAAGTACCTCATTATACAAAATGTCTCAAGGAGTTATGCACCAGCAAAAGAAAGTTAAAAAGAAATGAGAAAGTAAGTGTGGGGGAAGATATTTCAACTGTATTGCAAAGGAAAATTCCTCCAAAGTGCAAAGATCCAGGTACGTTCACCATGCCATGCACCATTGGTAAAACCAAGTTTGAAAGAGTTATGTTAGATTTAGAAGCATCTATTAACATCATGCCATATTCTATTTATGCTTCTTTAAATCTTGGACCTTTTGCGGAAATTGGTATTACCATTCAAATTGCTGATCGTTTTAATGCATATACCAAAAGAGTTGTGGAAGATGTTGTTAGCCCTAAGGCTACATGATAATTTTGATGATAACAATACACATTGATTAATTGAGATTTACTAACATGTTTATTTATGTGCAAGAGTAAGATCATTGAAATAATTTTAAAATCAAGAAGAGGCTTATTAAAATGAAGTGTTGAAGCTAAGGAGAAGACTACATGTTAAAGGCACCAAAGTTTAAGAACAAGGATTGACTCAAGGAATGTGACACATGAGCAATGTTCAATCAATTGGTCATATATATCTCTACAAATATCAAATGATGTGATTCTTAAGCCTTTGGAAAGCTTACTCAATTTATAACATTTCATATGTTTTAATGAAATTCAAATTTCAAGTGCAAGGTTGTCCAAATCATCATGCAATTTGAAAGACAAATGGAAGCAGCTGACATGAGCACCGAATACTCCTTTGGACATATCTTGAGCTAGAAAAATCAAAATGACTTGATTCTTGCGGCATTGGAAAGATGACTTAATGAGGAACATTTCATATGTTTTGAAAAAATTCAAATTTCAAATGAAGGCCGACATAATTGACATGCAATTCGGTGGACTGACACAGAGAAGAAAAATCAACTCACATGAGCACCGAATGGTGTTTTGGCCATATCTTAAGATAGAGATATCCAAATGCTTTGATTCTTAATGTTTTGGAAAGCTTATTCAAATATTAAGATCTTTTATGTTTTGAAGAAATTCAAATTTCAAACGGAAGGCTGACAGAATTATCATTCAATTCGGTGGACTGACACATGGAGGAAAAATCAAGTCACATGAGCACCGAATGGTGTTTTGGCCATATCTTGAGCTACAGATATCCAAATGACTTGATTCTTGATGCGTTGGAAAGCTTATTCAAATGTGCAGATCTTTTATGTTTTGAATATTTTCAAATTTCAAACGGAACATTGACAAAAATGGCAGACAAAATTACGATTTTTATGGTGGGCAGAAAATTTGGAGATGGTGTCTTCACTTGATTAAGTTCATCCTATTTGCCTATAAAAGGAGTCCTTCTCCCATGCATTCAGAAGAAGAAGAGAAGAATCTATCAAGCAAAAAACAAGAGAAATATCAAGTCTAGAGAGCTTTTATATTCTTTATCTACTCTTTGAAGAGAGTTATACTTTTGTTGTAAAAATTATCTTTGTTCTTGTATTGTGGTGAGAGTGAGATATTCTTGTAAAGGATAATAGTTATCCTTGAGAGAACTCTTGTTGTGCGTTATCAAGAGTTGAAGGAAGTTGCCTTGGTGAGGTTGTTCATCAAGAAGAACTCTTGGTGTGGTGTTATCAAGAGGTTGAAGAAGTTGCCTTGGTGAGGTTGTTCATCAAGAAGAACTCTTGGTGTGGTGTTATCAAGGGTTGGAAGAAAAAGTCTTGGTGAGGTTGTTCATCAAGCAAGTTGTAAAGATTTCTACAACTTAGTGGAAAGCTTAGCTCGTGGAGCTAGGAGCCCGTGGATGTAGGCAAGGTTTGCCGAACCACGTACATCGAGTTTGCACTCTCTCTATCCCTATCCTCTTTATATTTACTTGCACTTGTGATTGTTCTTTATTCCCATTCTCTTGATTGCATTTTATTTCATCTTCTTCACCTTTGTTCTCAAAGAAAGAGTTAAATAATTTTGATCTTTCAAGAAAAGTTTTCTAAATCCGTTTTGATAAATAAAAACCCAATTCACCCCCCCTCTTGGGTTGCCATACCTGGGTCAACAAGTGGTATCAGAGCAAGGTTGCTCAATTTTTTAAATCTTAATCGATTTTTGAGCTATGGCAACTTTTAATTCAACTTCATATGTTGAGGGGCTTTCTATCTCTAGACCTCCATTTTTTAATGGAAGTGATTACTCTATTGGAAAACTAGAATGAGTATTTTCTTGAAATCTTTGATTATGATTTGGGTCTATTGTTTTGGAAGGACCTTTTGTTCCTACCAAAATTGAAAATGGGGAATGCATGCTTAAAGAACCTAAAGAGTTTAGTGAAGATGATAAAAAGAAATTGAGTTTGAATGCTAAAGCTATGAATGTGTTGTATTGTGCTCTAGATAGAAATGAGTTTAATAGAATATCTACTTGTTCTACGGCACAAGAAATATGGCACACACTTGAAGTAACTCATGAAGGAACTAGTCAAGTTAAAGAATCCAAAATTAGTATGCTAGTTCATAGTTATGAGCTTTTTAAGATGAAATCGGATGAATCAATTTCTGAAATGTTTACTAGATTTACGGATATTATTAATAGTTTGAAATCTCTTGGTAAATCTTATTCTAATGTTGAAATGGTGAGAAAGATTCTTAGGTGTCTACCAAAATTATGGGAGCCAAAGGTGACGGCAATTCAAGAGGCAAAGGACCTCACCAAACTACCATTAGAAGAACTTATGGGTTCTCTCATGACTCATGAAATCACCTTGAAGGAGAACGAAGAAGATTTCAAGAAAAAGAAAATATCGCTTTCAAATCTTCAACAAAAGAAGATGATGAGTCCAACGATGAAGGAGATGATGAAGATCTTGCATTCATCACAAGAAAGCTAAAAAGGATGACTAGAAGAAACCAAGGATTCAAGAAGATTTCTAGAATGGATTGTCCATACTTGAAGAATCAAGACAAGAAATCCAAAGCAATGAAAGCCTCAAATTGGGATGATAGTGAGGCTAGCTCCACCGAAGAAGAAGATTGTGAAATGGCAAATATGTGCTTCATGGCTTTAAGAAAAGATGAGGTAAGTATTCTAAACTATGATCCTAAGTTTTCATATGATGAATTATTTGAAGCATTCCAAAATTTACATGTACAAGTTGATAAACAAAATTCAAAAATCAATGCTTTCAAAAAGAAGTCAAAAATCCTGTTATCTCATTTAGAAGAGTTGGTGGAAATAAATGAAGCTTTAGAAAATGAAAATGAAATTTTAAAGCAAAAAGATTTTGAAAGTTTGGAAAGTCAAATACCTTTTTTAAAAACTGAAAATAAGGTTTTAAAACAAAAGGATTTTGATAAATTGGAGAAAGAAAATGTTATTTTGAAAAAGGAAAATAATGACTTGAGAAATATTGTTGATAGTTTTACAACAAGCACAAAAAATTTGAACTCTATGTTACAAAACCAAAGGTGCGTTTTTGATAAAAGAGGCTTAGGATATAAAACTCATAAAAATCAAAAGTATTTTAAAAATTATTTTGCTCATGCATCTTTTTGGAATAATCCTAATCATTTATGTACTTATTGTGGAAGAAAAGGACACAAAGTATATTCTTGCTATATTAAGAGAAATCCTAATTTGAAACAAATATGGATTCCAAAAAGTACCATAACTAACCCCCATGGACCCAAGAATATTTGGATACCAAAAAGTTGCTCTTTGAATGTTGATTGTAGAAATAAAGGAGTAGCAAACACAAGTGTTACTTAGATAGTGGATGCTCAAGGCATATGACCGGAGATGCCTCCAAATTCTCAAGATTAATCATGAAGAAAGGAGGATATGTGACCTTCGGTGATAATGCCAAAGGAAGGGTAATCGGATATGGTAATATTGGTAACCCTTCTTCACCTATTATTGAAAATGTTTTGCTTGTTCGTGGTTTGAAACATAATTTGATTAGCATTAGTCAATTGTGTGATAAGGGATATTTTGTTGCTTTTGAGCCTAATAGATGTGTGATTAAGGATGTTAGTAACGATAAGACATTATTTATTGATAATAAATGTGGTAAAATTTATACAATTGATATTGATGTTAATAATCATGTGAAAAATTGTTTCATTGTTAATCATGATACTTGGTTATAGCATAGAAGGTTAGGTCATGCTAGCATGGACAAAATTTTAAAATCTTCTAAAAATGATTTAGTTGATGGTTTTCCAAGAATAAAATTTGAAAATAACAAGATTTGTTATGCTTGTCAATTTGAAAAACAAGTGAGAACTTTTTTAAACAAAAATTTTTTTTCAACAAATAAACCCCTTAGTCAAGATAGATTTTGCATAATTAGAAAAGAATTAGACATATTGGATATGCTTAATTTTGCTTTTATATGATAATCTTTTAATGGTAGCATATGTTAAGGGGGAGAATATATTTAGGGGGAGTAATTAATTTGATTATATCTTTTTGATGATAACAAAAGGGGGAGAAATGGTTGGATTGCTTATATTCATAACAAGTGCCAAATTTTTATTTATTCTTGATTTTGTTTTCATTCTTGATTTAGATATTATTTTAAAGCAATCAATGGTTTGTCATCATCAAAAAGGGGGAGATTGTTAGCCCTAAGGCTACATGATAATTTTGATGATAACAATACACATTGATTAATTGAGATTTACTAACATGTTTATTTATGTGCAAGAGTAAGATCATTGAAATAATTTTAAAATCAAGAAGAGGCTTATTAAAATGAAGTGTTGAAGCTAAGGAGAAGACTACATGTTAAAGGCACCAAAGTTTAAGAACAAGGTTTGATTCAAGGAATGTGTCACATGAGCAATGTTCAATCAATTGGTCATATATTTCTCTACAAATGTCCAAATAACGTGATTCTTAAGCCTTTGGAAAGCTTACTCAATTTATAACATTTCATATGTTTCAAAGAAATTCAAATTTTAAGTGTAAGATCGTCCAAATCATCATGCAAGTTGAAAGACAAATGGAAGCAGCTGACATGAGCACCGAATACTCTTTTGGACATATCTTGAGCTAGAAAAATCAAAATGACTTGATTCTTGTGGCATTGGAAAGAGGACTTAATGAAGCACATTTCATATGTTTTGAAGAAATTCAAATTTTAAATGGAAGGCCGACATAATTGACATGTAATTCGGTAGACTGACACAGAGAAGAAAAATCAACTCACATGAGCACCGAATGGTGTTTTGGCCATATCTTAAGATAGAGATATTGAAATGCTTTGATTCTTAATGTTTTGGAAATCTTATTCAAATACAAAGATCTTTTATTTTTCGAAGAAATTCCAATTTCAAACAGAAGGCTGACATAATACACATGCAAGTCGGTGGACTGACACATGGAAGAAAAATCAAGTCACATGAGCACCGAATGGTGTTTTGGCCATATCTTGAGCTACAGATATCCAAATGACTTGATTCTTGATGCGTTGGAAAGCTTATTCAAATATACAGATCTTTTATGTTTTGAATATTTTCAAATTTCAAACGGAACATTGACAAAAATGGCAGACAAGATTACGATTTTTATGGTGGGCAGAAAATTTGGAGATGGTGTCTTCACTTGATTAAGTTCATCTCATTTGCCTATAAAAGGAGCATTCTCCCATGCATTCGACAAGAAGAAAAAGAGAAGAATCCATCAAGCCACAAATAAGAGAAATATCAAGTTTAGAGAGCTTTTATATTCTTTATCTACTCTTTGAAGAGAGTTATACTTTTGTTGTAAAAATTTTCTTTGTTCTTGTATTGTGGTGAGGGTGAGATCTACTTGTAAAGGATAAAAGTTATCCTTGGTGAGGTTGTTCATCAAGAAGAACTCTTGGTGTGGTGTTATCAAGGGTTGAAGAAAGTTTCCATGGTGAGGTTGTTCATCAAGAAGAACTCTTGGTGTGGTGTTATCAAGAGTTGAGGAAAGTTGCCTTGGTTCATCAAGAAGAACTCTTGGTGTGGTGTTATCAAGGGTTGAAGGAAGTTGCCTTGGTGAGGTTGTTCATCAAGAAGAACTCTTGGTGTGGTGTTATCAAGAGTTGAAGGAAGTTGCCTTGGTGAGGTTGTTCATCAAGAAGAACTCTTGGTGTGGTGTTATCAAGGGTTGAAGGAAAAAGTCTTGGTGAGGTTGTTCATCAAGCAAGTTGTAAAGATTTCTACAACTTAGTGGAAAGCTTAGCTCGTGGAGCTAGGAGCCCGTGGACGTAGGCAAGGTTTGCCGAACCACGTAAATTGAGTTTGCACTCTCTCTATCCCTATTCTCTTTACATTTACTTGCACTTGTGATTGTTCATTTATTATTCATTCATCTTTGATTGCATTCTAATTTCATCTTCTTCACCTTTGTTCTTAAAGAAAGAGTTTAAATAATTTTGATCTTTCAAGAAAAGTTTTCTAAATCCGTTTTTATAAATAAAAACCCAATTCACCCCCCCTCTTGGGTTGCCATACCTGGGTCAACAATAAAACCCTCTGCTTTACGGAGGAATGATTGATTGTCAACTTTCATTCAGGGAATTGAGAAGTTTAAAAAGGCTGCTCAGGATGTTGGTGTGGATTTACTGGTGTAGACCAGACATCAAAGGGGCTTTTTGGCTAGATCTCTTGTTTATATGGTATGTTGTTTATTTATGTTGGGAGAAATATATATATAAGTTTGTAATGCCAAATTCAACAGTCTTTATCTATGAACTCAAATATTTTTTTTCTTGGTCATGTTGTATTGACAAGTTTATAATGATAAGTTAGAATATGTTTGAACATGGCAGAGTAGAAGTTGATGATTAATTAGGTACTCAACAATTTTTTATCATATCCATATGTTCTCTCGGTGCTATAACTGTGTCAACCTTCTATTATTCACATAAAGTGCTCTGAAAACTATCTTAATGAAAAAAAAACGTACAGTTTATGAGCCTGTTATACCCATAATTCAAGTTTGTGTTCAACTTGTTTTGGCTAAGAACTTTTGATGCCATTCCATGATGACCATGCATCAAGTTGTGTTGTGTGATATGGTCCCATTGCATCGCATCATATTCTTGTCACAATGTGAGTTGTTTTTGTTTGTTTGTGTTAAAACATTTTGCAGACTTTGGTAGTTCGTGGTCAAAACATTTACGAGAGTTTGGTAGTCAAGTTGGAGATGCCAAAAGATATGGAAATGGATACCTAACTCTCTTATGTACTGATCATGTGATTTATCGGGTTATACTACGATACATACGTTGCATTCCAGGCACCTGCATTTAATATTAGGCATCGGTTTGAGCAACTTTGAATTACATCACTTCCATTCTGAGCAAAGAGTTCACATCATGAATTTACTTGATGAGGGAAGATCCCA
Organism: Boswellia sacra; assembly: GCA_013180625.2. NCBI lineage: Eukaryota > Viridiplantae > Streptophyta > Magnoliopsida > Sapindales > Burseraceae > Boswellia > Boswellia sacra. The sequence goes on from SNVD02002607.1 coordinate 94,463, forward strand.
TATCAAGTCAATTGTTGATGTGATTGATGAAAAGATTCAGCAATTTGATGTGGGCAGAGGACAGAATAGGGAGACTTATCTGAGAGATGAAAAGTTACATGAATTTGAATGTTGAGATGTACATATAAGTACTGATAACAATACCAGCTTAGCTTCTAAGGTTTGTTCACTAGCGGCTTCAGCTATAAACTTAATCGTTTGCTTTGCTCTCTATGTCAATATGACACATAGCAATCTTCCATTTTGTATGTAACCATTTAACTTTACTCTAAGGGCTGCTTGTTTATTTCCAAAAATTAATCTCTAATAGGTAGTATGATTAAGTTAATGATACAATTGCTGGCTGGGAGATGCTATTGGCTTTTTTAAACTTCTCACTCCTTTTGTCCTTTTGCTTTACGGATCTAAATTTTATTCAATTTATTACCTTATATATTGCAGAGAAATGGTCATGTGTCATCTGATGTTGTAGCTGATAGAAAGGGTGACACCTCTGAAGCCCTCTCACTGGCTTTGCAAGAGAAGGTTTTCTGTACTTATAATTATCCACTCTATTTGGATTTACTTATAATCCTACCATTTTATCTGTTTTACTTGAGGATACTATATGTGCAAGTGGTATCTTGTAGTATATACTACTATTTTTTCATGCTATGGTTTCTTTGCCAGGTTGCTGCATTATTGCTCTTATCACAGCAGGAAGAAAGACATCTACTGGAAAGAACGTTGGAGACATCAATTTCATTTTTTTGTATGCTGCACTTTTGCTCCTAGTCTAATTTCTAATTCTCTATATTGACAAAAGATAACCTCTTCAAGATGGAAATCTCACGTGTTATTGTCTTCTTATGTACTTTAGAATCTCATCAGTAGCTTTTCAAAAGAACAGTCATTTTATTAACTAGATATATCAAATTTGAAGGATAACCATAATTTTGATTGCTCTTAGTGTCTGGATTGGAACTATGTCAATTAATAGTCAAAAGCCTGTTATATTATACAAGCTTTTTCATTTTCATATGATATGTCTTGCAGTGTAGATAGGAAGTACTTGTTGCTTCTCAGTTCAAGATAATGACTAGTTAAAATTAAATAACAAACTATTTTAGTAACCACGGTAGAAAGGGTAACTGAATTCTAAAGTTTTGCTGCATGTGCAAGTATTTCCCAAAACCAAGAGCAATTCTTGGCTAGAGCTTTACGTACATCTTGTTTGGAAAGTAATTTTGTTCCTCTCTTAGCTTGTGAAAAAGGTTTCCTTATATTTCTGCTCTGCCTGCTTTGCTATGCTTAACCTCTTTTTGGAATTATTTTTAAGATGTGATTTGATCTGTTTAAAACACAATGACAAAAGGTTTCTGATAAAAGTTAATGTTCAGAATCAACTTTTTCTGTAGAGATGGTGGAGTTGTAGAATAATTTTGGTCATTACTTAAGTTCACATTTGACTGAGTTTTCTCTGCATATTTGTTTTCATTATAGTATGTTTTGTTGGCTTTAGTAGCAAATATACTGTTGCTTAAGTACGCTTACACATGTTTCTGGTCTGTGCAGATATATCTTTAAGTGCTAGAAACATCTTGGAAGATCCTGAGCTTAAAAATGCTGTAAAAGCATTCAGGTGAGCTAGTGATTCAAGGGATTTAACTCCTAATGCTAATTATGGCTTTGAAATTGAACTAGTTTGACTTGAATAACCAACAATTTGTACTTGTTCCGTTGTTCGTTCAATCTGTAAGTTTTTATGCACTATCTCATCTTCTTAGGAACACGCTGATCGATGAATCTTATATTTTGCTTTTTTCACATTTAAACTATGCCTATCTTTAACTAATAATGCTTCAATGGCCATTAACTATGCAGCTAATTGCCGTAGAAATTGAAGAGTACATAAAGCTACTCCAGTTATATGAGCTTTTTCACATTTAAAATCTTGTTTATCAAAAGAAGAAAAGTTACATATTTTGAATCTTGTGCTCTGACTAATTTATTTAATGTTGATTTCTCTCATTCAAAACTTCACAAATTTTGGCCACGGGTTTGCCATCTTCTCTCTACTGTTATATTTGCTTTCTATGATCACCTGATCTTTCTTTCTTGCAGGTTCAGACAGATTATTTATCAGCACTTAGTGGCAATTCAACACCTTTATCATCTTCCCATAACAGTGGATCTACCAGGCCTCCACTTCCTCCAACACCAGCTCCATTTTCATCTAGCCCTTATAATTTATCATCTTTGGAAACTTCAATTTCAATGTCCATATACAATCAGACAAATGTTGGAACAACTAAGCTTCCCCAGGCCCAGATAGATAGTGTTTCTGCATCAGTCGCTGGACTAGCAACTTATCCACCACCTCCCCTCATGCCACCCTTTAGTCTTCAATAGGCCAGCATCAATCCCTGTAACTCTTTATGGAAGCACACCAACTCAGCAGCAAGGCGAAAACCAACCAAATATTATGCAGAATCTCTCTATTTTTCAGCCTTCCATTCAGTCAATGCATTCCCTTGCTCAATTGCAGCTTTTGCAGCCACCAGAGGTTCCACGTCCTCAGCAACCACCTCAGCATCTTAGACCACAAATGCAAGCTTCACAACAGTTGGAACAAGGCATGTCTCTGTAGAGCCCTGTGCAAATGCAAGTCCATCAACTACAAGTGTTATAGCCACCACAAGTTTCTCCAGTTCATACTTGTTATCAATCCCAACAGCAAGACTTTTCACCAGCACAGCAGCAACTGCAAGTTGAACGTGCTCCATCTCAAGTTCTACATCCCCAAGGGGATTTTGCAACCCGGCAGCAACAAGATTCAGGATTGTCATTACATGAGTATTTCAAGTCCCTAGAAGCTATTCAGGTATTTTTTCCCCATCAAGTATTGCTAAAGATTTCATAAATTCATTTTTTCTTCTTTATTTAATTTGTTGAATATTTTTTGTAGACTTTACGTGTACTCTTTCTGATTGTTTTGTCATGGTTTTTTTTTTTCCATTGCAGTCTTTGCTGAGTGGCCGAGATAAACTTTGCCACCTTCTTTTGGAGCAACATCCAAAATTAATGTAGATGCTTCAGGTTTCGATTACTTAAGAGAGTTTTTTTTTTTAATTTTCCAGATCTTTCCCTTCTTTCAAAGGGATTGGATATATTGCTGATAGGCGTAAAAATAGAGCCAAGAGAGATGATGGAACATGAAACACTACACAGGATTTCATTTCATTTCTCTGATTTTGGTTTTTTTTTTGTTTGCTGTGCTGATGTTTTATAAATCTGAAAATTCACTGTTGAAAATGTTAGGGCTTAGAGCAATTGCAACTGGATGTATGGAACTGCCTAAATTTAGGGATAATTTTACAGAGTCTGATCTTTAAAAATATTTATGGAAATGTTTAGTTGAAAGTATATTTTCTCTTGTTATTTTATTAGCTTCTCTATTTTCATTTTTTCTTCTTCTTAAGTTCTAGCATGGGTCACAAGTTTGAGTTATTGATTTTTATGCTCAAGGAAAATGTTCATCTGGATGTAATTTTAAATTATTTATTTATTTCCCGAAATTCCAGTTCTTGCGTATCAGTCGTTTTGTAATGCTCAAAGAAAAATTAGTTTTTCATTTCGTCATACTTGACAGTGTCGAAACGGTCAAGTATTAAAGTAATAATATTTGACTGTCAAATAGCTCACATACTTGACGGTCAAAAGCAATCAATGTTCGTAAAGAGTCAAATATTAGCCAAAATATTTGTCATACTTGACAGTATCGAAAGGGTCAAGTATTAAAGTAATAATATTTGTCTGTCAAAAGAGTCAAATATTTCTATGCTCACATACTTGACGGTCAAAAGCAATCAAATATGAAAAAAATTTCGTAAAACTTGACTCTGCACAATACTTGACGGTTATAAGCAGTCAAATTTTGAAAAATTCGACCGTTAGGTTCATAATATTTGACGGTTACTGTCAAATATTATTAACAAAAATTTTAAAATTTTGACCGTTACTTTGTCATATTTGACAGTTAATGTCAAATATTTCTTCAATAAACCGTCAAATAAGGCCTAAAATTTGAATCCAAAGGTATACAAACTTGACTGTTTTGTAAGAGTCAAATAATGCTATAGTGAATATTTGACCGTTCGACCAACGATCAACTATTATCATATTTGACGGTGACATATATGACACGTAAAAAGCGTCAAATATTATCATATTTGACAGCTAAAAACAGTCAAATATTTACTTTTTTCTTGTAGTGTGTAGAAACTTTATGGGTTATTCCATATTTCTTAATTAGAGTTTCAAGTGGTTTGTTACAAAAATGTGTACCTCCATCACTAATAATGGCTCGAGGACTTCTAAATCTATACAAGATATTCTCTTTCAAGAATTTGATAATTGTTTTGCGATCATTATTTTGACATTGAATTGCCTCGACCCATTTTGAAATATAGTCTACTGCAATAAGAATGTACACAAAACCAAATGATGGTGTGAAAGGTCCCATAAAATCAATACCATAACAGTCAAAAATTTCAACAACATGAATGAGATTCAAAGGTATCATATTTTGTTTTGAAATGGAAACCAATTTTGAACAATTTTCACAAGTTTTACAAAATGCATGTGCATATTTAAATAAGGTGGGCCAATAAAATTCACATTACAAGATTTTAGTAGCTATTTTTTTAGATGAAAAGTGTCCTCCACATGCTTCGGAATGACAAAAATTAATGACACTACTTACCTCATTGTCGAGTATGTATCTTCTAATTGTTTGGTCGGAATAATATTTGAACAGATATGGATTATCCTAAAAAAAAAAATTTCACCTTGGACAAAAACTTCCTTTTGTCTTGAGCACTCCAATGAGGTGGCATTTCTCCTGTTACAAGAAAATTTACAATGTTAGCAAACCATGGTACTACAATAACGGGGAATAAAAATTCATCAAGAAAATAGTTATTGATACGTGAAGTCTTAAATGATGCCTCTGTCGTTAATCTTGACAGATGATTTGCAACGCCATTTTCGGCTCCCTTCTTATCCTTTATTGTGATGTTGAATTCTAAGAGCAATAAGATCCCATGTATCAATCTAGGTTTTGCATCCCGTTTAGACATTAAATGTCTCACAGTTGCATGGTCAGTATAAACAATAGTTGGAGAACCAATTAAATAAGATCGAAATTGTCCAATGCAAATACTACTACAATTAGTTCTGTTTTAGTTGTAGTGTAATTCATTTGTGCATTGTTTAAAGTTCTACTTGCGTCGTATATTACATAAGGCTTACCTTCTCTTCTTTGTCCTAAGATAGCACCAACTGCATAATCGCTTGCATTACACATCAATTCAAAAGGTAAGGACCAATCAAGATATTGCATAATTGGAGTGAATGTTAAAAGTCCAATGAATTTATCCAAAGCATTTTGACATTCTTGAGTCCATTCAAAAGAAATGTCTTTTGATAATATGTTACAAAGAGGTTTAGATATAGCACTAAAATTTCTTCTAAACCTCCTATAAAATCTAGCATGCCCTAAGAATGAATGGACCTCTTTGACTGTTTTTGGTGGAGGCAACTGGGAATTAAGTCCACTTTTGCTTTCTCCACTTCAATTTCCTTGGAAGACAACACATGACCTACGACAATTCTTGAGGTAACCATATAATGACTTTTTTTTTTTAATTCAAAATAAGACCTTTTTAAGACTTTTTCTAAGTTTTCAAGACAATTATTGAAAGAATTTCCAAAGACAGTTAAATCATCTATGAAAACTTTGAAACAATGCTCAACCATATCACTGAAAATGCTTAACATGCATCTTTGAAAAGCGGTTGGAGGATTACAAAGTCCAAAAGGCATCCTTCTAAATGCAAAAGTGCCAAAGGGGGCATGTGAATGTGGTCTTTTCTTGGTCTTCAAGTGCAATGGGAATTTGGTAATAGCCTGAATAGCCATCAAGAAAGCAGTAGTAAGAATGTCCTGCCACTCTGTTTAAAATTTGGTCAAGGAATGGTAAGGGAAAATGGTATTATCTAGTGAAAGCATTTAATTTTTTATAGTCAATGCACTCCCTCCAATTAGATGAGATTCGAGTTGGCAATGATTCACCTTTTTCATTTTTTACTACTGTAATGCCAAATTTCTTAGGTACTACTTGTGCAAGGCTTACCCACTTACTATCCAAAATAGGGTTGATAATTCCCATATCAAGTAGTTTAGGAACTTCAGCCCTAATTACCTCTTTCATATGAGGATTTAATCTCCTCTGAGGTCGTTGGGATGTTTTTATGTTTTCTTCTAAATATATTCTATATATACAAATCAAAGGGTTAGTGCCTTTATTGTCTTTTAAGGTTCACCCAATTGCATTTTTATGCTTTTTAAGTGCTTCTATCAACTTGTCTTGTTACTTGCTTGTGAGGGATGAAGAAGTTACCATTGGATACGTATCATTCTCCCTAAGATATGTGTATTTTGATCCTTCATGTAAAGGTTTCAGTTCTAACTTGGGAGCTTCCTCTTCCTTGCTTTCATTTATTTGTCCCAATTCTTTGAATTGTTGTTTTGAGCCTTTGTTTTCTATCACTTGTGCACAATCCAGTAAAGAACATATATTAGAAAGATCATGCTCCAGTTGCATGCTTGATTCTAATGAATTGACTAAACAGGTTTCCAAAGGTTCAGAAAAACTCCCTTTTTGGATGTGGCCTTCCACAATAGGTTCAATCATGTTATCATTCTCAAATTCATCATTTTTTCATCGGTTGTTTACACATATTAAAAATGTTAAGTTCCAATGTCATGTTCCTGAATGATAGCTTCATGACTCTATTCCTACAATTAATCAAAGCATTAGAGGTAGCTAAAAATGGACGCCCTAAAATGACAAGAATTGAATTACATACTTCCACTGGTTATGTATCCAAGACAATAATATCTACTGGGTAAATGAATTTATCGACTTGAACTAACGTATCTTCTACTACTCCTTTTGGTACATTAATTGATCTATCATTAAGCAAAAGAGTCACAGAAGCCAGCTTTATGTCACGAGCTTAGAGGTTTGCGCAGCTGCTTATGCGGCACTTAGGCAACTTGACTCCAAAAGTTGCTAAGTAAGCCTTGATGCTAGTCTTCTCGCTCAAGAAGAAGAGAGGATCGTTGAGCCGAAGAGCCTGTAGGCAAAGAAGAGAAGAGATGGAGACAAGAAAAAAGAGCTTTGTATTAAAGTAGAGAGCTTTACAATGCTTGAATGCTAGAATGTTTGTGGATTTTTGTGGATACTTGTGGATGATTTACAAATGAGCTTGGAAGGGTTTATATAGGAACCACCTCTCAAATGAATGGCCTAGATCTAATGCATCTAATGGTCCTAATTCATCCTTATCTACAACTTTACATAAATAGATAAGTACAAAGGAATATTCAAATAATATCCTATCTTGCTAGAGTATTCTAGAAGACGGGCTTGGGCTTGCAACTTTCTAGAAGCCAGGGCAAGTCCTTACACATAAATGGGCTATTCTAGCAAGTAAATTGGGCGGGTCGTTACATCCTCCCCCACCTAATTTCGCGACGTCCTCGGCGCGCTCTCGTCCTTGTAGCATTGGATGTGCTCGCTAAATTGCCACAAGTACTAAGTCTCCTTCTTGGAATGTGAGGTGTCGTCTCTTGGTGTCCGTCCACTTCTTCCTCTGTTGGGTGGCCTTGTCCAAGCATGCTCTTGTAGTATCGGCTTGCAACCTTTGCAAGCTTGTAGGCCGCTGAACTCTTCCCCTCACTTGCCAAGTTCAATGAGGTTTTGTTGGCTATGGGGTTGTGCTCTAGGCCTTGTTTGATGCCGTCGATGAGCACATTTTGTGGATGACTCATGCTCGAAGTGGCGAGTTTCGCCTTGCGACTTGGTGCGTTGGCAACAACATTTGCCTTGCCCGTTTTGTACTCGAGCGAGTCTTGGAGTTGTTTATCTAACTCCACAAGTTTGGGTGGTGCCATGCAACAAGGCACCATGGTTGGAGGGTTGGCATCGAGCTTCAACTCGATTTGATGGTTGACTTCCCATCGTGAAGGTAACTTCTTTGGGAACTCTCGAGGCTTCACATCCTTATATTTCTCAAGGATGGCCCAAATTTTGCTTGGCATTGGGTTCTCGGTAATGGCAACATCCTCACCAATGTTTTGTTCTCGAACGGTGGCAAGGAAGCTTGGATCCATCTTCGTTCCCCATTTGAGTTGTAGTGCGGAGAACGTTTTGCCTTCAACTTTTGCTACACGTTCCGCCTTGATCATGCATGCATGACTCCCATCGAGAATGTTGAGGGAGTTAGAAGATGGTATGGGGAAGGTATGAACTTGGTCGAAGAATTCCATTCCAAGCACTACTTGAAAGTCATCCATGGGGACAATGGAGAAATCGAGCTTACCGTTCCATGTGCCAAGTTGTACCGAGTGATGAACACTTAAATATGCATGTTTAATAAGAGTTTAGTTCATCATATTGCATTAATAGTGTCATTAAATTCCTCAACTTAAGCATATTTGTAGCATTTACATCTTTGGAATTAATTTCTCTTAATTTTGGTTTTGTTACAGGTTCGGTAAAATGGGCATAACTCTCTATTTATAGATTAGAATGGTGCAATTCTTAATGTTTTGGAAAGCTGATTCAATTTTATACAAGATTGCATTTCACAAGCATCATCAAATTCGGGCTCTTAGTGGACCAAAATTGGGCTTGAAGTGAACCCATCTACAGTCTCGACCCAGTCTGACCAAGCTCAGTATTTGGACCGTATCTCTCCAAATACGTATCCAAATTGTGCAAATCAATATGTTCTAGAAAGCTGAGAGAAATATCTACAACTTTCATGAAGACATGTGATTAAAATTCACAACAATTCGATGTCAAAATTGATGGTCAAAGTCGGTGCCTAATGATCCCAATTGTCAAAGATATTTACAACTAATATTTGACAATTATGCCCTTGTAATTTGACAAGTTTGCCCCTGGATGTATCTATAAATAGAGGTGCCTTGTGACCCATTAGGGCATCTTGGCCTTGGCTGGAACATTTTGGCTTTGGCTAGGATCTTGTATTGTGTTTTGTGTGTTTATGTTATTAATGAATTTCTTTTTCTTACATTTTATTTTCTTTCTATTATAATGTTCTTCTAATTTCTCTTTTGCTAAGGTGAAAGGGTGAAACCCTTGATATGAGAATAAGGATTCTCTAACCCTTAATATGTGCTTAATAATCTTAATTTTATAATGTTTATTCAATATGATTTATATTTAATTTCTTAATCAATCTTGACACCACTCGTAAAGTGGAGGTCTTGATCCATTGTCGACAATCCTTGGCACATCAAATGCTTGGATCCTTTCTAGATGATGTATGGTTCTTCCTTACCGACACGAATCTAGTTAGGAACCTTGATTTGTTGTAGACATATGGTGATTGGCACATTGGATGCTTGAACCCATTTACAAGAAGTGGTATAAATATTGGTAACGAAACAAATATAATTCATATAACTAAAATGGGTTAATTATCCTTATTCGAAATATCAAGGGCGGATCCCCTAACCTTAGCTTTCATTATTATTGTGTTAATTCCTTTTACTTGCGCATTTTAATTATTCTCATCCATTGTTGATATTATCTTGTCATATCTTTGAATCATCATATCGTATTTGCTTAGCTTATAATTTGAGCGCTAAAATCTCCTTCCTCGTGGATCGACCCCGGTCTCACCGGGTTTTATTACTTCGACACTCCTATACTTGGGAGACAATCCTTTTTCGGATGTGTCAAGTTTTTGGCGCCGTTGCCGGGGAAGGTAAAAATTGGCGTGCAAAATTGTAAGTGTTCTCTTTTCTCATTTTAGATCTTAATTTCTTGTGTGTTCACCTTTTCTTCTCTTTCCGTCTCTCTTCCTTGCATGAAAATTTGATCACGAACATCTAGTGGTAGACTTGTTAGAAAAACATCATCTTCCTTAGATTACATGGCCGACAATCATGCGGAAATATTCACGGATGAAGGGTACAATCGTTCGCAACAAAATGATCAAAACCAACGAAGAACCCTTAGAGACTACATGAATCCGGTAAGGACTAGTGCACCATCTTGTGTAGTTTCTCCTCCAGATTCAATCCATTTTAATTTCAAACCAAGTTTTGTTCGACTTCTACCCACTTTTCATGGCCTTGACATGGAGAACCCATATTCGCACTTGAAACTCTTTGAAGAGGTATGTAACTCCTACACTGACCCAAATTGTAGCATAAACACCATTAGATTAAAGCTTTTTCCTTTTTCTTTAAAAGATAAAGCTAGAACATGGCTACAAAATTTGAGGTCGAATTCCATCAGTTCATGGGATGAGATGAAACAACAATTCTTGAAAAAAATTTTTCCTACCCATAGAACAAATTCTCTTAAAAGACAAATTTCTGATTTCTCTCAAAAACAAGGGGAAACCCTTTACCAATGTTGGGATAGGTATAAGGAACTACTTAATACCTGTCCTCACCATGGTTTTGAGACTTGGAGAGTAGTTGCACACTTCTAGGAAGGGTTAACACCTCAAGATAGGCAACTAGTGGAATTAATGTGTAATGGAGAATTTAAAGAAAAGACCTCTGAGGAAGCACTTGACTTCCTAGATCCTTGGCAGAAAAAAGGCACAAATTGGGACAATTGCTGGGGGGGACACCTATGGGTACCTAGGCAAGGCCCCAACCTCGACATCCAATAGAGGCATTACAACCTTAGGGAAGACCATGACCTTCAAGCCAAATTTGCATCCCTAGCTAGAAAAGCGAGGCTTTAGAGATGAAAAAGAGGTGGTCAATTGAACATCGATTCAAAAAAATGTCTTAAAACATATGTGAGACAATGACCATTATACGATGATTGCCCAACTTTGCCTGCCTTTAGGGAATGTCTCCATGAAGAAGCCAATGCCTTAAACACTTGCAAAAGGCCAAATCACAATCCATATTCACAAACCTACAATCCTGGTTGGAGAAATCATCAAAATTTTAGCTGGAAAAATGACAAACATGCACAATCTTCACAAGTCCCTTTTCAAGCACAACAAAATTTTCAAAATTCTCATGATCATGAATATGCTCCTCCTCATAGGAATGACCTTCAAGAAACATTGCATTCATTCATTACAAAGCAAGAGACTTTCAATAGCCAAACTGCTCAAACATTAGCAAATTTGTCAGAAACTCTTGCAAAATTTGCATCTACATTTAGTATCCAAGAGAAAGGAAAATTTCCTTCTCAGACATTGCAAAACCCCAAAGATCAATCTAACTCAAATGCAGGGAGTTCAAGTAACCATTATTTTGACCAAGCCAAGTCAGTCATGACCCTTCGCAATGGTAAGATTATTGAAAAACATATTCCTAACCCTTGTGAGAAAGAAGAAGAATCGATCTCTAAAAGGCAGGAAGAGGTTTCCAAACCAACACCTAGCGAAGAGGAAACCAAATCCTCATCTGTGCCTCCATTTCCTCAAGCATTAGCCACACAAAGAAGCCAACTCACAATTCTGAAATCTTTGAAATTTTCAAACAGGTAAAGGTCAACATTCCCTTGCTTGATGTGATCAAACAGGTACCTTCTTATGCAAAGTTTTTGAAAGACTTGTGCACTGTGAAAAAAAAACTAAATGTGAAAAAGAAGGCCTTTCTAGCCGAGCAAGTAAGTGTTATTCTTCAAAATAATAATACAGTGAAATATAAGGATCCAGGTTGTCCTACAATTTCATGTGTTATTGGAGACCATAAGATTGAACAAGCTTTACTTGATCTTGGTGCTAGTGTGAATTTGCTTCCATACTCGGTTTTTCAAAAACTCAATCTAAGTGAGTTAAAACCAACTTCGGTGACTCTTTTGCTTGCTGATAGATCAATTAAAGTACCAAGAGGAGTAGTAGAAGATGTATTAGTTCAAGTCGATAAATTCATTTACCCAGTGGATTTTATCGTCTTGGACACACAACCAGTGGAAGTAAGCAATTAAATTCCTGTTATTTTAGGGCGTCCATTTCTAGGCTACCTCTAATGCTTTGATTAATGTAGAAATGGGAGTCAATGAAGCCTATCATTTGGGAAACATGACATTGCGAACTTAATGTTCAATATGTGCAAACAACCAAATGAAGAAGAAGATGAAGTTGATAAAGCCAATGTAATTGAATCTATTGTGGAAGATCACATCCAAAAGGGAGTTCTTCTGACCCTTTGGAAACTTCTCTAGTGAATTCATTAGAATCAAGCATGGAACTAGAGTCTGATTTTTCTGATATATGCTCTTTATTGGATTGTGCACAGGTGATGGAAAAATGCTCAAAATCAAGATTTGAAGAATTGGGGCAAATGAATGAAAGCAAGGAAGATGAAGCTCCCAAGTTAGAATTGAAGTCCTTACCTGAAGGACTGAAATATGCTTATCTTGGGGAGAATCAGACATATCCGGTGGTAATTTCTTCATCCCTCACATGCGAGCAACAAGGTAAGTTGATAGAAGTACTTAAAAGGCATAAAAATGCAATTGGGTGGACTTTAAAAGATATAAAAGGCATTAACACTTTAATTTGCACAAATAGAATACATTTAGAGGAAAATGCCAAAACATCTCAACAACCTCAAAGGAGATTAAATCCACATATGAAAGAGGTCATTAGGGCTGAAGTTCTCAAACTACTTGATGTGGGAATATCTATCCTATTTCTGATAGTAAATGGGTAAGCCCTACACAAGTAGTGCCAAAAAAATCTGGCATTACAGTTGTTAAAAATGAAAAGGGGGAATCATTGCCAACTCGTGTCTCATCTAGTTGGAGGATGTGCATTGATTATAGAAAATTAAATGCTATCACTAGAAAAGACCATTTTCCCTTACCTTTCCTTGACCAAATTCTTGAAAGAGTAGCAGGACACCCCTACTACTGCTTTTTTGATGGATACTCAGGCTATTATCAAATTCTCATTGCACTCGAAGACCAAGAAAAGACCACATTCACGTGCCCCTTTGGCACTTTTGCATTTAGGAGAATGCCTTTTGGACTTTGTAATGCTCCAGCTACTTTTGAAAGATGCATGCTAAGCATTTTTAGTGACATGGTCGAGCATTGTTTAGAAGTTTTCATGGATGATTTAACGGTCTTTGGAAACTCTTTTGATAATTGTCTTGAAAACTTAGAAAAAGTCCTACGAAGGTGTGTAGAAAAAGGTCTTATTTTGAATTGGGAAAAGTCATTATATGGTTTCACTTCGAGCCATTGTCTTAGGTTATGTGGTGTCTTCTAAGGGAATTGAAGTGGACAAAGCAAAAGTGGAATTAATTTCCCAGCTGCCTCCACCAAAAACAGTTAAAGAGGTTCGTTCATTTTTAGGGCATGCTGGATTTTATAGGAGGTTCATAAGAAATTTTAGTGCTATATCTAAACCTCTTTGTAACCTCTTAATAAAAGATACTTCCTTTGAATAGACTCAAGAATGTCAAAATGCCTTTGATACATTAATTGGGCTTTTAACATCTGCTTCAATTATGCAATCTCCTGATTGGTCCTTGCCTTTTGAATTGATGTGTGATGCAAGCGACTATGCAGTTGGTGCTGTCTTAGGAAAAAGAAAAGAAGGTAAGCCTTATGTGATATACTATGCAAGTAGGACTTTAAATGATGCACAAATGAATTATACAACAACTGAAAAAGAACTACTTACAATAGTATTTACATTAGACAAATTTCGATCGTATTTAATTGATTCTCCCACGATTGTTTACACTGACCATGCAGCTATAAGATATTTAATGCCTAAACAGGATGCAAAACCTAGATTGATACGGTGGATCTTATTGCTCCAAGAATTTAACATCATAATAAAGGATAAGAAAAGAGCTGAAAATGTCGTTGTAGATCATCTTTCAAGACTAACGACAGAGACATTAATTGAAACTTCACCTATCAATGATTCTTTTCCTGAAGAATTTTTATTTTCTGTTGCTACTGTACCTTGGTTTGCTAACATTGTAAATTTTCTTGCGACAGGGAAAATGCCACCTCATTGGAATGCTCAAGACAAAAGAAAATTTTTAACCAAGGTGAAAAATTTTTACTGGGATGACCCATATCTGTTCAAATATTGTCCAGACCAAATAATGAGAAGATGCATACCCGACAATGAGGTAAGTAGGGTCATTAACTTTTGTCATTCTGAAGCATGTGGAGGACATTTTTCATCTAGAAAAACAGCTGTTAAGATCTTACAATATGGATTTTATTGGCCCACCTTATTTAAAGATGCACATGCATTTTGCAAAACGTGTGAAAATTGTCAAAAATTGGGATCTATTTCAAAAAGAAACATGATGCCGTTGAATCCCATTCTTGTCGTTGAAATCTTTGACTGTTGGGGTATTGATTTTATGGGACCTTTTCCACCATCATTTGGTTTTGTGTACATCCTTGTTGCAGTAGATTATGTTTCAAAATGGGTCGAGGCAATTCCATGTCAAAACAATGATCACAAAACAGTTGTCAAATTTTTGAAAGAGAATATCTTAAGTAGATTTGGAATTCCTCGAGCCATTATTAGTGATGGGGGTACACATTTTTGTAACAAAACATTTGAAACTATAATGAAGAAATATGGAATAACCCATAAAATTTCTACACCTTATCACCCACAAACAAGGGGACAAGTTGAATTAGCTAATAGGGAGATAAAACAGATCTTAGAAAAAACGGTTAAACCAAATCGTAAAGATTGGTCTTTAAGACTTAGTGATGCACTTTGGGCTTACCGAACTGCTTTTAAAACATCATTAGGAATGTCTCCTTATAGACTAGTTTATGGAAAACCTTGTCACTTGCCTGTGAAAATTGAGCATAAAGCTTATTGGGCCATTAAAACATTCAACACAAATTTGAATAGTGTTTGCAAATTACGTAAATTTCAACTGAGTGAACTTGAAGAAATCAGGAATGAGGCTTATGAAAATTCTAAAATCTGCAAAGAAAAAATGAAGGTTTTTCATGACAAATCCATTGTTAGAAATCTTTTGAACCTTCACAAAAAGTTTTTTTGTATGATTCAAGATTGCATTTGTTTCCTGGTAAACTTCGGTCTCGTTGGACTGGGCCTTTCATTGTAAAAAATGTTTTCCCTCATGGAGCAATTGAAATTGAAAACCCAAAGAATGGTAATGTGTTTAAAGTTAATGGACAACGGTTAAAACCATTCTTTGAAAATTTTGACAAAAACGAAGAGTCCATTGCTTTAATTGATCCTTTTTAAGGATTGATTTTCCCGGTCAAGTGGCGGATACGGTACTCCGTGGCTTTTAAAGTCGGTTTTTTAGTTCCCTAAAAACTGTTGCTCACCTTGCATCCATTTTCTTTTCTTCTCTCTCATTTTCTCACATGGATACCAATTCTCTCAAAAATTGCACAAAAAATTGCCCTTCTTCCCCAAAAGATTTGCCTTAAAATTATAAAGCTGTCTCTTAGTGCAGAAAGACTAAGGTTATTGATGCGTAAGGGTATTCCTGCCGATTTAAGATGGTTAATTGAAGCCAAGGTTCGATTCTCTTGTGAGTTTTCAGATAATCTTGTTTACCATATGCCAAGTTTGGAAAAAAGCTCTTATGCTAAAAAGAGAAGAGCAAAAAGGTTACAAGTTTGTCACAAATGTGCAAGATGGACTTGTAACCAGCGTTGCCGCTCTTTGGGATATTTGTCTAACAATCGAGAGGATAAGCTACAGTTCATCAAGGATGGACTGAGTAAGGAGTCCTTGGATGATATCCGAGTGACTCTTGAGACGCATTCTTGTGGACTTGTGCAGCGTGAAATTTTTAATTTGTGGACACAATTCCGAGATGAGCAGGAACGCTATAGTCTTGGGAATCTGACTCAAAACGACCCTGTTTGCCAGTTTATAAGAAAACTGGATGGGAAGCATATCCCCAACTCATAGAAGGTGTTTAAGCCGTTTCTGGACGTAAAACCAGAGGAAGATGTGAGCCACAGTCACAACTACCTGTACATATGCATGCGTGCCATCATTTTTGAATTTTAATACCTCATAGCTGTCATTTTTGAATTTGTATCTTTTGTTTGACTTATGTGTCTTATTTCATCATCTTTTGAATTTTTGTGCATTATTGTCAACTTTTTCAACAAACAATCGAGCTACCTAGATAGATATCATCATTAGCATACCTTTTTGCACCCCATAAATACCACATGTCTTGTTCTCTTCTTCACACATAGTTAGAGAGTTACATAGACATGGAGGGAACTTCAAAACGTCGAATCCAAAGGATATGTGTATTCTGTGGATCTCGACCAGGTAAAAGTGAAGAGTTCGTAGAAGTAGCGAATTATCTTGGTAGGCTACTGGCTGAAAGAAAGATTCATGTGGTTTATGGGGGAGGTAGCCTCGGGTTAATGGGTTGTGTGTCAACAGCTGCACATGTAGGGGGTACTCAAGTTTTAGGAGTTATTCCTAAAGCTTTGGCTGTAGAAAGTATTGTTGGAAAAACGGTTGGGAAGGAGTTACAGGTCTCCTCTATGCATGAACGCATGGCACATATGCCCATCAATTCAGATGCCTTTATTGCTTTACCAGGTGGCTTTGGCACTCTTGAAGAAATTTTTCAAATTGCCTCTTGGGCCCAACTGAATCTCCATAAAAAACCCATAGGTTTGTTGAATGTTAAAAATTTCTTTGATCCTTTGATAAGTTTTGTCGATGCAGCTGTGAAACAAAATTTTATCCCTCATTCAGCGAGAAAGATCCTTGTTTCTACCACTTCTACTGGTGAGTTACTTGACAAATTACAAGAAGTTGAGTATGAACCTGACCCAGCTAGTACTCAAATTAATTGGGCAGGAGGGCAAAACAAAAAGTGCAAATTGGATCTGAATCTCCGTTTATAATTTTTCTCTTGTCCTTTATTTTATTTTATTTTAGCATGTTATTTTATGAGTCTTTCAGGTCATCTCTCTTGAATAACAGACGCTTCAGGTAATATCTCCTATACTTTATCTCTCTACATTTAAACATTGAGGACAATGTTTCATTTGGTTGGGGGGGAAGGATAGTAGACATAAGTGTGTCTTGAAATTTATTTTTTTTTGCAAAAAAAAAAAAGGCGAGTTAGTAATTAGATTCAAAGTACGGTGTAAGGAGTTCAAATCCTCTTGAGACGCATTCTGGGTCAGGAATGGCAGAGTATGGAGGGCCAGTTTGAACTCTTGAAACCCATTCTAACCAATTTGTCATTTTATTTTGATCTTGTGCACTCATTTAGCTAACTTGATATTATTTAGTCTTGATTTTTGAATTTTATAACAAGGGGGTCTTATTCATTTCACTTTGAATTATTCAAATCTATGAACTCTCACAACCTTATCATTTAAAAATTGTGTGCTTATGTACTCATTAAACAAGTATTCATGAACCTTTCTTCACACACACACACATACCTTGATGCATGATTGTGGATGGCAAAATGAAATGTTGTAATATTGAGTTCTTTTGTTTTGTTTAGGATAACAACACAAAGGAAGGGGAAAGTTAAAAAAAAAGTGAAAAAAAAAGTGAAAAAAAAAAAGAAGAGAAGAGAGCAATTGTGGATAATTTGGTCTCGTAGCCTCCTTAATTCGAGCAATTAAGCCCGAGGGGTGCCTCAACACCTAATACCCTAAGACCAACTGGTTTGGGAGCTCTTGGCCCAAAGCTCGCTACATGGATTAAGGAGAAAGCTTAATGGGATTGAACATTGCACTATCCACAAGTTTCTAAGCAAAAATAAAGTATCGGCAACCCGAGTCGTTAAGCTCGTAGGGGTGTCTTAACACCTAATGCCCTAAGGCAACTGGTATGGGAGTCATTAGCCTAAGGCTCGCTACATGGGTTAAAGATGCATTCCTTCAAAAAAAAAAAAAGAGAGAAAAAAAAAATATATATATATAAAATGAATAAATGCCCCTTACCCAAGGTTGTTAGCCTTAACAAATATTAGAACCGATATGACTTCTTTCTAATAAGCCCCATAATCATGTGTTGACTAAGCACAAAAAGAAGGTTTATTGATATCTTGACTAAAGGGTACGTGAGTCATAAAAAAAAAATCAGTTGAGAGTTTGTTTATTTGGATAAAATCAAGGAGAGTGCAATAATGAACACCTTGGATGTAAAATTATATAAATCACTTCTAAATAATAACGCTTTAATTGCTAGGGACTAGCAATAAGCTGGTTGGGGGGTGTGATGAATACTTAAATATGTATGTTTAATAAGATCTTAGTTCATCATATTGCATTAATAGTGTCATTAAATTCCTCAACTTAAGCATCTTTGGAATTAACTTCCTCTTAATTTTGGTTTTGTTACAGGTTCGGTAAAATGGGCATAACTCTCTATTTATAGATCAGAATGGTGCAATTATTAATGTTTTGGAAAGCTGATTTAATTGTCTACAAGATTTCATTTCACAAGCATCATCAAATTCGGGCTCTTAGTGGACCAAAATTGGGCTTGAAGTGAACCCATCTACAGTCTCGGCCCAGTCTGACTAGGCCTCCGTATTTGGACCGTATCTCTCAAAATACGTATCCAAATTGTGCAAATCAATATGTTCTAGAAAGCTGAGAGAAATATCTACAACTTTCATGAAGACATGTTATTAAAATTCACAACATTTCGATGTCAAAATTGATGGTCAAAGTCGGTGCCTAATGATCCCAATTGTCAAAGATATTTACAACTAATATTTGACAATTATGCCCTTGTAATTTGACAAGTTTGCCCCTGGATGTATCTATAAATAGAGGTGCCTTGTGACCCATTAGGGCATCTTGGCCTTGGCTGGAACATTTTGGCTTTGGCTAGGATCTTGTATTGTGTTTTGTGTGTTTATGTTATTAATGAATTTTCTTTTTCTTGCATTTTATTTTCTTTCTATTATAATGTTCTTCTAATTTCTCTTTTGCTAAGGTGAAAGGGTGAAACCCTTGATATGAGAATAAGGATTCTCTAACCCTTAATATGTGCTTAATAATCTTATCTTATAATGTTTATTCAATATGATTTATATTTAATTTCTTAATCAATCTTGACACCACTCGTAAAGTGGAGGTCTTGATCCATTGTCGACAATCTTTGGCACATCAAATGCTTGGATCCTTTCTAGATGATGTATGGTTCTTCCTTACCGACACGAATCTAGTTAGGAACCTTGATTTGTTGTAGACATATGATGATTGGCACATTGGATGCTTGAACCCATTTACAAGAAGTGGTATAAATATTGGTAATGAAACAAATATAATTCATATAACTAAAATGGGTTAATTATCCTTATTTGAAATATCAAGGGCGGATCCCCTAACCTTAGCTTTCATTATTATTGTGTTAATTCCTTTTACTTGCGCATTTTAATTATTCTCATCCATTGTTGATATTATCTTGTCATATCTTTGAATCATCATATCGTATTTGCTTAGCTTATAATTTGAGCGCTAAAATCTCCTTCCTCGTGGATCGACCCCGGTCTCACTGGGTTTTATTACTTCGACACTCCTATACTTGGGAGACAATCCTTTTTCGGATGTGTCACCGAGGTTCCCTTGGATACTCCCAATATTGCCGTGACGGGTGAGTTTACCGCCTTGATGGTACCTCCTCCATTGACATATTTAAGGCCTAGCCGTTTGGCCTCGTCTTCGAAAATGAAATTGTGCGTGGCTCCAGTATCAAACATCACACGCACATCCTTGCCGTTGATGGTGGCACTCACATACATGAGACCCTTTTGCATATGTGGGGGTCTCTTGAGTGCGCCAATTGTGCGGAGAGAACCCATCCCCGCTTGAGGTTTCTCATTTTGTACGCCCTTTTGTTGAGTGGCTAGGGCACTGAGAGCCTTCCTCTTTGGGCAATCCGCACCCAATGAGGACCATCACAAATAAAGCAAGGACTTTTAGGTTTGGGGGTATCGGACTTACCTTTGTTAGGTGTGTCACGCTTGTCTCCCCCGATTGGTTTTCGTGCACTACCTTCCTTTCGGCCATTGTCCTTTTTGGAATTCTGCTCTCCCCCACCTTTTCCTTGGTTGGTCTCCTTCTCCTTGGATTGGAATGTGTAATCAATGAGGGACTCAGCCACGGTTATGGCGTCATCAAGGTTTTGTACACCGCACCTTTTAAGTTCAACCCTTCCCTAATCTTTTAACCCGTCGAGGAAGTAGAAGAGAGAATCATTACATACCTTCGATTTCAAGGATGATGGTTGTGAAATCCTTGATATACTCACGAATCGTGCCGCTTTGCTTCAAACGGCGGAGGCGACCCCTTGCCTCCTTCTCGGCATGATGCGTTCAAAACTAGCAAGTATACTAGTCGCACAAGTAATAAAGTGATAAGTAAGACATCGTTCCCACGAGGATTGATTCTAATTAAATTTGTTATTTTACAGCCACAACAGAACAAATGGGGGGTTTTGTTGAATGATTAACTAAATGAAATAAGAATGCAAATTAAGAATAACAAAACAGAAGTTAATTTGAATGGAAGATCAATGAGAGAAATCTGGTTAAGGGATCCTTCTCTACCACAAGATATGGATTTGCGAATTAATCGTAGAATTGTCATCCAATTACAGCATTGAAGTTATCAACCGTAGATAACAACAAGCTCTGTTATCCAATCTTTCCTTACTTTGTTGTTAAATAAAACAAGCTCTTTATTTAATCTCTATCCATTAAACAACCTAGAACAAGCTCTCTAAGTTTAATTCAATGGATGCATTATGATAAGAAAGATAGGTTGATCTAAGCAATAAACACACAAGCTCGGATTATTTAACTTAGGTTATATTCTCCAATTGTAATCTCTGATCACAATTTTGCTACTAATGATTAGAAATTCAAGACAATTACGGATCAAGATTTCTAGTCTAGCAATAGACACAACCAGATTATATTCAGTTGGCCACTCAAATACAATCAGCAAGCAATCATAAGCATTAAATATGGGAGAATACAAGCAACTTCAATTAGAGAATTGGATAACAATTCCTTACACAATCAACTTACAAAAACCATATCAGGGGCTTTGAAATCACCCTCAACCAATTCAGATTCAGTTACACATGTTTAAGAACGTGGTAAATACAATACAACATGGAGACATTCCAGAAAATGAAAGGGAAGGGAAAAACTTAGCAAATTTGATGTAATTCTCTTTGGATTGTAGTTCTTCCTCTTTCCAAGCTTCCTTTCTCCTTCAAGAACTCCAAGAGATGAAAGAATTCTAGAGCAGCAGCCTCTACCACGTTCTCCCCTCTTCAAGTTATGAAAATAAAACCCTAAAATGTGTTTAAATACTCTGCTACAGTAACCTGCTACAGTGCCCCGTATTATACATGCTACAGTGGCTTGTGGAATTATATTTCTATACATCTCACACTGTTTTGATTACAACTTTTGGTACACTGAATGGATTTATAAACCGTAAATTTCTCCAGAAAATAGACTTCGAGAGCTTTCCAACGGTATATAATATGTCATCGGGTTCATTGTATATCAATACAATTAAATCCGAGAAGATGGTTGACTAGCAGAGGTGAAAATGAAGGGTTTTACTCCATTTTTGTGCAAGTTGCTCCAAAACTCCTACAAACATCAAAACCACACAAAAACATAAAAATACCAAGGAATATAGCAAAGAAACATGGACGAATTGATATAAAAATGATATATAAATAGACACTTATCACGGCATTACTAGGAGAGAAGTGCTTCCGAAGTTCTCTCTTGAAATCCTCCCATGTACGAAGGGAGACGATGCCTCTGCCCACGTCGCTGTACGACACCACCACAATTGGGATGCATCTCAAAGGAATGTGGGTGCAATGCCAATCCTCGAAGCATCATCATTGACATGCTTGGCTTCGAAGTATTGATCCAAGCCAAATAGGAAGTTTTCAACTTCCGTGGCACTGCGAGTGCCATTGTATGTGGCAGGAGTAGGCACGTGCATAGTACTTAGCCCACTTGGGTAAGTCGGGTTAGCACGATCACATTGATGCTTCTTCCATTTCGTGCGGGATTCCTCCACATCCGCACGAATTGCTCGCAACTCATTCTCCATAAAGGTCCGCAAGCTGATGAGCTCTCATGTAAGGTTATGTAACTCCTTTTCATAGGCGTTACTAAACTCAAGAATTTTTTACTTTGTTACTTGGGTAATCTCTCCATAGTCCGTCTCTAGGCTTTTGAGACGGTCGGAGAGGCCCTCAATTGCATTGTCCATCCCCGATATCGCTTGCTCTAAGCTACCAACACGAGGCTCTAAAGACTCCGAGGGTGGAGCTTTGGACTTACCTCGTTTTCCTTGTTGACGTGGTTGAAGTTGCTCCTCTCGTCCACGAACTTCCTCCATGGTCACTTCAAGGTCGGATGCCATGCTCTTGTGCTCGAACTGTGCTCTGATACCAACTGTCACTAGCTTAGAGGTTTGCGCAGCTGCTCGTGCGACACTTAGGCAACTTGACTCCAAAAGTTACTAAGTAAGCCTTGATGCTAGTCTTCTTGCTCAAGGAGAAGAGAGGATCGTTGAGCCGAAGAGCCTGTAGGCAAAGAAGAGAAGAGATGGATTCACCTTCTTTCTCATAAGGTTTAAGAATGTGTTTTTCGACAATCTTACCATTGCGAAGGATCATGACTGATTTCGCTTGGTCCACATAATGGCTATTTGAACTACCTGCACTTGAGTTAGATTGATCTTTGGGGTTTTGCAATGTTTGAGAAGGAAATTTTCCTTTTCCTTGGATGCTAAATGTAGATGCAAATTTTGCAAGAGTGTCTGACAAATTTGCTAATGTTTGAGTAGTTTGACTATTGAAAGTCTCTTGCTTTGTAATGAATTAATGCAATGTTTCTTTAAGGTCCTTCCTAGGAGGAGGAACATATGCATGCTCATGAAAATTTTGAAAATTTTGATGTGTTTGAAAAGGGACTAGTGAAGATTGGGCATGATTGTCATTTTTTCAACTAAAATTCGGATGATTTCTCTAACCAGGATTGTTGATTTGTGAGTATGGATTGTGAATTGGCCTTTTGAAAGTGTTTAAGGCATTGGCTTGTTCACGGAGACATTCTCTAAAAGCAGGCAAAGTTAGGCAATCATCAATAGAATGATCATTAGCATTACAAATGTAGCAAACAATTTCTTGAATAGAATTCAATTGTCCACTCTTTTTCATTTCTCAAGGCTCGACTTTTCTGGCTAGGGATACATATTTGGCTTGAAGGTCATATTCTTCCATAAGGTTATATATGCCTCTATTGGATGTCAAGGGTGGGGCTTTGCCTGGTACCTCATAGGTGCCAGCAATGTCTCAATTTTGGGCCTTTTTTGCTAATGAGTCTAGGTAGTCAATTGCTTCCTCAGGGTCTTTATCACCAAATTGTCTGTTACATATTAGCTCTACTAGTTGCCTATCTTGAGGTGCTAAACCTTCATAGAAGTGTGCAACTAATCTCCAAGTTTCAAAACTATAGTGAGGACAGGTATTAAGTAATGAAGGAGTACATATGTTTTCAAAGTTTTTTAAGTGTGAATATGGGTTCTCCATATCAAGGCCATGAAAGGTGGGTAAAAGTCGAATGAAACTTGGCTTGAAATTGAAATGGATTGCATCGGGATGAGAAACTACACAAGAAGGTGCAGTAGTCCTTACCGAATTCATGTAATCTTTGAGGGTTCTTGGTGGGTTTTGGTCATTTTGTTGGAAACGATTATCCCATTCATCTGTGAACCTTACCACTTGATTGTCAGCCATGTTTTCTAGGGAAGATGATGTTTTCCTAACAAGTCTACCACTAGATGTGCATGACCAAATTTTCATGCAATTTTAAAAGAGAAAAAGAAAGAAAAAGATGAGCACACAACAAAAAAATTAAGATCTAAAATGAGAAAAAGGAATATTTACAATTTTCCATGCCAAATTTTAACTTCTCTAGCAATAACGCTAAAAACTTGACACATCCGAAAAAGGATTATCTCCCAAGTATATGAGTGTTGAAGTAATAAACTCAGCAAGACCAGGGTCAATCCACGAGGAAAAGGATTTAGCGATACAAACTAAAAGATGAGAAATATGATATGAATAATTCAAATAATTAACAAGATGATATTAACAAATAAAAGTAAATATGGTAGACGGTAAAAGCGACTACTCAAATGTAAACAAAAATAAAAGGTGGTAAAACCATCCATTGAAATAGGAAGTAAGACCTATCATAGCAAATGAAAGAAAAAGTTCATAAACAATAAACAAGAATACTTAAAATACACAAGTAAGAGGAATTAACACATTAATATTGAAAGCTAAGGTTATGAGATCCGTCATTGACATATCAAATAAGGATAAATAACCTGATTATAACTCAATTAGAATCCACATGTCAAGGAGGTTCCAATTAGAAGGTATGTCATTTAAGCCCATTTTAGTTATATGAATTATATTTGTTTCTTTACCAATGTTTATATCACGTCTTGTAAATGGGTTTAAGCATCCAATGTGCCAATCACCATATGTCTACAACAAATCAAGGTTCCTAACTAGACTTGTATCGATAAGAAAGAATCATACGACATCTAGGAAGGATCTAAGCATTTGATATACCAAGGATTGTCTACAATGGATCAAAACCTCCACTTTACGAGTGATGTCAAGATTGATTAAGAAAATAAATATAAAACATATAAAATAAACAACTCAAGATTATGATTTTTAAGAATATATCAAAGGGTTAGAAAATCTGTATTCTCATATCAAGGGTTCCACCCTTTCACCTTAGTAAGAGATAATTTAGCAAGATATTATGCAAGAAAGAAAATAAATTGCAAGAAGAACATGATTTATTAATAACATCAAAAGAACAAAACACAAGAGAGAAAACACAATGTTAAGAGATCCCAGACAAGAGCTAAGATGCCTTAATGGGTCACAATCTGCCTCTATTTATAGATACATTTGGGGGTAAACTTATTAAATTTACAAAGGAACAATTGTAAAATATCTTGTTAAAAATTTGAATCATGATGTGCACCAACTTTGACCACCGATTTCGGCATCGAAATATTTAGAATTTTGATAACATGTCTTCATGAAAGTTGTAGATATATCTCTCAGCTTTCTATAATATCTTGATTCATATGATTTAGATACGTATATCAAGAGATATGGTCAAAATATTGAGGCACGGTTAGGCTCAACTGAAACTGCAGATGGGTTCATTTTAAGCCCAATTTTGGTCCACTAAAAATCTGAATTTCATGATTATTGTGAAATACAATCTTGTAGAAAATTTAATCAGTTTCCAACAAATCTAGATTTGCACCATTCTGCTTTATAAATAGAAAGTTATGCCAATTTTATCGAGCCTGCAACAAAAATTGAAATTAAGATGAAGCTAATTTAGAAGATGCAAAGACTACAAATATGCTTAAGTTGAAGAATTTAATGACACTATTAGTGCAATATGATGAATTAAGCTCTTATTAAACATACACATTTAAGTGTTCATCAATGAGTTATATTAAGAGTGATACGATTTTTAAAAACTATTCATGCAAACTTTCCTATATAAACCAATGCGTCATAATTTGATTAGAGGAGTGAATTTTGAATTTTATTTACATTAATTAATGTAGATGATGTGATAGTCATTCAATTATGTCACATAAGTTTATATGAATAGTTTGTAAGAGTAGCACATTCGAATGATGAATGCAAATAAATAGTTTGTAAGAGTACCACTACAGATTGAATGAAGGAAGCTTTTTAAGATTGGTCACAATGAGAATTATTAAAAGAGTTTTGTCGGTAAGTAGTGTTTGGCCTCAATGAATTATTTGAGGGAAAATTCTCAATTGAAGATGGTCGAAGATCCTCTATTAATTCTAATTAATTAAGTGGATAATTTTATCATAAGTGCCTACAAAATCAACCTTTTTTGCCTAATAATTAGAAGAAAATAAGCACCAAGTTATGTCTAACTTCTCAATTTACATCTAATACAAAAGCAATCCCAATTAACATATCTTTTTAGCTAGCTACTGATTTTTAAATTCCTTGGTTATGTAATTATGTAAGTCATTTATAGTTTAAAACCATACTATTTAGATGCCATTTAAAATAAAGGCATACATTACATAAAAAGTGGGGCAATTTTCTTCCAAATAATAACTTTAGACACCCATTATTTTTAGGGTGGACTATTTGCAACATCCTTTTTTATTAACACAACAACTTTTTTGTCCTCTGTCAAGAAATCTCTGACTGATGAGTTAACTTCAGTCCTGGTACCTAGAATTGCACCCCACTCCTTACTATAAATATATTTGATAACTTTCGTAGAAGTAATTTTTATCGTCAGAGGCAATATGATAATTTTGATAGAGTGGTGCTATTTGCACCCTACTATTGATCCAAAGGATTCCCACTCCTTATTATATGCCATTTAAAATTCGATGAATTGACTGCGTATTTCTATATGATCTTAAACACACAGATACGCTATTGAAGATGATCAAAGAAGTGTAAAAGAAAAGGATCAATATTTTTTAATGAAGAATTATTTTTTAAAGAAGATGATTTAAGGAAGCATAAGAGTCAGCCCAGTGAACTCCAGGGTCAAGAATTGAAGTCATGTCCTCTGATCTTTCTTTCAGCAAGCTCTTTACGTAGAATTGTTAAATGAGATGCACTTTAATCGTACTAATCTGATTTTGATCATTTAGTTGCTACACCTGAGACAAAAATAACCAACCAAAAGATATAACTATAATAAAGAAACAAAGTGACGAGAGTGTTCTACTTAAGTAAGCAACAAACTGTCCGTATATATAGTTGGTACATCCTTAATTTCTTGGCGGATAAAGGATTGACCTGTAGGTGGATGAATACATTTCAATCATCAGAGGCAACTGATGTCTTACAAATATGATCACAGTAAGACCACCGAGGAGGGCGATTGGAATAAAAACCGCCGACCGTAGATCAGAAAGGAGTACATAAATGGCTGCGCAAAACGCTGTCATCATGCTTGCAATGGAGAAGAACAGAGTGGAAAGGCCACTAATCAACTTCCCCGGTAAAGACTCCAGAAAATCTTCTTCTGAGTAACGTGAAGTAAGGATGCCCAAGAATGTAAACACTGACGCAGCGGAAGAAAAAAATGCGAGCGCGTCTGATATGATAAAGATTATGAAAGGTGGTTCGTGCAAAAATAAGGGAAAGCCTTCACTGTTGTTGCCACCTGGTACAGTGAAAGCTGCAGCAAAAACAACTGTGATTATGAGTGCAGCTACAACTGAGCATGATGTAGCAGTATCCTTCATCCATTTTTCACCTTCTTCAACTAACTTCTTGTGTTTTTCAGTGAACAGTTCTGTAGGAGTTTGGTGGTGACCATTACGTTGTTCTTGAAGGGATGGATGAAGAAAGCTTTGGATAGCCTGAAGAAAAAACGTTAGCGTATGAAGAATACTGTGTTTGATTCTCAAAAAAAAAAAGAACAAACAAAACAAAAAAACTACAACATTATGTTGTAGTTGATAATTCAGAAGAATCATAGAGGCCCATAATAATAATAAACTACACGTAGAAGTTGTATCACCTTGAAGAATTGTAACTCCCTTTGCATCTGCAATGCTGCACCTGAGACCTGATTTGAAGGTACATAATCTGCAGCTAAATGCAATAAGTTGTCAGCCGTTGAAAGTTTTTCTTCTCCATGTTGGTCAGTTTTTGCTTTTGCATCATTTCTATTTGCATGTTGGTCATTTTTTCCTTTTGGAGCATGTGCATGTGCACGTTGTTCAATTTTTCCTTTTGCAGCTTCAGCATCCGCATGTTGGCCAAGTTTTCCTTCTGTAGCATCTGCATCTGCATGTCGGTCAGTTTTTCGTCTTTCTTTCCCTTCTTTTCTTTCTGGCGCTATTTTCCATTCCCAGCGAAATACCTTCATTTCTGTTATGAGATGAAAAACTTCAACTTGATGATGTAGGATGGCAAGATGAAGGATGTCCTCGGTTTCTTCTTTGTTGTGCAAAGCAAAAGAAAAGTAATTGGTCTTTAGAATTTCATTAACAATCTCACAGATCCCCAATCTTGTGGCTGAATTTAATGGTGTCCACAAAGACTCTAAAGCTTCTTCGTAGCTCCAAACAACGTCATGACACATCGCTTTGACAATTTCCAGGGTGTGCATATGTGTTAACTTTGTATCATGCAATGATTTGATGCCTGGGACTGCACTTCTATTCAAGTCAATTGAAGAAGAAATCCTTGAAGGTACTCATCTGAAGAAAAATGTTTCAATGCTTACCTAGCATGAGAGGTTTCCAGAGCATAATGCATAATTTGTTGAACGAAGGACCTGTGATATATATAAGCAGAAGCATTAAATATTCAATATCATAATAAAGTGAAAGTTAATGTATAAATATAGTGATTTGAAGGAAAATTAATTAATAGATTTCAGAAGAATACGCTTTTTCGAAAAAGTATTTGTTATGTCAACCATGGGGTTCTGATTCTCCACGTCTGCATGCATATTTTCATTGTGGGGTGGAATAGTTTCTTCTGGCACTGGAATCCCTGCAAAGATATGCAAGGACTTCGTAATTTCCAAAATTTCTTTTGGCATGTGTAAAGTCGATACACATTAATATCAAATTAAAATAGGCCTAGCTATTTTTTTAATGTGTAATATCCAGTACCAGTATTGAACTGATAATAATTATTAAAAAAATGACCTTGCTAAAATAAAATATTATTTTTCAGGTACCAATTTTATTTTTGAAACAAATAAAAAATCAATTATTGTTTTAACAGTATTGTTAAAGTGCACACCTTAAGGTAACTCCAAATTTTGAGAGTAATTATAAGGATTCACTTGCACAAATAGATATTATCTATTTTGGATTTAACAAGTAAGATTGTGGTTTTTGAAATCACTCTGAAAACGTCATGTTAACATAAGGAGGTCACTGCATATATTTTCTGCCTTTAATCAGACACATAAAATAGTTATGATATCCCAGTACCTTGGTTATTCTATTTTATACTATATAAGGTCGATTTTTTTTCCGAAAATATATATGTGTATGTGTGTACGTGTGTGTATATATATATATATACATCTTGACTATGGACTTTTCATTCAAGGGCTGTACGGGACTAGTAACCATTAATGGCATATTTCTAAAATATTATATAACCCTCTAGGAAGCAATATAAAAAGATATCTCTTAAGATGACTTTGTATTGTGAAGGCATTAAACTTTTGCAGGTAGAAAGTAAAGAATAGAAGAGAGTGGACAGCAATTACAATCATAGATTTTGCTCTCCCAGTATCGAAGCTGACTACCACTTCTAAACGCCGAAGGCCTACCAGCCAGCATTTCTAAAATGCTTCCTCTGTCTTTCTTCTCTCCACGAGCTAAATTTGGATATTTCTTCAATAACTCAAAGGCTATATCTGTAAAAGGAGTGGCAAAAAATAAAACCAAGGCACTTAAAGAATTTAATCAATTAATCGAGAAGTTCATAAACTCGTGACATATCTATCACCTCATATGCACAATAAGATAAGGATAATTTTAAAATCATATCTGTCCTGAAAGCTAATGTTAAGATATCGACAACTGCGTATATGAAAAATAAAAATCATTAAATCACTTTCAGTACCAAACTCATTGAAAGAAGTGAAATATTATTAATTTATCACAATCTCTGAATTAGTTTACTATTTGCTATAATGAAAGCAAGTTGCGTGTCATAGAAATCAATAAAATTGCACTTATCATAATGACCACAATTGATCAGATTTTTTAGCATTTTGAAACCTCTGTTGTTTTTCTTGTTATCCTTGCCATCCAAGGATACCGTTGTATGTTTCCACAGATAGTGAATTATTTCCTTATGGCCCCACTTCGCTGCACTCTGAATTGGCAGTAAACCGCGGCCGGCTTTCCTTTTATTTGGCATATCTTTGTTCATACCCACAAAGAATTTTGCAGCTTTTATATTGCCAGCCAAAGCAGCCGCAAAGAGAGGGGACTGGCCATACTGATCGTCCAATTCTAGTGATTTTGGTTCAATTGATGCAAACTTCTCAAAAACCGAAACAGGGACATTTAAGTTCCTAGAAATTACATGAAAAATGGTCTCCTCATAAGTACTGAAAACAAACTTGGAGGTCAAGACCCGATTCTTTTCGTGTTCACTTCTTACGATCTCAACTACACGTTTCCAATCTTTTTCTTGTATAGCCTTGAAGAATGGCCAGAACCGAATATAATCATTTGTCACTGCTCACATGAAGAATTTACATAAGAGAAATAGATAATAAGAAATAACCGAAATTCAAAGATAATTTTAAAAATTGCAGATCCATTATTTTCATCTTTAATTTTCCTAATCAGGCTCGTCTGTAAAAACCAGAGATGGCAAGTGTTTGTCAAAGGCACTGTCCATTTGCCCATAATGACCGGATGACCAGCGCTTATCGGTTTGTAATGAACAAACATATGGCATGTTAGCCTCAGTTACAGTTAGTTAGACAATTAAAAAAATTTTAGTTTAATTATTTTTCTTTCAAAGCATCCTTTTTTTTTTTTTAATATCCTGAGAAAATATGAAATGCAGAAGCACAACAGACTGGTTATCAAAGTGTGATCAGTATGTTTAACTTACTTTTAGTATCACCTTTCATCTCCGTCTCAGTGCTGAATACTGATGTTGTCTGCCTCCCTGCTAACCGAGTGGTTGGAAGTTTGAATGTCAGTTGACTTTGAGAAACAAGTTTGAGTTTCTTCTATACTATCGCAAGCATATATATGCATAAATTGAAACCCACCTGTTTATAGTTAAGCAAAATGATGAGCATAGACTAGCCAATTCTTAAAATCAGCGAGTTGTTTGCCTCTCACATCGTTTACGACTTTCGGCATGGGATGCTGACATGCATTTATGAGGCATGAGTTGCCCGTAAGTGATGCAAGCAATGACACAATCCGTGAACAGGTGTATAGCTGTGGTGCTTAATCCAATAATAACTTTTTTGTGGTTTAGATTTTAGTGCATTTTTTAAAAAAAGAAAAAAAATATTATCATATTATTTTATATATCTATTATTTATGAATCTTGATTTTCATCTGTTCTATTATAGAGAAAATTACCAAAATTACCTTTTTGTGCTCCATTGAACCCAAAGATGCTCAAGATCAGAGATGAACGCAATAGTTTAAAGTTTGCTAATGATCAAAGAGGCAAATACTCTCTCTCTCTCTCTCTCTCTCTCTCTCTCTCTCTCTCTCTACCTCTATCTCTCTCTTTCTATATATATATAGACACAAAAACTTAATTTGACTTGTCATGTTATTTTCTACTTCAATAATGATATACCTATAATTCATTTTTTATACAATACTTGAGTTGACAAAATATTATTGAATAGCTAATTATCATGTCGTATAATTTAACTTCTATTTTTTTCTCATTTATTGATATTTTATTAATTCAAGTTATATAAAAATTGTTTGTAGACAAATTACTAGAGGAACATGTATACCAACTGTGGTTCGTTCAAATTTTAAGGTTTAAATTTTGAATAATTTTTGTAAGGAAATCCGATCCTTTTATTTCTATTAAATTATGATATAAATGGTTTATGGTACAATCAATTAAAATAGAGTAGTGATATATTTTTTAAAATTATCCCAAAATCATGTATTTCAAATAATATGGCATAATTTAAAACTAACATATCATTTATTATATTATAAATATATCCACTTAACAATTATTAATTAAACACATGTCATTTAGGATATATTTTGTGATTAGAATTATTATTCTTAAAAATACCATAACTAAGATATTTATTAAATTCGGCTTCACAAGTTTAAAAGTAACCTCATTTAACCATTAAAATTAAATATGTCAACACTAATTTAATTAAGAAATACATGAAAATTAACAATGATTTTTCCTTTTTTTAATAAAATGTTTTTAGTATTATCTCACATAATTATTTGTTATCTTTTTGGTATAATTTCACTGCAAATTTCTATCAATTAAGTTTTCATCTATTGGATTTGTGCTCAATACGCAAGAATACTTAGTACAATGGATATACCGAAAGAATAACTTTTGGTACAAATAATCTAACCCAATCAATATTTTATACGTTTTTTTAGCCCTTTTAACTTTCTAACCTGTTTAATGAGAGAAGAAATTGTCAAAGATTTATGAATTCAATTTCAATATATTTATTTTATTTTTCACTCTGATTTGGAAAATATGAAAAACTTCTTGCGCCATACGTTGATAGATAAGAGACAAATTAATGCCATAAGACAGGCTAGACTATTTATGAATTCATGATAATCTTACCCCTTCTCGTATGAGCATGTGGCTGAGACCTCTCTACATGTCAACATAACATTTCTTTAGCCACTAGCAATGTATGTATCGTTGTTGAATATAGAATTTGAAAATATAAAAAAATTTAGGCTCGTCTGGATCATGACGGAAAAAAGCAAAATCATGCAAAATAAAATCTTAAAACTTTGAAATATATCGCATTTGCCCCTTAATCAATTGTAAATTATGATTTATTTAATTGTTATAGTGCATATATATATCTTCTTTATGTTACGAAATAGAATATCAAATACACAACCAATATAGATTCAAAGAAACAATAAAATAGAAAAAAATAAAGATGCAAAAGAAAACACACAAGATTTATGTGGTTAGTTGACATGGTTACATTTCATTCTCTTCGCTTTAAAGAGAAATACTTACAAGAATTAAAGAGCTCTCATAATTTATCAACGGGGGAACTCTCACCTCCTTGAATAGATCTTTATTGTTATGACAAATTATTACAAGAGATTATAGTATTATAATCTCAAAACTAGCAGATTACCGATCCTTTTTAGGATTAGAAAAAGGTAGCCTAGATAAGCAAAGTTTTTCTACATTATATATACAGGAAAATAAGTGTAATCCTAATTTGGAGATAATTCCAAACCCTAAACGTACTAGGATTCACAATGAATTATTGTCCTAGTAATAATAAAATTTCCTCTCTTAAGAAGTTATGTCATGTTATTTCGAAGATATGACAAGTGGTTATGTGATGATACGGCAACTCCCCGTTAGTATCAAAACATACACTTAATTACGATGTACAATGTATATCAAAAAATGCACTTATTATTCAAGTGTGTTTTTAAATATTCGAGATAAATTCTTTGATAAGTATATTGTATTATTTTTGTTAAATACAAAAGGAACATATCTCAATTTAATTGGAGTCTTTTAAAAGGTTTCATATTTTTAACCATCTGATCTCGTTGATCCGGTTGTAAATGATAGAGACGTCAACGTTCGACGTACCTAAAAAAAAATGGAGGAAAACCATCTTCCTTGTGATGGCGATGTCATCTAACATGTTAAGCCACCGACTTAACAGCCAACGAAGGAATAATCTCGTAGCCTTTTTCTATTTTTCAGAAAAATATTTTTTACAAAAATTATTTCTAATAAATCTAATTTTAGAATTTATTAACTAAATATATAATTAACTGATTTTAATATTTGACATAATTAAATAATTTTTTAAGTCATACAATTTATGACTTCGACATGGAATGCTAACCTGGATTTTTGAGGCGTGTGAGTTGTCCCTAAGTGATGCAAGCAATGACATTACCAGTGAACCGGTGTGCCTGTGGTGCTTAAGTCGATAACAATTTTTTGTGGGTTAGATTTTAGTACAGTTTTGTTAAAGAAAAACAAAATATAATTCTATTATTTTATATATCGATTATTTATGGCTCTTCGTTTTCATCTATTCTAGCATGGAGATAATTATCAAGATTGCCCTTTATGCTCTATTAAACTTAAAGAAGATCAAAATCAGAGAAAAATGTACTAACTTGAAGTTTGCAAATGATTCAGGGAGGCAAATACTAAATGATATACAGGCATACATATATATATTAATTTGGCTCGTCATGTTATTTTCAACTTCAATAATGCTAAATTTATAGCTAATTTTTTTGTACAACATTTGAGTTGACAAAATACTATTTAATACGTAATTATCATGTCATGCAAATTAATCTTTATTTATCTTTTTCTCATTTATTAATGTCGTTATACCTTTTAACTTTTGACATGGGATGCTATATACACTACAATCAATTGTTGTGCTACACTTTTCAAAATTTATCTCAAAATCATACATTCCAAATGATATAGCATGATTTAAAACTAATAAATAATTTATTACATTATCAATTTATGTAATTGACAATTATTAATTGAATATATATCATTTAAGATACAATTAAGGATGAGCATCATTATTCTTAATAATGACACAACTAAGATATTTATCAAATTCAACTCCATAAGTTTAAAAGGGAACCTCGTTTAACCATTGAAATTTAATCAGTCGATACTAATTTAATTAAGAATAAATGAAAAACAATGATTTTTTTCCATTTTTAATAAAAAGTATTTTACTATTGTCTCACATAATTATTTGCCCTTTTTATACTTTA
Source organism: Boswellia sacra (assembly GCA_013180625.2). NCBI lineage: Eukaryota > Viridiplantae > Streptophyta > Magnoliopsida > Sapindales > Burseraceae > Boswellia > Boswellia sacra. The sequence goes on from SNVD02002607.1 coordinate 129,156, forward strand.
TTGTAAATTTCGATCGATTAAGTTTTCATCATCTATTGCATTTGTGCTCAATACATAAGAATCCTTATGAAACTATGAAAAATAAGAAAAGTGTCATAATTTCTAAAATTATGATTAAATGATGTACATACTTCGTATAATAGTAATATCGAAAGTATAACTTTCGGTACAAATTAATAATCTAACCCAATTAATATTTTATATATCTTTTAGCCCTTTTTACTAAGTTGTTTAATGAGAGATGTTAGTATTAATGTGACATGTGGCATATTTTATGCATGTGACTAAAATTTATTTTTGTCAACTTATGATAAAAATATGTGTGATATCATTTTTCCTAATGCATTATGAGATATTTAGGAAAAGATTTGATTATTGGAAAGCTTTTAGAATTGGAATACTTTTGATACTTATCCTAATTGGTTTAGTATTTTAGTTTATTACAGTTTCCTATTTGGATTAGGATATTATGATATGCTCCCCTATAGTTTATGTAATCATCCTATTTCAGTTTTGTAGGAATTTGATAATGATTAGAATTGTTGATTACATGAATTATATAGCTTTTCGCACAGGCTATATAAAGGGAAGCAATCAAGGGTTAACATAAGTGCAGAAAAGAGTGGTGTATGTGCAGTAACGTGGAGTGCACTTGAGTGTCTTTGTTTTTCATGACTTCATTGTAAAATATTTATGATTAAGTTAGTTTAGACTGTGCATGACTCATGTGCGTTAAGTATGTTCATAGATCTAATTTGTGAGAGTTATTGAGTCATGTAACTTGAGAGAGTTGTGTTTACATGATTTTGCAACAGTTATCATAGTTATGTCTAACTAAACTGTTGTAGTTAAGTCTAACCTATTTGAAAATAACAACATCAAAATGGTGCGAAGGACTTTAGCTGTAATCAAGGGTAAGTTTATATAGATTAGTTTAGTGAGTGAGCGGGTGACTACTACTGTAAAGAGTCCTAAATCAAGTGTAAACACATATAACATAGTGAATTACAACTCTTGTTGCCCATGGATGCAGGCTGGTTGATAGCCGAATCATGTAAAATCTTTTGTACCATTTTACTTTACTATTTTTAGTTAAGTTAATGTTAACTATCCATATTGCGAAAATTAACAATTGGTATCAGAGGGGGTTCACTAACATACAAGTGTAGACCAAGTTTTTCTTTTACAGGTATGGAAGGATTACAGAATAGAAGTTCAGTCACTCAACTACCATTGCTCGATGATGAAAATTACGCTTATTGGAAGGTTAAAATGAAGATCTTCTTGAAATCCTTTGATGATAGAGTTTGGACCAAATCTGCTCATGGATGGACACCACCAACGAAGAGCAATGAAGCTGGACAACGAGTTGAGAAACCTGAAAATGAATGGACTAAAGCCGAATATAGCTGAAATTCTAAAAGAATCAATGCCATTTTCAGTGTTGTCAATATTCAAAAATTTGGGTTGATCTCAAAATGCACAACCGCAAAACAAGCATGGGATATTCTCTAGGTAAAGGATGAAACGACAGAGAAGGTAAAAGATTCTAAATTACCTACTTTGACTTCTAAATTTAAGAATCTTGTTATGCATGAGGATGAATCTATAAGTGATTTTCATACCAAACTTTGTGATATTACTAATTTTGCTTATATGCTCGGTGATGAGTATTCTTAGTGACACGGGAGTGTTACAATCCATGGGATTCATGATAGATCATCAAGGGGTGCAAATTATTACAATGGTCAAGAGTGCACATGAACCAGAATGAGGGGGTAATTTCGTAAAAGAACTGATATTGCTGTGCAAAGAATTAACTGTCAATATTTATGACAGTAAAAGATCTTGAAGTCAGCTTTCTAACACATTTGTCAATGTGTCATTTTGGAGTTGTCTGCAAGGATTTATGACTATCTCTTCACAGCTAGTTCATAATGAATGCATTAAAGTCCACCTTAGAATTTGAATTTTCTAGCTTAGTTGGTTGGAATTTGAATTTCTTAGTTGGTTGTACCTTTATTACCTAATGAGTTTACTTATGAATCTTAGTTAAAATGAGTTGTCAATGTAGAAGTTGAGCTGTAATTGTTGAAATCATTTAATTATTGTCTTTTACCTATGCTTGGAGGGTTGTTCCAAGTTATTTAAAGTCCCAAAGTTGTGTGTTCAAGGAGTGAAGTTTTGAATTTGAATTTGAGTGAAATTTCAGTGTTTATACTGATTTCTCCTTAACTCTGTATCTCTTGGTGGATTCCATAGAGTGGTGAGTTAGTTTAAGCCCTGTATCCCTGGTTTGCATCCTTGGCTGGTGAATTATCTGTATCCCATTGGTGTTTACTTTGGTGGTGAGCTTGTTATCCTTTTTAAAGAGTTTTTGTTAGGTTTCATTTTATTTGTTCTAGCCATTGGTTGAGTTGATAATCAACTTGAAGATCCTATTCTGATCTATTACAATCCAGCAGCCTGGTATCAGTTTGGTATCAGAGCTATATCTCGAAGATTCGGTATCAGAGCTTTTGGTTTAATGGCTGGTCGTACTCGCAAGGCTACTGCTATTAGCCAGCCGCCTCCTCCTCAAAGAGATGAACGAGATTTGATCATTGTAGATCTCAGGCGAAAACTCCAGCAAGTCCAGCAACGTTTGATCATTGAAGATCTTAGGCGGCAGCTCCAATAACTCTAGCAAAATTTAGTAATTCTGGAAAATAAAGAATGTGCAGGTGGAATATATGGAGAAGTGGAAGATCAAAGTCCTTTGAGCAACTATGATGATAATGATGTTGCTAACAATGATGAATCGGTAGAGAATGATGAAGTAGACCATGACTTCTTTAATGATCATGGAAAACCACCAATAATTGATGACTTTTACGAAATTGATGAAGAGATCGAGTTAGATGTTTTGATCAATTTCGGTAATCCAAAATTTGTTAATGAAGAGGAAGTCACTTATGCAGATCAAGGTGATTCTCTCTTTCTTATTCAAAGGAGTTTGAGTATTGCCCAACAACGAGAAGATGATTGGCCTCGTAGAAATATCTTCCATAGCAGATGTACTTCTCATGGCAAGGTGTGCAACGTTATTGTTGATGGTGACAGCTTCAAAAATGTGGTGTTTACAGAGAAGCATCCTCAACCTTCCAAGATTTCATGGCTTTGGAAGGACAACGAGATCAAGGTAAACAAACGCTGCCTTGTTTCATTTTCTATTGGGAAAAAGTATAAAGATGAAATATGGTGTGATGTTGTTTCTATGGATGCTTGTCATTTACTTCTTGGTAGACCATGGCAGTATGATAGGAGAGTAATGCATGATGGCTATAGGAATACTTATACATTCTTTAAAGATGGGGTCAAAGTTATTTTAGGTCCTTCAAAGTTAGAATGTGTTCTTAAACCTACTAAAGGGGAAGGAAATGCTTTGCTTACCCAAACAGAATGTAGAAGAGAGTTGGAGAAGGGAAGTGAAATTTATGTGTTCTTGTTGTTAGAAGAAAATGGAGTTAGTAATGAACCACCTCCGGAGATGAAATATCTTCATAAAGAATACCATGATGTTATACCAAATGATATATCACCAGGCCTTCCTCCAATAAGAGACGTATAGCATTGTATTGATCTTGTTCCAGCTGTTGTGTTGCCAAATAAATCAGCCTATCGAATGAGTCTAAAAGAACAAGAAGAATTACATGGGCAGGTTAATGAGCTTATCAATAAAGGGTTGGTGAGGTTTAACATGAGTCCTTGTGCTGTCCCAGCTCTTTTGGTGCCTAAAAAGAAGATGATAAAGCTCCTATCTTATCACTTTCAGATTTTAGCAAGATTTTTGAAGTTGAATGTGATGCTTCCAATATTGGTATTGGTGCTGTTATTAGCCAAGAACGCCGACCAATTGCTTTCTTTAGTGAAAAATTGAATGCATCTCGCAAAAAGTACTCAACTTATGACAAAGAGTTGTATGCTATTTGTCGAGCTTTGAAGCATTGGAGTCAGTATCTCTTGCCAAAACCCTTCGTTCTATATTCTGAACATGAAGCTTTGAAGTTCATCAACAGCCAACAGAAGCTTAATGTTCGACATGCCAGATGGGTAGAGTTTCTTCAAGCTTTCAACTTTACCATCAAGCACAAATCTGGAGTTCAAAATGTGGTGGCTGATGCCTTAAGCCGAAGACATTCTTTGCTGACCTCTATGCAAGTGAATGTTGTAGGGTTTGAGGTTTTAAAAGAGCTTTACAAGGATGATCCAGATTTCGGCAAAATATGGAGTAACTGTAATGAGTTTTCATCTAATCAATTTGTTTTACAGGATGGTTATCTACTCAAGGAAAACCAATTGTGTATTCCTCAATGTTCCTTGAGAGAATTAATCATTAATGAAGCACATGGTAATGGCATTACCGGTCATTTTGGGAGAGACAAAAATATTGCTATTGTAAAGGAAAACTTCTATAGGCCGAAGATGGAAAGGGATGTGATGAAGCACGTGAAGAGGTGTACAATTTGTCATGTGGCAAAAAGTCGTGGGAAGATGTTAGCTTGGATTTTGTGGTGGGATTGCCTAGAACACAGCAAAACAAAGATTCAATCATGGTGGTGGTTGACCAATTTTCTAAAATGGCTCATTTTGTCCCCTGTAACAAGACAAATGATGCGACTCATGTGGCCGATTTGTACTTCAAGGAGATTGTGAAATTGCATGGCATTCCTAAGGCCATAGTCTTAGATCGTGATTCAAAGTTCTTATCTCATTTTTGGCGTACACTTTGGAAAAAGCTGGGGACTACACTTACCTTTAGTTCATCTCATCATCCTCAAACAGATGGACAAACTGAAGTTATCAACAGAAGCTTAGGAAATCTTCTGAGGAGTTATGTTGGTAAGAATTTACGGTAATGGGATCTTGTTTTACCCCAAGTTGAGTTTGCTTACAACAGATAATCAAGTCAAACCACTGGTCATAGTCCTTTTGAGGTTGTTTATGGCAAGAATCCAATAAGTCCTTTGGATTTAGCTCATATTCCTTCCAAAACTCAATTTAACAGTGATGCAGAGGAGAGGGCTAAGAACATCAAGAAGCTGCATGAACAAGTCCGAGAGAAGATTTTGAAGCAAAATGAGAAGTATAAAGCTACAGCAAACAAACATCGAAAGTATTCTGAGTTCAAAGAAGGAGATCTAGTGTGGATACACCTTAGAAAGGAAAGGTTTCCTCCAGGCAAATATGCCAAGTTGAAGCCTAGAGCTGATGGACCATTCAAAGTCTTACAACGCGTTGGAGAGAATGCTTACAAAGTTAAGCTACCTGAGTATTACAGTGTTTCCAACACATTCAATGTCTCTGACCTTAGTCCTTATCTTGGTGAAAACAACAACCAAGACTCGAGGTCGAGTCTTTCTCAACCAGGGGAGCTTGACACAGGAGTGTTACAATCCATGGGATTTATGATAGATCATCAAGGGGTACAAATTATTACAATGGTCAAGAGTGCACATGAACCAGAATGAAGGGGTAATTTCGTAAAAGAACTGATATTGCTGTGCAGAGAATTAAATGTCAATATTTACGGCTGTAAAAGATCTTGAAATCAGCTTTCTAACACATTCGTCCATGTTTCATTTTGGAGTTGTCTCCAGGGATTTATGACTATCTCTTCATAGCTGGTTCATAATGAATGCTGCTTTAAAGTCCACCTTAGAATTTGAATTTTCTAGCTTAGTTGGTTGGAATTTGAATTTCTAGCTTAGTTGGTTGTACCTTTATTACCTAATTAGTTTACTTATGAATCTTAGTTAAAATGAGTTGTCAATGTAGTAGTTGAGCTGTAATTGTTGAAATCATTTAATTATTGTCTTTTACCTATGCTTGGAGGGTTGTTCCAAGTTATTTAAGTTCTAAAGTTGTGTATTCAAGGAGTGAAGTTTTGAATTTGAATTTGAGTGAAATTTCAGTGTTTATACTGATTTCTCCTTAACTCTGTATCTCTTGGTGGATTTCATAGAGTGGTGAGTTAGTTTAAGCCCTGTATCCTTGGTTTACATCCTTGGGTGGTGAATTATCTGTATCCCATTGGTGTTTACTTTGGCGGTGAGCTTGTTATCCCTTTCAAAGAGTGTTTGTTAGGTTCCATTTTATTTGTTCCAGCCATTGGTTGAGTTGATAATCAACTTGAAGATCCTATTCTGATCTATTACAATCCAGCAGCCTGGTATCAGTTTGGTATCAGAGCCATATCTCGAAGATTTGGTATCACTTAGGCCAAAATTGCAGGAAAGATCCTTAGATCTTTATAAGATAAATTTCAGCCTAAGGTTACAACCATTGAAGAAAGCAATAATGTGAAAACCACGAGAGTTGATGAACTGCTTGGTTCTCTTCAAGCATATACGATGGGGCTAAAATCAAGGAAGAAGAAAAATAGCATAGCTTTTTCTATTAATTCAAAAAAAAAAACAAAGTGAAGATTCGGATGATGAGCAGATTACGTATTCGACAAACATCTTTATCAAATATATGAAGAAAACTCTCAAGAAGAAAAATCCTCAAAGAGTGCAGAAAGCAAAGAGCTTTGAAACAAAGAAATTTCTGAAAGAACCAGCCAAGTAAATTCAAGAGAAACCTGACAAGAAAGGTCAAGTACAATGCTTCAAATGTAAGGGATGTGGATATATACAATCTGAGTGTCCCAACTACAAGAAAATGATGGATAAAGGGTTGTGTGCGAACTGGAGTGATGACACAGAAACAGAATCTGATGAAGAAGAACATTCCAGTAACTTTGTTGCATTTACTGGTAATGTGTCTGATAAAGGCAAATCAGTCGTGTCTAACATAACTGAGCAGAACATATTAGACAGTGATGAATTAGATACAGAGGAGGAAGCTGATTATCATGTGGAACTTCAACTTTCTTATAATACATTTTATGAAACATGGAAAAAACATAAAGCACAAATCAATAATCTACAGAAAGAGAGAGAAGTTCTTAGATGTAGAAGACATATGCAGAAGAATGCATAAATAAACTAGAGACAGTTATGAACCAGAAAACTGAGGAGATTGAGAAACTCATAGCTGAACTTGTAGAGGCTCATAAATGCATTGGTGAACTTAAAATTGGTTCAGACCTACTGGACAAGTTTTAAGTCTTGGAAGAAAAAGCACAAATAAGCATGACTTGGGATTCGATGAAGGTAATATTGCTTAAACTTCCAAAATAGTTTTCGTTAAAGCTTCAACTAACATTTCAGGTTCAACTTCAAATGCTAGCTCTCAAAACTCAAAAGGTAAAGATGCTTTGTCTCACCCATGAGTTCCTTTAAGTTAAGCCTAAAAAAGGTAATCAAATTTGTTCATACTTGTTATTTTTGTGGTGTAAAAGGTAAATCAGATCTAGATGTTATAAGCTGTTGAATCTATTGTATAAAAATCTAAACAGTTTAGACAGTTACCTAAGACTCGACCAGTTTGGGTTAATAAATAAGTAACAGCATGCAATGTTGCATTTACCACTTTAAAATCCACAGCTAATGATTTTTGGTATTTTGACAGTGGATTCTCAAGACACATGACAGGGGAAAAGAACTTCATTAAAGACATAAGATCTTATAAGGAATGGACAATCACGTTTGGTGATGGCGCTAAAAGCAAAGTGCTAGGTAAAGGTACTTTTGTGTGTTGAAGGTTTGCCTAAACTGAAAAATGTTTTGTTTGTTGAAGGGCTAGAAGCTAATTTAATCTGGATTAGCCAAATTTTTGATGACCAATTTGAGGTAAATTTTACAAAAAATAGATGCATGGTTTTAGACAAACATGGAAATTGCATTCTTAAAGGCACACGATCAAATGACAATTGCTATTTGTTAACAAACTTTTATGAATTTTCTATCAAAATATCATATTTAGAGTTATGGCACCAAAAACTAGGACATATAAACTATAAGGACTTAGTTAAAGACCTACTCTTGATGACAAAATGGTATTTGTGGAGCGTGTCAGTTAGGCAAACAGATAAGAGGATCATATAGCTCTAACACACCTTAGTACCTTTAAGATTTTAGATTTGTTGCGTATAGACCTTATGAGACCCATGTAAATTTAGAGCATTGCAGGAAAGAGGTATGTTATTGTTGTTGTTGATGACTTTTCAAGGTTTATTTGGGTTGATTTCATTCGTAAAAGATCTAACACATTTGAAGTTTTTAGAAACGTGCGTGTTAAACTCGAGAATGAACAAAATAGGAACATTTGGTAGAATTGTAAAAATTCAAAGTGATCATGGTAAAGAATTCAAAAATGTTTCCTATGTAGATATGTGTAAATTTCATGGTATATCTTATGAATTTTCAGTTCCAAAGACACTTGAACGAAGTGGAGTGGTAGAGCAAAAGAATAGGACTTTACAAGGGATGACAGGGGTCATGTTGAATAGCAAAAAGCTACAAAAAGGCTATGGGCAAAAGCTATCAGCACAGCATGTAATATTTTCAATAGAGTGTTCCTGAGGCCTAGAACGACACAAAGCCCCTATGAAATTTTGAAAGGAAGGAAATCTAACCTCAAATATTTTTATTTTCTTGGTTGCAAGTGCTTTATCTTGAACTATAGGGAGTGGTTGGGCAAGTTTGATGCTAAGAGCAATGAAGGAGTTTTTGTTAGATACTCAACTAAGAGCAAGGCTTATCATGTTTATAACTTGAGAACTGAAACCATTATGGAATCAACCAATGTGGTGTTTCATGATACTGATGATTTCTCTGTTCATTCGCAAGAAAAACAAATTATTTGTTTGACAGCAAATATAGAGGATATAGAAGATTCGAACTCAACCGCTACAGATTGCAAAACATAATCAGTTACGACTAATACAACCAGTGTAGTTAAATCAGACAAAATTGAACCATCAAACAATGCTGATCTATACAGAAATCAAATAAGAGATGTTATTATTAGAAGAGATCTACCATCTTGGATTTAAAAGGCACATCCACAGCTTCAATCATTGGAAGTCCAGAAAGCACAATGAAAACAAGAAGCAAGGTGGGAAATATTGTAATTCATACTTGTTATGTCTCTTTAATAGAACTAAAGAATGTAAATGAAGCTTTAAAAGAAGATGTTTGGATAAATGCAATGAAAGAAGAATTGAATCAGTTTGAAAGAAACAAAGTATGGGTGTTAGTTCCTAGACCAAAAGATGCAAATGTCATAAAAACTAAATGGATTTTTAAAAACAAAACAGATGAAAATGGACAAGTCATTAGAAACAAAGCTAGATTAGTTGTGCAAGGTTACACTCAAATTGAAGGAATTGATTTTAAGGAAACTTTGTAGCTATTGCTAGACTTGAATCTCTTAGGTTGCTACTTGCTATTGCATGCTTGTTGAACTTTAAATTATTTCAAATGGATGTGAAGACAACCTTCTTGAATGCTTATCTTAATGAAGAGACTTTTGTTGAATAGCCTTAGGGATTTATTGATCTTAAACATACAAATTTTGTGTATAACCTTCATAAAGCATTGTATGGTTTGAAACAAGCTCCTAGAGCTTAGTATGAGAGATTGACTACCTTCTTGAGTCAAAAAGGCTACACTAGAGGAAGCAATAATAAAACTTTATTCATTAAACATGCTTCAACTTATTTCATTGTTACTCAAAGGTATGTTGATGATATTGTCTTCGGTTCCACTAATAAAGTCAAAGTTAATGAGTTTGTTGAGCTAATGCAGAGTGAATTTGAGATGAGTATGGTAGGTGAGTTGAATTTCTTTCTTGGTTTCCAAGCGAAGCAACTTGAAAGTGGAATTTTTATTTCACAATCAAAGTATGCTAAAAACTTGGTAAAGAAATTCGAACTAGACAAGGCCAAGACACTTCGAACTCCTACGAGTACTAACATCAAGCTAACAAAAGAGAATGTAGTTAATAATGTTGATTCGAGCCTTTACAGGAGCATGATTGGAAGTCTGTTATACGTGATAGCAAGCAAACCAGATATCAGTTTCAATGTTAGCTTATGTGCTCGTTTTCAGTCATGTTCGAAAGAACTATATTTATCAGCAGTGAAGAGAATTATCAAGTATGTTCATGGAACATCTGATTTTGGAATATGGTTTACTAAGGACACAAATACATGTCTTGTAAGTTATGGTGACGGAGATTTGGGCAGAAAACCTGAATGATAGGAAAAGCACTTCGAGCAATTGCTTTTACCTAGGCAATAACCTAGTCTCTTGGCATAGCAAGAAGCAAAACAACATTTCATTATCCACAACAAAAGCTGAATAGATAGCTGTTGGAAGCTACTACACTCTGTTACTTTGGATAAAACAAATGATAAGTGACTATAGTCTTAATCAAGATTCTATAACTTTGTTTTGTGATAACACTAGTGCGATTAATATCTCAAAAAATCCATTCCAATATTCTAGAACTAAGCACATTGATATAAGGCATCACTTTATTAGAGAGCTTGTTGAATCCAAAACAATCCATATTGAACATATCTCTACTGAGAATCAATTAGCTGACTTGTTTACGAAAGCACTTGAAGCATTAAGATTTGAAACATCAAGAAAAGCTATTGGCATTTGTCAATTATTTCTGCATAAAAACTGTATTTAGTTATGTTCTTTGTATCTGTAGCATCATTAGTCAATTTTTCAACTTAAGCATGGTTGAACTACATTGATTGTTTAAATTTACTGGTAATTTAATGTCAAAACAAGATAGGGCTACCAGTTATGATGTGTGAAAGCTATCTTTAGAGAGTAGCTTTAATGTATCTAGGAAATATGTTGAGGCAACCCACTCTAATGGAAGAGGGCTATCTCATTTCATGTGTCAAAGCTACTAGTTTTTACAAAAATATTTCTTGTTGAGATTAACGTTTGTATGTGTAAAAAGCATGCTCATGTTGACCACTCAACATAATTGAATGTTAAGATAATAAAAATTGATGTTGATATGTGTTTAATCAGCTCTGATATATGCTTGGTTTTTAAATGATTTTATGAAGCTCAGATATTTCAGTTATGCATATTTTAATTGTTTTTAGTTATGTACAGTATAACTTTCTATCAGTGCTTCATGTATGACTGTGTTTTATTTTCTTCTTTTTTGATGTGTCAAAGTGAGTCATGTCAACAAGGTCATTTTGAGGGAAAGGTTGTTCAGTGGCGGGAAGATTTTGGTGATTTATAAGCTAAGGATTTTTTAAGATTTAAAATTGCCTTATTTAATGAAGATTTTTAAAAATTATTTTTGGAAATTACCAGAATTAATGTGATAAATATGAGGACATATACAGATTTTCTCTTTCATGGAATTGAATCCTTTTCGAAAAACGAATTTCATTCAAATTTGAATTCCTGAAATTTGGATTGGATTGGGATTTTGTGCTAGTTATATCACACTTGGTTATTAACTTTTGATTATATAAATACATCTCTTTTCCATTTGTTTTTATCCTTTATTAACCCTAAATTGTAGCATATCTTCTTCTTCTTCTTTTCACCGCCATGACCAAACGCAAAGCTACAACTTCTTCCTCATCAACTAAACCTGAAACCACTAGCCCTACTTCACCCACTGACTCTTTGATTGAAGTGGAATCAAACCAGAACAAGCAGAAGGTCCAGCAAGAACAACATGCAAACCCAAAAAATCAAACCAGAGTAGTCGCCTCTGACCAAACCAGAGCAATCGTCCACAGGAGAACTAGATTCGACTTCAACTCCACCAGTTCTAGTTGATCCAACTGTGAGTGAGGATGACAATGTCATGTTTGGTGAGGTTCAGGATCGTGTAAATCCTCAAAGCCATAAGTTCTTGAAGACAGAGAGTGAAACTAGATTTAGACGTTACACGTCAAAGAGAGAGATTCATGTGGAGAGGCCTGTCAAAGTCAATGACTTTGATGACTATCACCTCAGAGAGATGCTTGAATCCAAACATTGGATGAGGAAGATAACAAATGTAACTCCTCTTGTCAAAATTCTCTTGTTCAAGAATTTTATGCCAATATTTTGCCCTGCGTTGATGATCCTAGGAGTTATTACTATCATAAGGTTTATTGTAGAGGGAAGTTAATTAGATTTTCTCCTAATGTCATAAACCAGTTTTATGAAATTCCTATTAGCATTTAGCATATCGTTGGCAATGAGTTGAATATGAGTGAGATCACATATGAGTTGACTAGGAGTAGAAACGTTGGTTAGGATCCACATGATGGTTTTGACTAAAAACATTTGATTTTGAAATATCATCTATTGCATAAGATCACTTGATTCAATTGGTTCCCATCCACTTACCAAGATAAAGTTAGATAGGATAGAGCCAAGTTGCTTTACTATGGTGATACAAATCACTCGATTAACATTGGATTGTGGATGTAAAATTACATTGTTCAAATTGTAACATATCATTCTCATAAAAAACTGTTGGTTTTGCCTTGTTTGATTCATACTTTGTTAATGCAAAATGAGATTAAACTAGAGGATGGTGAGATTACTCAAGAAATTCTGTCAGCTATTAAGAAAGGATTTATGATGAGGATTAAAAATGCTCCTAAGGGGCAGGAAATACCTCGGAGATAGCCAAGACAGAGAAGACGTCGAAGACCAGATCAAATGTCATCAATCACAGAACAGCTTACTCAAATCACTTTTTCTTTAGCTGACCTTATACAGGAAAATCAAGCTATCAAGGCCAAGTTGCAAAGTCTGGAAGAGAAGCTCGAGAGCAAATCTACTGGCGAAACACCAATGAAGAAAAGGAAGAGGAAGGACAAGAAGAGGAGTAATAAAAGGCAATCCAAACCAGTTGTTGAAGAGTCTTCTTCAAAGTCAGTGGATGATACTCCAAAACCATCAGAACCTGCATAAACTCTTGTTATATCTCCACCCCATGTCACACAGCAAGTGGCTAAAACTTTGATGGATATTTCACAAAAGACAGAAACCACTATAGAGAGATACGCTAATGAAATCTGTGAAATAGTTACTACATCCACTGAAACTACTCCAGCATCCACTCCTACTGAAATTCCTCCATAACCTATGTTTAAGCGATCCAAAACCACTATTGGCCAATCCAAATCGCCCCTTGCGAAGTTGTCTGTGCGCAAGTCTGCCAGACTTAATTGAATTCGATTTTAATGAACATGTTCCTTCTTTTTTTTTTTTTGGAACTTTAATTTTGGCACTTGTTATGAAACCAAGAGGAAGTAAGAGTTTATAAATGTTTTTGTGCTTAGGCTTTAATGATTTTAGGATTTTTGGTTAAACTTGCAAGGGAATGGTTTGTGGTTGAACTATTATGATATGCAATTTACCTTGTGATATTTGTAGTTTTTTATTGTGATGTTTTGTAGGTTTAATGTTGGATTGAGGGGGAATGATTGATTTTACATTGTGAATGATTTAATGTATTGATTTTACATTGTGAATGATTTAATGTTTCTTTTATATTTTGATTTGAGTTTATTGCAGACCAGTTTGCCAATCGCAAACTGTTGATATTTTATGCAGATACTAGACAATTCGATTATGTTATTTTAGTTATGTCTGTTATGACTGAAAGTTGGATATTCATGGTTTTATGAATTTTTGACTAAGTGTTTACATTCTATTTTCAATTGTCTTACACGTAACTGTGCAGGATTTTGTTCACAGAAACATGTAAATGTTTTCATCAGAAGATGCCAAAGAAGGAGATTGTTAGTGTCAATGTGACACACTGACAAATTGTATGCATGTGCAATGCATGTGACTAAAATTTATTTTTGTCAACTTGTGATTAAAAACGTGTGTGACATTCTTTTGCCTAATGCATTATGAGATATTTAGAAAAAGATATGATTATTGGAAAGCTTTTAGAATTGGAATGATTTGATACTTATCCTAATTGGTTTAGTATTTTAGTTTATTACAATTTCCTATTTGGTTTAGGATATTGTGATATGCTTTCTTATAGTTTATCTAATCATCCTATTTTAGTTTTGCAGGAATTTGATAATGATTAGAATTGTTGATTACATCAATTATACAGTTGTTCATGTAGGCTATTGATTACGCCCAAAATATACTGCGGTTATTGTAGTATAAGTTGAGGTGTCGTATCCACAAGGAGGCTTTCGACAAAATAGGTTGGTAAAACAAAAATATTAAAAAGATAACAAAGATGTAAAATTTAACTTTAAAGTGATTGGTTCTAAAGATATTACAATATTTAATAATTGAAAACAATCGATGGTAATTAAGAGGTAAGGCATCGAGAATCATTTATATGTTTTGTAAATCTAATCCCCACTTTGATTCAACAATTATAACTCAATTGAAAGTTTCACATCCCAAACAATCAATCGGAAAATATGTATAGTATAGCACAATTAATAAACACATGTATTTGATATGCATAAACTCTTTACAAGTAATATTTATCAACAACATTCATCCTTACAAGTTATCCAAGAGCGACAATATATCACATGACAATATTGCAGTAAAAGATTAACTCATAAAACGAAACTACCAGTAACAATTATAATTCAACACGAATCACATAAAGAAAGCATGACTGAATTTATATGAAATTGAGAAGTATAATTTCTGGATTTAAAAAGAAATCACAAGATGAGAAAGAGTTTAAAACATAACAAACATACATACTTTATAGCCCTTGAGGAAGAATCAAAGTGGAGAAGTAGACAAACTACACATATAATTTCATCTCTAGCCTTACCAAGAGTTCTAGCCTAACTTACAATTCATTCCCATCATTTGTAAAGAGAAATACAAGAGAGAATTGTAATACACAATGATATAATGAAATTCTCAGCCTCTCCCATTCAACTCCTCAAGTTGTCCTTATATAGGTGATGAAATGGAACTATTATACCAAACTTTCTACCAATTCTTCCACATTTTCGTCTACCAAACTTTTTATCAACTTGTAGCACGTTTTTGACTTTCAAATTGATTGAATTGAGCTTTGTGGTAAACATGAAAGTTGTATCATTTTGTCTCAGCTTTCCATAGCCACCGGATTCAT
The DNA here is from genome assembly GCA_013180625.2 of Boswellia sacra. NCBI lineage: Eukaryota > Viridiplantae > Streptophyta > Magnoliopsida > Sapindales > Burseraceae > Boswellia > Boswellia sacra. The sequence goes on from SNVD02002607.1 coordinate 144,213, forward strand.
GTAATTTGGACAAGTATTCTCTGAGATATGGTCCAAATACCGAACATTGGTCAACTTTCCACCAAACCTTCCACATTTTCGGCCACCAAACATTCCACCAACTTGTAGCAGATTTTTTACCACCAAACTGATCGAATTGGGCTTTCTGGTAAACATGAAAGTTGTAGCATTATGTCTTAGCTTTCCATGGCCACTAGATTCAAGCAATTTGGACAAGTATTGGCTGAGATATGGCCCAAATACCGGACATGGGTTGGGCTGAGCAACAACTACAATTTGGTTTTCTTGTGTCTCAATTTCGGCCCATCAAATGTTGGATTTGGGCTTTTGATTGTTCTTCAACTTTGTGTAAGATTGAGTCATGTTGCTCCAGGTTTAAGAATCTCTTCATTTTGATCCATAGATTGAGAGTTATGTCCATTTTATAATCCTGCAAAATGATTTCCATTAGTCACAATTTAGGGACAACACTTTATTTCAAGATAAAGACTAAAGAAAATGCAAAAGAAATGAAACAAATATAAAAAAAGGCATAAGCAAAATAATTATGCTAAAATATCATAAAAGTTTTATAATATTGACCAATTAACATTAATTATTTATGCTTAACAGTGCACTTTCATGCGTTTATCACAATCCCCTGCCAGCTTATTGCTAGTCCCTAGCAATTCAAGCGTCAATGAAATATGAAGAACTACTTCAGCATTTCAAACAAAATGTCAATTCAAGATCACGATTGCTATAAAGGTTATTTCAATCATAACTTCCAAAACTGAGTACATGTGAATCAAGCCAAAACCTTCTTACCACGAACCACAACACATATAGCCTTGAAAATTACTCCATGTAAAAGCCTCAACTCCATATCCTCACGGGTAAATAACTGTTTAAAAAGGCTAAGATCTTTCTCATGGAGTTGGAAAATAGATAAGCACTCAAGAAAAGGTCACATTTAAGGACAGACAGACAAACTAACATTGATCCAAAGATAGGAAAATCAACTGTTTAGAATACCATTCTTACAACATACCAGCTTTAGGACTTCATTCATCTTAAATGAACAAAAATAAATAGAGCTTGATGAGCAAGACTGCTTCATAAAACTTATGTCTTCTAAGCTTGAATGAAGACATTATTGAATTGAACTGACTTCTTTTTTTTTTTTTTTTAATGTCTTCTAAACTTGAATGAGACATTATTGAATCGAACTTACTTTTTTTTAACTTTTTTTTTCCTTTGTTTTTTTTTTCTTTTGTTCTTTTTTTTTTTTACAAGAATTGAAATTTCATTTTGAATCGTCCTTTAGCTGAACAATCAAATAATCCCTCAATCTGAGAAATGACACTCTAAACAAAGATTAATCAATTCAAAGGATCAATAAAAGTTTATAAGCTGTTTTCTCAACCTCTCCACTCACTCACAAAAGATATGTGAGATTAAAAAAATGTAAACTTAAACATGGGAATTCTCTTGGCTATATACGTTGAATCATCCATCTTACCACAAGGCTTATCATTGTACTCAAAATAATTTCAGAAATCAGTCTTTGATAACCTAAATAGAAAAGATGACTCAAATCAACAATTTTGAAATCATACCTAGATAGAAAAACAAACTCATTTACACAAGAATTACCGAGAACACATGCAATAAATAGCTGTGCAAGAAATACAACTTAAAAATAAAAACAAATCAACTAGTTAGAATGCGTTATCAAAAGGTCAAAACTATCCTCCCTACTCTGCCATTCTTGATCTAATAGATCCAGAATGCGTCTCAAGAGATAATGAACTCTTTACTCAGCCATTCTTAGACCAATAGATTTTTTTTTTTTTTATAATACAATGCAAAATATGACATATGTCTACTATCTACCCCCAACAAGATCGAAACATTGTCCTCAATGTTTAAATATAGAAAGAGAAAGTATAGGAGACATCACCTGAAGCTTCATTTATTCAAGAGAAACAAACAAACCTGAAAGACACTGAATCAAAAGAAAAATGTTGTGAACAAAGCCAGGAGTAAGAAAAGTTACAAACGAAGTGACAGATCCAATTTGCTCTTATTGCTCATTCCCACAAACCAGTCAATTTGAGATACTTCAGGGTCAAGTTCAGAAACAAAAGCTTGCAATTTATCAATTAGTTCCTCGGCAGTTGAGGCAGAAACAAGGATCCGTTGTGCTGATTGTGAGATAAATCTCTGCTCCACAGCTTGATTAACAAAACACAATAAACAATCAAAGAAATTATTGACATTCAACAAACCTATGGGTTTCTGGTGGATATTGAGTTGGGCCCAAGAGACAACTTGAAAGATTTCTTCCATTGTTCCAAAACCTCCTGGTAAAGCAATAAAGGCATCTGCATTTACAATCATACGAGCTATGCGTTCATGCATGGATGATACCTGTAATTCCTCTCCAACTGTTTTCCCAGTGATGTTAACTAAAGGTTTAGGGATAATGCCTAAAACTTGACTTCCTCTTGAGTATGCAGTTGTTGACACACACCCCATTAACCCACGATTACCTCCCCCATAAACTAAATGAAGTTTTCTCTCAGCTAAAACCTTACCAAGATTATGAGCTGCTTCCATAAAAGCTATATTCTTACCAGGCTGAGATCCACAAAATACACAAATATTTTTGAATCGACGAGCTGAGGTTCCCTCCATTTTGATACAACTCACTAAGTATATACAAATGAAGAACATGAGATGTATTTATAGAATCCAAAAAGGTATTACAATAATGACATCTATATAGGTAGCTCAACTGTTTATTTGAAAAACGTGAAAGATAAAAATAAATAAAATAAAATAAAAGTAGGCATTCAAAAATAACGGCAAGCATGCATATGTACAGGTAGTTGTGATTGTGGCTCACATCTTCCTCTGGTTTTACGTCCAGTAACGGCTTAAACACCTTCTATGAGTTGGGGATCTGCTTCCCATCCAATTTTCTTATAAATTGACAAACAGGGTCGTTTTGAGTCAGATTCCCGAGACTATAGCGTTCTCGCTCTTCTCGAAATTGTGTCCATAATCTTAAAATCTCTCGATGCACAAGTCCACAAGAATGCGTCTCAAGAGTCAACAAGACATTATCTAGAGACTCTTTACTCAGTCCATCCTTAATGAACTGAATCTTATCTTCTCGATTTACAGACACATATCCTAAAGAGCGACATCGCTTGTTACAGGTCCATCGTGCACATTTGTGACAAACTTGTAATTTATTTGCTCTCCGTTTTTTTGAATAAGAGCTTTTACCCAAACCAGGCATAAAAGAAACAAGAGTTTTTGAACATTCACCAGATAATCGGACTTTGGCTTCAATTAACCATCGTACATCAATAGGTAAACCCATAAGCATCAATAATTTTAGCCTCTCAAACCGTGCTTTGTAAATTTTGAGTAATGCATTTGGAGGAAGAAAAGGAAAATGTCTACGAAGGTTTGAAAGTATCGTATCCATTTTGAAAGGTAAAAGAATGCACGATTTTTGTTTGGGTTACAGTTTTTAGGGAACTGAAAAACTGACTTAATTAGTCACGGAGTACCGTATCCGTCACTTAACCGGGAAGTAAAATAAAACACGCAAAAGAAAATAAAAGCAAAAACAGAAAATAAAGTAAAAATTATAGGACAAACATATAATAAAAGCAAGACAATGAGATAAAGAAAGCAAAAATAAAGTCAAGATATGGTACAAATAGATGATAGAAACAAAGACAAAGTCAAGATATGGGGTAGAAAAATAATAAAAGCAAGGACAACCAAATAATAAAAACAAAAATAAAATCAAGATATGGTACAAAAGTCAAGATATGGTATAGATAGATGACACAGATAGAACCTGATTAATTAGGATAGACAGGAGGCTCAAGAGAGATCTCCTCGAGACACATAAACTGACTTTCCCTTTCCACATAATTTTTCAACCGTTGCCCATTAACTTTGAAAATTCGCCCATCAGTGGGGTCCTCAATCTCCACCGCTCCATTGGGAAAAACGTGCTTTACGACAAATGGTCCAGTCCATCGAGATCTCAACTTTCCAGGGTGTAAATGCAATCGAGAATCATAAAGATAAACTCGTTGATTTAGCTCAAAGTTTTTCCTCAAGATTTGTTTGTCGTGAGCCGCTTTCATCTTAGCCTTGTAAATCTTGGAGTTGTCATAGGCATCATTCCGCAATTCTTCTATTTCAGACAATTGTAACTTTCTTTGAAGACCTGCAACACTCAAATCAAAGTTAAGGGCTTTGACAGCCCAATAAGCTTTATGTTCTAGCTCAACAGGTAAATGACAAGCTTTTCCATAGACAAGGCGATAAGGAGACATCCCTAGAATAGTTTTATAAGCAGTGCGGTAAGCCCATAATGCATCAGAAAAGTGTAAAGGCCAGTCTTTGCGATTCAGATTAACAGTCTTTTCTAGAATCTGCTTGACCTCCCTATTTGCGAGTTCAGCTTGCCCATTTGTCTGTGGATGGTATGCGGTGGAAATCTTATGAAGAACACCATACCTGCGCATCAAAGCTTCAAAAGAACGGTTACAAAAATGTGTCCCTTGGTCACTGATGATGACACGTGGCGTACCATACCTAGACAACACGTTTTCTTTTAAGAATTTTACCACGGTTGTGTTATCATTAGTACGACAAGCCATAGCCTCCACCCATTTGGACACATAATCAACAGCTAGAAGAATATAAAGATAACCAAAAGATGGAGGAAAAGGTCCCATAAAGTCAATACCCCAACAGTCAAATATCTCAATAACAAGAATAGGGCTAAGAGGCATCATATGATGGCGAGATAAAGCACCCAACTTTTGACATTTTTCACACGAATGACAAAAATTGTTAGTATCTTTGAACAAAGTAGGCCAATAGAGTCCACACTGTAAAACTTTTGCGGAAGTCTTTTTAATTGAGAAATGACCACCACAAGCAGCACTATGACAAAAGTTTAAGACACTAGCAATTTCATTGTCAGGAATGCAACGCCGCATAATTTGATCAGCGCAATATTTGAAAAGATAAGGATCATCCCAATAAAAATTACGTACCTCAACCAAGAACTTACGCTTATCTTGTACACTCCAGTTAGATGGAACTTCTCCACAAACCAAGTAATTTACAATATGTGCATACCAAGGTACCTGGCTTACAGTGAAAAGATGTTCATCTGGGAAATCATCTTGAATAGGATGAACATTGGTGGAATCATTGAACTCAAGACGAGATAAATGATCTGCTACAACATTTTCAACACCCTTCTTGTCCTTAATGGTTAGATCAAATTCCTGCAAAAGAAGAATCCACCTAATTAGACGGGCCTTAGCATCCTTCTTAGAAAAAAGGTACTTAAGAGCTGCATGGTCAGTGAACACAGTGATAGGTGAACCAATTAAATAAGAACGAAATTTGTCCAAAGCAAAAACAACAGCTAGTAATTCCTTTTCAGTAGTAGAATAATTCATTTGAGCATCATTCAAGGTCCTACTAGCATAGTAAACTACAAAGGGTTTGCCCTCCCTTCGTTGACCAAGGACTGCTCCTACAGCATAGTTACTGGCATCACACATAATCTCAAATGGAAGGTTCCAATCAGGTGACTGCATAATGGGAGCGCTGGTGAGTTTGGCAATTAGTGTCTGAAATGCTTCCTCACAAGCTTGAATCCATACAAATTCAGCATCTTTTAATAAGAGGTTACACAATGGTCTAGATATAAAAGAAAAATTTTGTATAAACCTCCTATAAAAACCAGCATGCCCTAGAAAAGATCGGACATCTTTTATCGTTTTGGGTGTAGGTAATTTAGAGATCAACTCGATTTTAGCCTTGTCAACCTCCATTCCTCTTTCTGAAACAATGTGTCCCAAAACAATCCCAGAAGACACCATGAAATGACATTTTTCCCAATTAAGCACAAGTTCTTTTTCTTCATACCTACTCAAAACAGATTTTAAGTTAAGTAGACATGAATCAAAAGAGTTACCGAAAACAGTCAAATCATCCATAAAAACCTCCATGCATTTTTCAACCATGTCTGAGAAAATACTAAGCATACAACGTTGAAAAGTAGCTGGTGCATTGCATAATCCAAATGGCATCCTACGAAAAGCATAAGTACCAAAAGGGCATGTGAAGGTAGTCTTATCCTGATCCTCCATAGCTATCTCTATCTGGTAATATCCTGAGTACCCATCAAGAAAGCAATAAAAAGGATGACCAGCTACACGTTCCAAGATTTGGTCAATAAAAGGCAATGGAAAGTAGTCTTTTCGGGTGGCTGTGTTTAATTTCCTATAATCAATGCACATTCGCCATCCAGTTACTACCCTAGTTGGAACAGACACTCCTTTATCATTTTGAATCACAGTTACTCCAGATTTCTTAGGCACTACCTGTGTTGGACTTACCCATTGACTATCAGATATTGGATAGATTATACCCGCATCTAATAGTTTTAAGACTTCTTTCTTTACCACTTCTTTCATTGTTGGGTTAAGTCTTCTTTGAGGGTCTCTATGAGGTTGGGTACCTTCCTCTAAATGGATTCTATGGGAACATATTAATGGAGAAATACCTTTAATATCAGCTATAGTCCATCCTAGTGTAGACTTATGTTCTTTTAACAAGTTTATCAATTTTTCATCTTGTTCAACACTAAGTTCTGAAGAAATAATAACAGGAAAGGTATCACCTGCTCCCAAGAATACGTGCTTCAAACCTTCGGGCAGTAGGGAAAGTTCAACTTTTGGTGCCTCCAAGTTAGAGGGTTTTGGCTTCTCTCCTCCACGAGGCAATTCTTCAAATCGTGGTTGCCAAAATCGAGTCCTTTTATCCTGTGAGTCAAAAACACCAAACACATTAGTCGAATCATCAGGATAAAATAAATCTTCAAAATCAGAATTAAGAAGGTGTTCTAAAGAGTCAGAATCCTTTTTTCTATAAGCCTCCTCTGAGATAAGTGTGCCTATCATGTATGAATGGTAGCAGTCGTCCTCCTCTCGTGGTTGTTTTCCAATATGGAAAATATTCACCTCAAGAGTCATATTCCCAAATGATAACTTCATAAGACCGTTCCTGCAATTAATAAAAGCGTTAGCAGTGGCAAGAAAAGGTCTCCCTAAAATAAGAGGGATTTTGGACTCCATATTGACTACAGACTGAGTATCCAAAACAAGAAAATCAACAGGGTAATAAAATTTATCAATCTGTATTAGAACATCTTCCACTATTCCCCGTGGTTTCTTGATTGATCGGTCTGCCAATTGTAGAACTACGGATGTGGGTTTGATCTCTCCAAGTCCTAATTGTAAGTAAACAGAATAGGGCATGAGATTGACACTTGCTCCCAAGTCTAACAATGCTTGACTGAATTCATGTGTCCCGATCTGGCAGGAAATTGTAGGACAGCCTGGATCTTTGTACTTGGGTGGCACTTTTTGTTCAATTACCGCACTTACCTGTTCCGTCAAGAATGCAGTCTTCTTGACATGGTGCTTTCTTTTGATGGTGCATAGATCCTTGATAACTTTGGCGTAAGCCGGAACCTGTTTAATTACATGCAACAAGGGAAGATTAATCTTAACTTGTTTTAAGTGTTCTAGAATCTCACCTTGAATTTTCGAGTTTTTCCCATTAGATCTGAGAGCTTGGGGAAAAGGCACTGGGATCGAAAATTTCTTTTCAAGTTCTTTCTCAAAAATGTCCTCCTTTTGTAGGGGAACATCTTTGTTCTCCATGGTAGTGTTGATTGGCAATGTAGGCTCATTTAAGATCTTACCACTTCGAGTAGTGATGGCATTTACCTCTTCAAGATTTTGTGTGTCAGAAGTAGAAGCTTGTGCCATATGTTGCCCTTTTGGATTAGACTGAGTTTGAGATGGAAACTTACCTCGCTCTTGTATGGTCAAAGCGCTAGTTAGCTTAGTGATTTGACTTTTGATCTCCTTATTCTCTTCCACCACTTGTGTAAGAACTGTTTCAAATTTTTGGTTAGTCTTATTTTGGGCCTCCATAAATGCTTGTAAGGTGTCCTGTAAGGAATTCCTAACTTGTGGTGCATTGTATTGAGGTGCTTGATAAGACTTGGATGGTTGTTGTTCCTGCTTCCATTGGTTGTTGTTTTGGGGGTTCGATTTCCAACTAAAGTTTGGGTGGTTTCTCCAACCTGGATTATAGGTTTCAGAATAGGGTGAATAAGGCTTTTTGTACATCCCTAAGGTGTTACATTGTTCCTCGTACACTCCTCTCATCTCACTGTAAGTTGGGCAATCCTGAGCTAAGTGTTCCAACTCTCCACAAACAAAACATGTATCTTGTGATTCAACCTTAGCAACCATGTGGGTGACCTTCCTATCTTTGGTTTTCAAGACTTCCAATTCCCTAGTTAAGACTTCTAATTGGGCTTTAAGTTTGTCTTCTTCCCTAAGATGGTAAATTCCACTAGGTCGTGACCTATTTGTGCTATCTGTAGCACTAGGTCCAGTCCATGTGTGGGCTTTTTCAGCTAAGTCTTTGAGGAATTCTATGGCTTCCTCAGGGTCTTTTTGAAGGAACTCCCCATTACACATCATTTCAACAAATTGGCGCTCCCTAATTGTGAGTCCCTCATAGAAGTAACTAACCAAGCGCCAATTTTCATACCCATGATGAGGACACATGTTTAACAACTCTTTGAATCTCTCCCAAGTTTGGTACAAGGTTTCACTATCTTTTTGGGAGAAAGAGGAAATTTGTCTTTTTAGGTCGTTAGTCTTATGTTGTGGAAAATATTTATTGAAAAATACTTGGGTCATTTCTGCCCAAGTTCCTATGGATCTCGGCCTCAAAGAGTATAGCCAACTCTTTGCTTTGTCTTTTAGGGAGAAAGGGAAAAATTTTAACCTGACAGAATCTATGGCATTGGCATGACTATGAAAGGTGCCTACTACTTCTTCAAATTCCCTTACATGGACATAAGGGTTTTCACTATCTAAACCATGAAAAGTTGGTAAAAGGTGTATCATCCCAGGGTGGAAGTCCAGTTTTGGTATGTTGGGTGGAAATATGATACATGATGGTGTGGTTGTGCGGGTAGGATGTAAGTAATCTTTTAGAGTTTTAACGGGGCTATCCTCATGTTGACTCATTGTATCAGAATTAGAAGATGAAGATGAACTCAGATTTGGATTATCTTCTGGTTGCAAAATCTTGTTGTGGTTCTAATTCTGATTTTTTCATAAATCTCCCTCGTTTGTCTCTAGATTGCTTCATACATCCTCACAATTTATTTTTCTCTCTTTTTTTTTTTTTTTTTACACACAAGAAAGTTCTCAAATAAGATCAAAAAGCAATAAGAAAAAAAAATTAGAGAGAATAAGAGAAAAAGAAAAATTAAAAGAAACAAGGCGGCAAAGCCGACCTTTGACAAGTATATATAGAAAAAAGAAAATAAAACAAACAAGGTGGCAAAGCCAACCTTTGACAAGTATATGCAGAATATAAAATAAAATAAACAAGGTGGCAAAGCCAACCTTTGACAAGTATAAATAGAATAAAGAAAATAAAACAAACAAGGTGGCAAAGCCAACCTTTGACAAGTATATGCAGAATATAAAATAAAATAAACAAGGTAACAAAAAAATAAGGCAGCAGAGCCGTCCTTTAACAAGTAAAATAAAATAAAATAAGGCAGCAAAGCCGTCCTTTAACAAGTAAAAGAAAATAAAATAAGGGTGGCAAAGCCAACCTTTAACAAGTAAAAGAAATAAGGTTAGGTATAGTTAGGAAATTAGTCAAAGTTAGGTAAATTAGGCAAATTAGGCCAAGTTAGGCCAAAGAAGAAAAAAAAAAGAAAAAGAAATGAAAAATACAAACCGTCTTTCGCCTATTTTACCTCCCCGGCAACGGCGCCAAATTTTGATTACGCCCAAAATATACCGCGGTTATTGTAGTATAAGTTGAGGTGTCATATCCACAAGGAGGCTTTCGACAAAATAGGTTGGTAAAACAAAAATATTAAAAAGATAACAAAGATGTAAAATTTAACTTTAAAGTGATTGGTTCTAAAGATATTACAATATTTAATAATTGAAAACAATCGATGGTAATTAAGAGGTAAGGCATCGAGAATCATTTATATGTTTTGTAAATCTAATCCCCACTTTGATTCAACAATTATAACTCAATTGAAAGTTTCACATCCCAAACAATCAATCGGAAAATATGTATAGTATAGCACAATTAATAAACACATGTATTTGATATGCATAAACTCTTTACAAGTAATATTTATCAACAACATTCATCCTTACAAGTTATCCAAGAGCGACAATATATCACATGACAATATTGCAGTAAAAGATTAACTCATAAAACGAAACTACCAGTAACAATTATAATTCAACACGAATCACATAAAGAAAGCATGACTGAATTTATATGAAATTGAGAAGTATAATTTCTGGATTTAAAAAGAAATCACAAGATGAGAAAGAGTTTAAAACATAACAAACATACATACTTTATAGCCCTTGAGGAAGAATCAAAGTGGAGAAGTAGACAAACTACACATATAATTTCATCTCTAGCCTTACCAAGAGTTCTAGCCTAACTTACAATTCATTCCCATCATTTGTAAAGAGAAATACAAGAGAGAATTGTAATACACAATGATATAATGAAATTCTCAGCCTCTCCCATTCAACTCCTCAAGTTGTCCTTATATAGGTGATGAAATGGAACTATTATACCAAACTTTCTACCAATTCTTCCACATTTTCGTCTACCAAACTTTTTATCAACTTGCAACACGTTTTTGACTTTCAAATTGATTGAATTGAGCTTTGTGGTAAACATGAAAGTTGTATCATTTTGTCTCAGCTTTCCATAGCCACCGGATTCATGCAATTTGGACAAGTATTCTCTGAGATATGGTCCAAATACTGAACATTGGTCAACTTTCCACCAAACCTTCCACATTTTCGGCCACCAAACATTCCACCAACTTGTAGCAGATTTTTGACCACCAAACTGATCGAATTGGGCTTTCTGGTAAACATGAAAGTTGTAGCATTATGTCTTAGCTTTCCATGGCCACTGGATTCAAGCAATTTGGACAAGTATTGGCTGAGATATGGCCCAAATACCGGACATGGGTTGGGCTGAGCAACAACTACAATTTGGTTTTCTTGTGTCTCAATTTCGGCCCATCAAATGTTGGATTTGGGCTTTTGATTGTTCTTCAACTTTGTGTAAGATTGAGTCATGTTGCTCCAGGTTTAAGAATCTCTTCATTTTGATCCATAGATTGAGAGTTATGTCCATTTTATAATCCTGCAAAATGATTTCCATTAGTCACAATTTAGGGACAACACTTTATTTCAAGATAAAGACTAAAGAAAATGCAAAAGAAATGAAACAAATATAAAAAAAGGCATAAGCAAAATAATTATGCTAAAATATCATAAAAGTTTTATAATATTGACCAATTAATATTAATTATTTATGCTTAACAGTGCACTTTCATGCGTTTATCAGCTATATAAAAGCAATCAAGGCTTAATGGAAGTGCAAAAAAAAGTGGTGTACGTGCACAAATGTGGAGTGCACTTAAGTGTCTTTGTTTTTCATGACTTCATTATAAAATCTTTATGATTAAGTTAGTTTTAGATTGTGCATGACTCATGTGCATTGAGTATGTACATAGATCTTATTTGTGAGAATTATTAAGTCATGTAAGCTTAAGAGAGTTGAGTGATTACATGATTCTATAATAGTTATCGTGGTTATATCTAACTAAACCGTTATAATTAAGTCTGACATGTTTAAAAAGTACAACATCAGAAGAGTGTGTGAAGGACTTAGGCTATAATCAAGGGTGATCAAGTTTACATAGATTAGGTTAGTGAGTGAGCGAGTGGCTACTACTGTAAAGAGTTTTAAGTCGAGTGTAAACACATATTATAAAGAGTCCTAAGTCGAGTGTAAACACATACAACATAATAGATTGCAATTCTTGCTACCCGTGGATGTAGGCTGGTTGATAGCCGAATCACGTAAAATTTTTTGTTTCCTTTTACTTCACTATTTTTATTTAAGTTATTGTTAAGTATCCATAATGTGAAAACTAACAAGAGAAGAAATTGTAATAGAATTATGAATTCCATTTCAATATATTTAATTTAGTTTTCACTATGATTTGGAAAATATGAGAAACTTCTTGCATTATGTGTAGGTGGACAAGAGAAACTATTGCTAAAAGAGATAGGTCAAAGGCTTGATAATCTTATCCACCCTCGTTCGACCATGTGGCTAATGAGACCTCTCTGCATGTCAACATAACATTTATTCAGCCTATCATTGCTGAATATAGAAATTTGAAAATATAAAAAAATTTAGACTCATCTAGAACATGTAGAAAAAAGCAAAAACATACAACATAAAATCTTACAATATTGTAATATATTCGCATTTGACCCTACAACAATAGCAAATTATAATTTATTTAATTGAGTATAGTGTATATATATCTTACATACATTGCAAAATATAATGCCAAACACATATATAACCAACATATAGACTAAGAAAAAAGAATAAAATAGAGAAAAAAAAATACAAGAGAAGACACAAAAGATTTATATGGCTAGATAATATGCTTACATTCAAGGGGCACAACCGAAAAATATTCTCTCTTCACTAGAAAACAGTGGTAGACGTAAAATTAAATTTCGTGCGGGTCACATTTTATAATACAATTATAAAAAATGATAATATTATTATCAATAACTATAAATTGTATCAACTTATTCATGTATTAAACAAGAATTTGACTTAGTTTTATATTTTCCATAATTAATTTTATGCCCTTTTTTTTTACAATTCCTCTTTAAACATATACAATTAAATTGTCAATGAAAAATTAATTTTTTTTTTGTTATGAAACCTAGTATTGACCACATGTAAAATCGAAAATACAGTTTTGATGGAAACTGTTACCTCTACACGCTTATTTACGCAGGCAACTGTTACCTCTACACGCTTTAACAGATTTAATCTGTTAATTTAAACCTTAATGCATAACGTAAAAATGGAATTTCATATACAAACTTACAAAATATTATAATTTACATAAAATAAATCTCTCTTATCTACTCTCTCCTCTTCGTTACCAAGGCATCACCATCAAACAAACCCATCACAACCACCATCAGAAGAATATATAACGCCAAGTTGCACATGCAGTGTTTATTTGTGCAAAAATAATCACTATCACGTGAATTATTGGAGAAAATATTACTATATTTATAGTATTGTTAATTAAAAAATATTTATGAAGTTCAACTTTGTCTGTTTATTAACCTTGTTTAATTCACCATTAAAAGTTATTATACCAAGAGTAATTGAATCGAGAATGCATTAAAACAATAATTATTTTCCAATTTTTTCATTCAAAAGTAGTTTTACTACTTTAAAGTTTGTGATTTTTTTTTTGTATCTCTTTATTCAATTAATTTTTCATCAATTGAATATGTGCTCGTCACATGATAATACTTCTATTGAAATTAACAAAAATCAAGAAGATATTCTTATTTCCAAATTTCTGATAATATGATAATGCCTAGAATAATGAGTTTATTAAGAGTAACTTTTGGGTGTAAATAATTCAACCTAACAAATAATTTTATTTTATGCATTTTTTGGCCCTTATACAGCTTTCTTTGTAACCTATTTAATGAAAGAAGAAAGTGCAAAATAATTGTAGATGGAGGGGGTTATTTATACCTACAAAATTTATTCTCACACCTATTTTTTTAACTACTCTCTATTAATTAAAAATTTCTTTAGTATTTTTGTTGTATCTTTTTATTCAATTAAAATTTTAACTTATAATTTTGAGTTCATTACATGAGAATACGTATTGAAATATTAAAAAAAAACTATAATTTTGTAAATTTTTAGTTTTTGATAGTATCTCCTTCCGAAAACACGTGAAACCCACATTCTGTGCTCAGAAGGAAAGAGACAAATTACTTAACTGCTGCTAGGGACAGGCCGAGTATTGACAAATTCTTGATACTAACTCGCAGTGGCATGTGGCCAGGGCCTGTCTGGCGTTCAACATAATATAATTTGAATATTATCCATTTTACTGTGTCGTTGTTGAATATAGAATCAATAATTTTGAAAATGTCAAAAACATTTGGACTTATCTAGATCATGTCGGGGAAAAAAAATGCTACCTAAAACCTAGAAAATTGAGATATAATACAATGTGATCTTTCATTAATTTTTAATTATTATTTAATTAATTAAAGATATTAATACTAATTTAAGATATCATATCATCAAATAACGACTTGTTATATCATTAATATTAATTTAAAGATATCATATCGTCAAATAACCACTTGTCATAGCCTAATATTATTACACCTACCTAAGATACAATACACTTATAAATAATTAATATATATTAAAAAAATGAGAGGGTATTTAAAAAACCAACTCTCAAAAATTATTTTACTTTTCAAAAGCAGGATATGAGTATTTGGGATTACTGTTGCTGTAACTTTTATTATTTATAAATTAATAATCAAAAGTATTTGGGATTATTTTTGAAAAGCAGGATATGAGTATAATATTCATTTATAATATTTAACTATTTTAAACAAATTTAATATAAATTATTTTCAAAACAAATATAAATTAAATGAATAATTAATTTTTAATTTATGTAAAACATATAGATGTACAACTTATACGTTTAAATTTAATTGAATTAAATACTAAAATAAAATTCATTTAAATTTAATATTTATTAAGGAAATGCACATTTGTTTATAAAATAATTTAAAATTTGATGATATATTTCAATATATATTATAATTAATAAGAGTATATAAAAATGTTATATTTATTAAATTTATTTTATGAAATTCAAAAAATTACAAAATTACAAAAATAGAAAATTTTAAATTCATTTTATTTTATAAAATAATAGTTTTAATTTTTTTTCAAATTTCTTAAAATAAATTTAATAAATAAAATTAAAATAACTAATTAAAAATACTTAAGTGTTAATTAAGTTTTTTAAAAAATAAGATTAAAAATATTTAATTATTAATTAGGTATTTTAAAAAAAGAAATTTTTGTAATCTATTTTTCTAATGTGGATATTTTAGTTATTTACTAAATCAAAACAGAAATAGGTCTTCAAAAGTAAGTGACTTTCTACTTTTAAGGTACTTTATAAATATTTTTTTTTGTATTTACAAAATCAAAAGAGAAGCACATCTTTAAAAGTAGGTGACTCCCTACTTTTAACCCTACTTTTTAGATACTCTATAAATTTTTTTTTTGGTGTAGTAGCTTCTTTTTAAAGTAGGTAGAGCAACAATCTTAAATACTACTGAGCTACTGTTCTTATAAAAAAATATTTTTTCATACAGTAATAACAATCCCAAATGGATCCCATATTTTTCGCCTTCAATTCTTCACTCCTCTCCTTACCAAGGCTGTGTTCCTCTGTTAACTATCTTATCCCTTCTCACATAAACAAATGATTAAACCGTTCGTGGGGCCATGTCTGAAAAATTGTATATCAAATCTTTGGCGTTTAGGCTAGTTGATCACCCAAAGCGTACGTGACTCATGTGAGTAATACATTTGAAACTCTCTGTTATTATTTTTTAAAATATTTTTGTATAATCTTCAAATATGTAATCCAAAAAGTTAATATAATTGATGAAGTGGTCAATCTCTTTATATATCTTAAGACTCTTTCTTTATTGTCACCTTAACTGTAAGTTCTGGAAGCATGTAGATATAAGTAATATAACAATAAACTGTAAAGTAAATTGGCACAGGAGGATTTTACGTGGTTCGGTTATAAAACCTACATCCACGGATAGCTTTAGAGCTGCAATTCACTAAGTTTTTATTTGTACAATCTTTATGATCGTTTACATTACTGACTCACTCTCACACATTGACCTAATCTTTGTAAAAACAAAATCTCGTCAAGATCTTAAAACTCTAGTGACACTACTCACTCTTTGTCGTTGATAACTTAATAACACACTGTTAAGTTAAACATAACCGCGATGTCTGACACTGAATTACATAAACACTTAACTCGTAAGTTCTCTCAAGTGAATACTAAATTAGACAGACCTAACCAAAGATTCATGTACTATTACAACCTCTTATACATGAATAAAACACTGATAAAATCAAATCAATAAAGCATTTCAATTTGCATTGAAGCTCTCCTTTCAATTCCTGGAATGCCGTAACATAAACTCACCCAACCAACCTATATGTTATATAAACATAACATTATATATATAGTGGGATGCCAGATCGAAATCTCCTTAAAAACCTGTAAAAATCCTAATCAAATTCTTATTAGGATAAAGACAAATATAATAGGAAGTGATGTAAATAACTCCTCAAAGAATTAGGACACAAATAAATATTCTCCTATTTTAACTTGAATACTAGCTTCTCATGTAAGTTTTTTCCCGCCCCCATATCTTAAGACTTAAATATTTGAGTCAATTATACTCTTCACTAAGTATATATATATTTTTTCATTAAATATGGAAGAATCACATTTTAATCCATCAATTTGAGTTTTCTAAAAGGTTTCATAAGTTTATATTTTGTTATATATACCTTTTAAGATTATATAATCCTAATTAATTTTTAATCTTTTTTTTCTATCACTAACAACATCAAAGAGATAAGAGAGAGAGAGAGAGAGAGAGAGAGAGAGAGAGATTGCAAGATTGTGATTTCAAATTTTAATGGCATATTATATTTTATAATAATTTAATTTTAAGTACTATAAAATATTTTTCTTTGACTTATTTTATTAGTAAGCAATCTGGTCCCCACTGATCAAAATCTTGCCTCCGTCACTGGTTGAAAACTATCTTATTTATTAACTAGCTGTTTATGTAATTATCTCATGTTTCCCTTCTCGATCTCTCTTTTTGTGATACACGAGTGAAACCTAGCTAAAGTACTTTAATTAATGTACAGAATTTGAACGACCCATCTGCCGATGGAGGAAGAAAAAACAAGCATAGAGTTATAATCGGTGCATTCAAAAGGCACGATCTCTCCCTTCTCTATTTTAAAAGCATTCTGTCACGAGCTTAGAGTTTTGCGCAACTGCTCATGCGGCACTTAGGCAACTTGAACCCGAAAGTTGCTAAGTAAGCCTTGTAGTGTGCTTCTCGCTCAAGGAGAAGTTAGGACCGTTGAGCCAAAAGAGCTTTAGAGACTAGAAGAGAAGAGAACTTAGAGGCAAGTGTTGCAAATGCAAAGAGCTTTGTATTACTCAAGAATGCTTGCTTACAATGCTTTGTATTTGTGTATGCTTGGATACTTACAAATGAGCCTTGGAGGGGTATTTATACTAATCCACCTCCCAAATGAATGGCTAGGATTCAATACATCCAATGGCCATAAATGAGTCCTACCTAAATTAGGTGTGGTAGGTGAACAACCTTTGACTATTTAAATATGGTAGGTGAACCACCTTGACTATGTATTTTTACATGTGGGAGTTGTACATATTTGACTTGTTAGAGCTTCTAGAAAATGGGCTTGGGCTTGTAGGCTTTCTAGAAACAAGGCCAAGCCTTTGTGCAGATTTTGGGCCACTCTAGCAAGCAAGTTGGATGGGCCGTAACATGCTTCCATTCCTTGGTACGTTTCTTCGCTAGCTTGGTGCAAACCCGTGCTCACGTCGCGCGGGGCATGACATCCTCCCCTACCTAATTTCGCGACGCCCTTGTCGCGTCTTTGAGGATGTATTACCGGTTGCGGATGAGTGGTCTTGCCTCCATGTCGATGCTTCCTCTTCGCGTGCTTGGATGGCTTCTTGGTTGCCTTCTTTGGTTCCGTGATCTTGGGTGGCGTCATGTGGTGAGGCGCTATGGATGGAGGTTTGGCATCGGGCTCTAGCTTTATTTGGTGAGCCGCTTGCCCAGGCGGTAGCCTTCTTCGTAGCTTTTGGGCAGTAACATACTTGTACTTCTCAAGGATGGCCTGGATTTGCCTTGGAATTGGATCCTTGGCAATAGTGGTGTCCTCCCCATCATTTACCTCTCGAACGGTGGCAAGGAACCTCGGATCTTCCTTTATTCCTTGCTTGAGTTGTAGTGCGGACATCATCTTGCTCTCGACTTTGGTTGCACGTTCCGCCATGACCATGCATGATTGACTCCCATCGAGGATGTTGAGGGAGTTAAATACTGGTATGGGGAAAGCACGGGTTTGGTCGAAGAACTCTATGCCCAACACTACTTGGAAGTCGTCCATAGAGACGATGGAGAAATCAAGTTTCCCGCTCCATACACCCAATTGCATTGGTGTCGCTTTGGACACACCCACTATAGCTTTGGCGGGTGAGTTTACCTCCTTGATGGTACCTCCTCCATTGGTATATTTGAGGCCTAACCGTTTGGCTTCGTCCATGGAGATGAAGTTATGCGTGGCTCCCGTATCAAGCATCGCACGCACATCCTTGCCATTGATTGTGGCGCTCACATACATTAGACCCTTTTGAACATGGGTGGGTCTTTCAAGTGCGCCAATGGTACGGAGAGAACCCATCTCCGCTTGAGGCTCCTTATTTTGCACGCTCTTATGTTGAGCGGCTAAGGCATTGAGGGCCTTCCTCTTTGGGCAATCACGCACCTAATGAGGACCATCACATATAAAGCAAGGGTTTTTGGGCTTAGGGGCATCAGACTTACCTTTGTTACGGATGTCGCGCTTGTCCCCTCTAAATGGTTTATGTGCACCACCTTCACTTCGAGCATGATCCTTCTTAGGGCTCCACTCTCCCCCACCTTTATCGTGGTTGGTCTTCCACTCCTTTGATTGGGATGAGTAGTCGACGAGGGATTCGGCTATGGCTATGGCGTCATCAAGGTTTTGTACGCCACGCCTCTCAAGCTCAACCCTTGCCCAATCTTTTAAGCCATCAAGGAAGTAGAAGAGGGAGTCTTTTTCGGACATACCTTCGATTTCGAGGATGATTGTGGTGAAATCCTTGATGTATTCGCGAATGGTGCCGCTTTGCTTCAAACGGCGGAGGCGACCCCTTGCCTCCTTTTCCGCATTGCTTGGAGAGAAATGCTTCCGTAGCTCTCTCTTGAAGTCCTCCCATGTGCGGAGGATGACGATGCCTTTACCTGCGTCGTCATGCTTACAACGCCACCACAATTAGGCTGCATCACGAAGGAAAGTAGGCGCAATGCCAATTCTCGAAGCATCATCATGGACACCTTTCGCCTCAAAATATTGCTCCAAGCCAAAGAGAAAGTTTTCTACTTTCGTGGCATTGCGAGTGCCGTGGTATGTGGCAGGAGTAGGCACTTGCATGTTGGTTAGCCCACTAGGACTTGAGTAGGAGGGGCTAGCACGTTCGCAACGGTGCTTCTTCCATTCCGTGCGAGATTCTTCAACTTCCGCACGGATCACCCGCAACTCACGCTCCACAAAGCTTCGCAAGCTAACGAGCTCTCGTGTGAGGTTGTCACTAAATTCGAGTATTGTGGACTTTGTTGCTTGGGTGATTTCTCCATAATCCGTCTCTAGGCCTTCGAGACGATCGGAGAGGCCCTCGATAGCATTGTTCATACTCGAGAGAGATTGCTCTATGCTAGCAATACAAGGCTCTAAGGATTTCGATGAGGGAGCTTTGGACTTACCTCATTTTTCTTGTGGGCGTGGTTGAGGTTGAGGTTGTTTCTCACGTCCGCGGACTTGCTCCTCCATGGTCACTT
>SNVD02002608.1:0-16373 GCA_013180625.2 Boswellia sacra
GCACAACACCAAGGATCAAGTAGGACTTTATTAAGCTTGTAACGTTTGGCTTGGTGAAGGTATGATAAAGGATAATAATTTGGCTCAAATCACCCACAAACACATAAATCATTCAAGACTATGTAGAGCTCAACCCTATACACAACTTCATTTCAATTCACCAAGTTACTCCCCCAAACTTATTTAGAACACTCAATCTTTTTTTTTTTGTGCAGAAAACAAAAGAAAACTACACCCCCACACTTTGTTGTTTCATTCTTTTTAAGGACACTTAAGGGTATAGATCTCTTATTCTTCTTCTTTTGTTCTCTTTTGTTCTTTTTTTTCTTTTTTTCTTTTTTTATTACACTTCCCCTCCCCCACACTTAAACAACACATTATCCCCAATGTGTAAGTATGTGGACAATAAGTACAGATTGGCTTTTTTCTTTTTTTTCTTTTTTTCTTTTTTTTAAACACAATAGAACTCACTTGCATTGCTCATGACACATCCCAACCTCCTCTAACTTCCCAAATCCAGAACATAGCTCAAAATTTAATTGTGAATGATCTACATGCTCATAGGTAAGGGATAAACTGTTTGAAAACAATTCATTTGAGGTTAGGAAATGTTTTAGTGAGTTAACAACGAAAAAGGCTTACAGAGGCTCAAAGGGGTAACTAGGGATCAATTTCAGTCAATGTTGGCTATTAAGGCTCAAACGGTCCAAAGATGGCCTAAATCATTTCCCCAATGTTGCACAGCCTAGGATTTCGCCTTGAGTGACCATCAAACAAGTTCTAGAATTCCTTGAAATCTGAAGAAACATTTAAATTACATAAACTTTCTCTAAGTGAACAAATAACTCAGTGATAATAGCTCAATGCTCAATGTTACGCAAGGAATCAAAAGCAAAGCAAAAACCAATAAACATTTCAAGCACACAGATCCTGCATCATTTATCATTTTCCAAGAGTTATTCTTAATTCAATCATTATCTTATCATCGACCCACAAAATGCAAGAAAAGAGGTATGTGGCGTTGTTACACCTGAGTCAAGATTGTCTATTTCAACAATCCTTAGGACCAGTAGCCCGCAGACTTAAGGTTTCCAGCCTATATACCTTTATTAGAAAGAACAAAACAAGAAACAAGACACTTCGAACAACATGAAATAAACAAACTACAAAGTTATTAAGGAAGAATGCGTTTCAAGGGTTAAGGAAACCCCTATTCTGCCATTCTCAGGTTTTTCCACAATTTTTTTTTTTAAATCGAAACTGATAAAGATAAAAACACATAACAACTCTAAATTACACAAAACTAAACTCACTCATAAAATAATAAAGTTCAACAAGTCCGCAAACAAAAACAATTAAGTTAGATGGGTCTAAAAAGTTTAGAATTCGCCTCCTTATTCCAGCCATTATGGATTACAGAAATCCAAAATGTGCCGTTCAAGAGAACTTGAACTTTTTAGCCACCACTCCCTACGAAGCCCATATTATGAAATATTACCTGGGGTGAAAGAAACAACCTGAAAAAAAAAAAAAACATCAACAGAAATGCATAAACAAACTCAATAAACACACTAAAAAGAAAGTAAACAAAAGCGAAGCAAACCAATAGATATAGATTACAGATGGAGCGTTAAATCCAGTCTACGCCTTTTATTGCCTTCTCCAAACCAATCTATCCGAGCCGTTGTTGGATCAGGCGAATAGATGAATGCTTGTAATTTGTCAATTAACTCCCCGACAGTTGAAGCGGTAACCAGGATTTGCTCGCCAACGGTGAGATGAAGTTTTTTTCTACAGCTTGATCAAGAAAGGACAACAAACCATCAAAAAAAATTTTGACATTTAACAAACCAATGGGTTTCCGATGGATGTTTAGCTGTGCCCAAGAGGTGATTTGAAATATCTCCTGTCTCTTATACACATCTAGATGTGTATAAGAGACAGCATATGTGCTATACGCTCATGCATACTAGAGACCTGTAACTCTTCCCCAATTGTGTTGCCTACGATATCTCGTACAGCTATTGGTTTAGGGATAATGCCGAGAACTTTGCTTCCTCCTAAGGATGCAGCTGTCGACACACACCCCATTAACACAAGACTACCCCCTCCATAAATCAAATTAATACCCTTGCAGCTATGTCCTACCAACATCAAGAGCTGGCTGTTGTAAACTCTCCATCTTTGACCAACATTGCGATCTCACAAAATACGCATGATATTTTGGAATCGCCGAATTAGTGCCTTTCTCCATTTCTAAAAGTGCTCTAAACTTTGTGTAAGACAATGATGTACTTTTAGGTATTATGCATTCAAGTGCAAGACAGGTTATAAAATGACATTTCAAATAGGCGCATGGATATATACACACAAAAAACTCTCAAATTTGACACATGGGGACATAATTTCGGTGGGAGTTGCTCGATGCAGATTTATCGCCCTAAAAGATTTGAAAAATGAGATATGCTTTCGGCGGGGATTGACAAAACCTACACACTTGTCTCCCACGTGAAGCATGAAAAATGGAAATATTATTTCGGTGGGGTTTGAACAAAACCGCCACACTTGGTCTCCCACGTGAAGCATGAAAAGTAAAGATATACTTCCGGCGGAGGTTGACAAAACCTCCACACTTGTCTTCCACGTGTGCTTATATCATGGGGTAGTCATCTGATTTGTCAAAAAGAAAACTTGAAATTTAAACAAACAAAATCAACAAACAACAACATAAATACAAAAACAACATTTGATAATCAATCAAAACGAAACAAGAAAAAAAATTTGGACAATACAACACCCATTCAATATACAAGGTGTTGTGATTGTGGCTCACAACTTTGCCTCTGGTTTTTACGTCCAGTAACGCTGAAACGCCTTCCTATGAGTCGGGGATTGCTTCCCATCTAGTTTTCTTATAAACTGGCAAACAGGGTCGTTTTTAGTCAGATTCCCTAGACTATAACACTGCAATTCATCACGAAATTGTATCCATAGATTAAGCAATTCACGCTGAACAAGTCCACAAGAATGTGACTCGAGAGTTAACAAAACTTTATCCAGCGACTCATGACTCAAACCATTCTTAATAAATGAAAGTTTATCTTCTCTATTCCTGGACGCAAAACCTAATGAACGACAATTCTGGTTACAATTCCATCTAGCACATTTATAACATATTTGTAACCTTTTCGCTCTTCGCCTCTTGGCGTAGTAGCTCTTTCCTAGACCAGGCATGTATTTTGCGAGATTAATGTCCGGCTCACCGGATAATCTCACCTTGGCTTCAATAAGCCACCGGATATCCGCAGCACATTTAGGAGCATCAATGCCCAAAGTCTAGTCATCCGTACTTTATAAATTTTAAACACAGCATTTTGAGGAAGTGAAGGGAAATATTCACGAAGTTCGACAGAAAGATATCGGCATCCATGAAGAGGAGAAAATGAAAGATATTACCAGTAATCCTTTCGTTTGAGTTTAGTTTCTATTCTTCTCCAAGATATTCACGTTTCAAACCTTTGGCAATGGCTTCACTTCTTGTTTCGGTGTTTCCTCAAGCTGTTGCACAAATGAGCACAAAGTACGAAATAATCAAATTAAACAAAAGAAACGAAAAGAAAAGAGCAAAAAAGAAACTAAAGACACATAAAAGAGATAACAACACGAAAGCAAACAAAAGTCAAAAACAAGTAAAAATATATGTATATATATAACAAAAGTCAAAAACAAGTAAATATGTATATATATATAAACAAATAAGACAGATGGCAAAGAGAGATAACCTGATCAATTTGATGGCCTACGAAAGGAATCTCCTCGAGACAGAAAAATCGATCATTATTACCTTATTTTATTTTTCTTTTCTTTTTTTATTTATTTTCAAAAACATTGGGTTGCCTCCCAATAAGCGCTTGGTTTAACGTCCTCAGCCCGACGTTGGTTCCATCATAGGAGGGTCCAATCTCCGATGTGCTTCACTAATGGGCATGGATCCTTCTTCTAACAAGATACGGTCCATTCATATGGCTGGGCCTTGGATGTTAGCAATCATCCACCCAATAGCTATTTTGTGATCTGTAAGTATTCGGACGAGTTTCTCTTCTTGTATTCGTGCAAGGCCCATTTCCATTGTAACTGGCAAAGCATCATTCTCACCCAAGAATCCATGATTCAAATGATCTGGCAGTGACTTAAGCTCCAAGGTATTGGCTTTCGTCACAGAAGGAAGAAGTTTCTCATTAGATAAAGTAAATTGAATGTACAAAACATCATACCTATTTGTGGTTATTGCTATGGTCTCATCTAAGCTTGCCACAACTTCCTCCATTTCTTTGGGCACTTGTATCAAAATTCCTGACTCATTGAAATTTTCTGTCCCCATATGCTCACTAATAGCTACATCCAATCCATTCTTGCGAGTTAACTCAAAATATTGTTGTGGCAAAGAATCAACAACGTCACCTGCAAAAACAGAATGTAAGTCACTAGAGTACCTCATTGCCTCAAAAATATTGAAACATATCACCTTGCCATCAAACTCTATGATAAGAGTGCCATCATGAACATCAATCTTGGTTCTAACAGTTTTCGAGAATGGTCTCCCGAAAAGAATCGGAGTTGGATTAGGAGATGTCTCATCCTCTATTTCAAGGACATAGAAGTTTGCTGGGAAAACCAATTGATTCACCTGCACAAGCACATCTTCCACAACTCCCTTGCGATATGTATTAGAATGATCAACAAGTTGAATAGTAATACCAGTTTTCGCAAAAGGTCCAAGATTTAAAGAAGTATAAATAGAATATGGCATGACATTAATAGATGCTCCTAAATCTAACATAACTTTTTCAAACTTGGTATTATCAATGGTGCATAGAATGGTGAACATACCTGGATATTTGCATTTCGTAGGAATTTTTCTTTGCAATACAGCTGAAACATTTTTCCCCACACTTACTTTCTCATTCCCTTTTAAATTTCTCTTGTTGGTGCATAACTCCTTGAGACGTTTTGTATAACGAGGTACTTGCTCGATAGAATCCAGAAGTGGTATATTTACCTCGATTTTGCAAAAAGTTTCCAGGATTTTCTGCTCTTGTTCCTCATTCTTCGATTTTGCAAATCTACTAGAAAAAAGTGGAGGAGTTATAGGATTTACCTGAGAAGTTAATGTTTTGTTCATGGTGGATGTGGTGTCATCTCCTTCATCAGTTTGTAATTTTCCTGGTAAGACATCTAATTGCTCCCCACTTCGGGAAGTTATCGCACTAGCAGTCTCGCTTGGATTGATCACCATTTGAGAAGATAATTTTTCTGTGTCTTGGCCCTCGAATTTGCTCATGCTAGTAGCCAATTGTCCCATTTGATTTGCCAGGTTTTTGATACTTGCCCCAGTTTCCTGCTGGAATTGCATTGTGTTAGTGGCAAGTGCTTTAATAATATCCTGGAGTGACATACCTGAATTTTCTGGATCTGGTTGTGGTGCTGGTTGTGGCATTGGTGGTTGTTGCATTTGAAATGGTTGCTGCACTCTAGGTTGATTAAAACCTTGTAGTTGATTTGGTAAGGCATTTGGGACGATTGGCTGATGATTCTAGTAACTGAAATTAGGGTGATCTTCCCATCCAGCATTGTAAGTGTTAGAGAAGGGATCATACCATTGCCTTGTTTATCCTGGAAATCCATCCATGGCATTGGCTTGTTCCATATCTCCTTGCAAAGTTGGATACATGTCGATTGGATGCTCCATGGTACAATATACCTCACATGCATAAGATTTCTGCATATGTCTTACAGCCATGTTTTTCACAAGAGAAGTTAACTCAAAAAGTTGTTGTTCAATGTTCGGAGTGCTTACCTCATTTACTCTCCATGGTAGTTGTGGCTCAAATCCGCCACTGAATTGATGGAAGTTTACTGCCATGTCGTCTAAACACAAACAATCAAAAAAGAAAAACAAACAAAAATATGAATCAACAATGAAAACAAAATAACAAATCGATTAGAAAATCAATCCCAGGCAACGGCGCCAAAAACTTGATGCGTTCGAAACTAGCAAGTATACTAGTCGCACAAGTAATAAAGTGATAAGTAAGATATCGTTCCCACGAGGATTGATTCTAATTGAATTTGTTATTTCCAGCAACAATAAACTAAACAGGGGGGATTTTTGTTGAATGCTTTACTAAATTAAATAAGAATGCAAGTAAAGAATAACAAAACAGAAAGTAAATTTGAATGAAAAATCAATGAGAGAAAGCTGGTTAAGGGATCCTTCTCTACCACAAGATATGGATTTGCGAATTAATCGTAGAATTGTCATCCAATTATAATAATGAAGTTATCAACCGTAGATAACAACAAGCTCTGTTATCCCAATCTTTCCTTACTTTGTTGTTAAATAAAATAGGCTCTTATTTAATCTCTATCCATTAAACAACCTAGAACAAGCTCTCTAAATTTAATTCAATGGATGCATTACAAAAAGAAAGACAGGTTGATCTAAGCAATAAACACACAAGCTCGGATTATTTAACTTAGGTTATATTCTCCAATTGCAATCTCTGATCACAATTTTGCTACTAATGATTAGAAATTCAAGACCATTACGGATCAAGATTTCTAATCTAGCAATAGACAGTATCCAGATTATATTCAGTTGGCCACCCCAAATACAATCAGCAAGCAATCATAAGCATTAGATATGGGAAAATACAAGCAACTTCAATTAGAGAATTGGATAACAACTTCTTGCACAATCAACTCACAAAAACCATATCAAGGGCTTTGAAATCACCCTCAACCAATTCAGATTCAGTTACACATGTTTAAGAACGTGGTAAATACAATACAACATGGAGACATTCCAGAAAATGAAAGGGAAGGGAAAAACTTAGCAATTTTGATGTAAATCTCTTTGAATTGTAGTTCTTCCTCTTTCCAAGCTTTCTTTCTCCTTCAAAAACTCCAAGAAATGAAAGAAATCCAGAGCTGCAGCCTCTACCACGTTCTCCCCCTTCAAGTTATTCAAATAAAACCCTAAAATGTGTTTAAATACTCTGCTACAGTAACCTGCTACAGTGTCCCGTATTATACATGCTACAGTGATTTGTGGAATTACATTTCTATACTTGTCACACTGTTTTGATTACAACTTTTGGTACACTGAATGGATTTATAAACCGTAAATTTCTCCAGAAAATAGACTTCGAGAGCTTTCCAACGGTATATAATATGTCATCGGGTTCATTGTATATCAATACAATTAAATCCGAGAAGATGGTTGACTAGCAGAGGTGAAAATGAAGGGTTTTACTCCATTTTGTGCAAGTTGCTCCAAAACTCCTACAAACATCAAAACCACACAAAAACATAAAAATACCAAGGAATATAGCAAAGAAACATGGATGAATTGATATGAAAAAGATATTTAAATAGACACTTATCAAATTTCCTTTAAACATGATCCTGGTGAAGTGCAGAGTTTATTGGATGCTGAAGCAGACAACCTTCTAGTAAGTCAATGACGCATATTAAACACTTTGAGAATGCACAAAATATATCTACTGGTTTTATACTTTCTGTAACCCCTTTTTTGATGGGATGTGAAATGTTTCTTCAGCATATGAATATCATATGTGATAATATTCTGTTCAAATTTGAGAGATTAGACCTTAGACAATATTTACTCGATCAGTTTCTGACAACTTTCTTCTCATTCTTCTTCTCACAGGTGTCGAGGGAGTGGATTTCCTAAAGAGTTGTATGTCATAGCGGTGTTGTTGAGCCTTCTAGAGTCCGGTATTTGTAAAGTCTTTTCAGCGTTTATCGGGATCACCACGAGAAGAAAGGATCATATGGGTTTTTTTTCTCTTTGCCGCACATTAGTCACAGCATTTGATTTGTGATCTTGCAATGTTTTCATAAAATCGGTTTTAGCTTTTTTATAAGGTGGGATATTGATTTATGAGCTTCGCATGGCAGCTTTGATACAATAAAATCTCTGCAATTTAAGAACTTTGTGGGATATTTATTTGAATTCGGCAGCCTTAGGCGGTCAAAAAAAGGCCAAATATATATCTTGATAGAGAATTCATACTTATCGTTCATAAAGTGACAAATTTTATCAAGTTGGAAAATCTTTTTACTATTAGAAAACCATATTCATCATTTAAAAGTGTCAAATATGATGAAATTCAAAAATATAATCATATTTATCAGTTCAAAAAGTGCCAAATATAAAAAAATTCTAAAAAATTAACCATATTTATCGTTCAAAAGCGCCAAATATGATAAAATTTTAAAAAAATCATCGGTTATAAAACCATATTTATCAGTTCAAAAGCATCAAATATGATCAAATTCAAAAAAATAACCATTATAAAATCATATTTATCGTTTAAAAAGCGTCAAATATGACAAAATTAAAAAAGTTAACCATATTTATCGGGCAAAAAGCGATAAATATGTTTCAATTCAAAGAATTTGACCGTTACAACCTAACAAATTTGACAAAAAAAGTGACAAATATGTAATTTTTTCTTCTGTATCTTTACCGTTATACTTGGCGCTTTTATGTGACAAATACGGGTGTTATTATATTTGACATTTTGACCGACTGTCAAATATAACCAAATAGACTATATTTGGCGATGCCATTGGTGTCGTTTTTTTTACTGCATTTTTTCTTGTAGTGCGTGCCATATAAGGGCTAATGTGCCACTCGAGAGCTAAAATGCATCTTCTAGTGCATGCAAGGCACTCCTTTAGTGCGGACAGATGCATCTTTATGATGCACAATGTGCACTCTTCTAGTGCAAATAAATACATCCTTCTAATGCATGAAGTGCATCTTTATGAAGCTAAGATGAAACACTCTTCAATGCACCTGCTTCTTAGGGTTTCTACCACTCTTCAATGCACTTACTTCCTAGGGTTTGTTAGCACTTCTCAGTGTGCCTATTTTAAGAGCTTTAAACACTCTTAAGTGTACCTACTTCTTAGGGTTTTCAACATTCTTTGGTGTGCCTCTTCTCAAGGCTTGTGCCTATTCTAAGGGCTTAAAACACTATTAAGTGCACTGCTTCTTAGGGTTTTCAACACTCTTCATTATGCCTCTTCATAGGACTTGTGTCTATTCTAAAGGTTTAAAACACTCTTAAGTGTACCTACTTCTCAGGGTTTCTTCTAACGTACTCCCATCAGGAACTCGTCTATCATGCACTGCTTCACGGTCTTTAGACCATTTTATTCTTCATACCTTCAGCTGAGTATTCTTCTTTGATCTCTTCAGACTCTGTATTTATTGGGTTTCATGCCTTTCTTCTAAGTATTCTTTATTCTTCTTTAATCTTTTCAGTCTTTGCATTCATTAGGTTTCATGCCCTTTTTCCAAGTATTCTTCTTTCTATTCTTGATTTCTTCTAGTCCACAAGGGCAAATACTTGATTCATTATGCTTTAACATTCTTTGCTATTGATCTCTTCAGATTTTACATTCATATGACCCTTCACTAGGGAGTTCATATCAAGTTGTTGATTCTCGAATTCATTAGGGATCTCTTCATTGTTCTTGCAAGTTCTTACAAAATGTCAAACAATTCATTATGGTAAATTCAAATAAGCTCTAGATTTTATCGTATTCGATATTGTCTCCCAATGAAACTTCTTTCTAGTCTTCATAGTAATTATTTCATGTGGGTCCGGTTATCAAAAATATATCCTTCAATGTGGCTCAAATTTCTTTCTAAATTCTTCTTCTTTAAATCCCTTCTTCAAGGTGAACTTCCTTCTTTAAGGGGGACTTTCTTTTTTAAGCTAAACTTTAAATTTCCTTTTCAAGATCCCTTCTTAAAGGTGGACTTTGAATTCTTTCTTCAAGGTAGATGTCTTCTTCAAGGGGACATTCTTTCTTCAAAGTGGATGCCTGCTTCAAGGGCGATGCTTTCTTCAAGGTGAACATCAAACTTGAACTTTCTTCTTCAAAATAGTAGTCCTCTTCGATTGTCTTTAACTGTGGCAGTTCTCATTTTTATGGTGATCCTTCTCATAATATTTTTCGTTTCAAGCATCTTGTACATGGCACTACTTGAATTGCTTGATCCAGGTTTTTAACACATCATGTTGCTTCAGGTGATTGTTGAGTCTCATCGAGATAAAGCTTCCTTTACACATTGTGCTGCTTAAAAGAAGTCTCATCGAGATAGAGCTAACTTTACACATCGTGCTGCTTGAGAGAAATCTCATCAAGATAAACTGCCTTTACACATCATGCTGCTTGAGAGGCATCTCATCAAGATGGAGTTGACTTTGCACATCGTGCTACTTAAGAGAAATCTCCTCGAGATGAAGCTACTTTTGCATATCGTGCTTCTTGAAGGGAGTCTCATCGGGATGGAACTAACTTTGCACATCGTGCTGCTTAAGAGAAAGCTCTTCGAGATGAAGCTATCTTTGCACATCCTGCTTCTTGAGGGAAGTCTCATCGAGATGGAGCTAAATTTGCACATCGTGTTACTTGAGAGAAATCTCATCGAGATGAAGCTACCGTTGCACATCGTGCTTCTTGATAGAATTCTCATCGAGATTGAGCTGCCTGATCCATGTGGCTTACACATTGTGCTAAGTTGGGAGCCTCATCCAAGCGATTTGCACATCATGCTAAACTGAAAAACCTAATCTAGGCAGCTTGCATATTGTGCCGACTAAAGAGCCTAATCCAGGCTATTTTTGCACATCGTGCTGACTGAGGAGCCTAATCTAAACAATTTGCACATCGTGCTAAATTGAGAAGCCTGATCCAGGCAGCTTGCATATCGTGCTGCTTCCATTTGGTCTCCTTGAGACTAACCTACATATCATGCTGTTGCAATTGGGTCTCATCGAGACTGACTTGCATATCGTGTTACTACGATTAGGTCTCATCGAGATTGACTTGCATATCGTGCTACTGCAATTAGGTCTTATCAAGACTGACTTGCACATCATGCTACTTCAACTAGGTCTCATCGAGACTGACTTGCACATCGTGCCGTTACTACTATTCCTCTAAGTATTGAGCCTATTTCCTTTGCAGTTACCTCCAGTATTTCATAATTATGATTCTGTAAAACCCAGTCACTTTTGGACTATGCTTCATTCTAGATCATGCTTCTTCCAAGAAAAGGATTTATAATTCATGTATGCATACTCTGTGTTGATGCTAAATATGTATGCTTCTTGGGCTAGGTGATCATTGAAGGTACGGACCGAATCTAGGCTATCTTTTTCTTCTTATGAGAAGATACTGAGGATGACTTAGCGATGAGCAAGGAGAGACTTTTGGCATTGCAGACTCGTGCAATGAATCTTTAAATGCTTAAAACAATCCTCTAGCAAATAGTCAATCTGCCTATTTCAAGCACTATTCTTTACACGTCCTTCGAGATGATTGAGGCAATTCTATCTGCCATGTTTCCAAGATGGCTAGGGTAATTCTTTGCCCCTCCTTTCTTCTTTTCACTTCTTAAGATGAATGGGCAATTCTTTGCCCCTTGTATGAAGAGTTTAATAATGTCTTGGGGAATCTAGCTTTGAGAGCATTATTCCTCCTTCTTTGTAGATATCCATGCTAGATGAAATGGCTAACTTCTTTCATATATCTTACTTCTTCACTGTTGGTGGCAAGGCTGCCTTGATGGGAACTATTGACAGATTTTTTTTTTCTTCTTAACATGTTTTTAACACTTCCAATGTCCTCCAACAATAAGTTGAAATGCTAAAGTGAGTTGTGCATCAATTTGATTCACATTTGAATTCTTCAAAGATTTCTCAAATTCGATAGCTCAAGGGTAATGCATTAACATCGTGATTGTTCATTATTTCGACTCTAATGCCAGAATAATTTCATTCAAGATTCTTCGTGTGTGTGTGTGTATAGCCAATCATGCTTCACTTATTGAACTCGAATAGCTTTATGCAAATAGAAACTAGTGATCAATCTCTAAAGATAGAAAGACTACCATAAGCCCACTTTTCACACCACTATGTAGTCTCATCACAACATCAAGGATCATTAGGGCTTTATCAAGCTTGTAATGTCAAGCTTGGCTCAAGGTATGGTAAAGGAATTTATAAGGTTAACTCGCCCATAGTCATATAACCATTCCAGGTTTTAATTGAGAGTATCAAATCATTTTCATCACCATGTTTGTTTCAATTTTGAATGGCTACACCTCTGAACTTGGAGTCTTCATCCACCACATTTGTCTTGCTTTTGATTTTGAGTGGCTACACCCCTAAACATTACAAGCAATGGAAGTAGCACTCTTTTTTTTCTTTCTTTTTTCTATTTTTTCTTCTTTCTTTTTTTCTTTTCTTTTTTTTTTTTCTTCTTTTCTTTTCTTTCTTCTACAAGCTCAAAATCGAACAAAAACTTGTCAACTTCCTTTCAATCTCCCATATGCATGGCTCTCAATGCTTTTTTTTCTTT
Organism: Boswellia sacra; assembly: GCA_013180625.2. NCBI lineage: Eukaryota > Viridiplantae > Streptophyta > Magnoliopsida > Sapindales > Burseraceae > Boswellia > Boswellia sacra. The sequence goes on from SNVD02002608.1 coordinate 12,469, forward strand.
TTTTTTTCTAGAACGGTCATATTCTATGAGTGAAGGGTACCATGTAGGAAAAAAAATTTCAGTGTTAGGATAAATTTTGTGGTTTGACAAAGAAAATGCTTGATTAGGCTCGATGGGGTGCACTAGGGACAATAAAGAAAGTATAGGTGGGCTTGAAAGACTCAATCGATCCAAAAAAGGCCTAAATCACTTCCCTCATATTGTGAAGCCTAGGATTTCGCCTCGAGTGGTGATCAAATCGATTCTAGAGTCCTATGAGATCTCAACACTAAGCTTTATTCACATAAAATTTCTTTAAGTGATATTAAGTTCAATATTCATGGCTATTGTGCTCAAATGATTGAAGAATCAAAAAAGAAACTCATCTAGCAAAAAAAAAGTCAAGCATGCAAACAACACAATCTCATGTATTACCAAAAATCTATTTCTAATGAGTATCATGACTTTATCAATGATCATCAAAAGAACACACAACTCACAAACATAACATTCTTAAAACAAAGCAATTCAAAACATCATTATTCTTTCTCTGGGACAGGAATTCTTCCATTATCAATCAGGTCTTGTATCTCATGTTGAAGGCGATGGCATTTGTTGTTTGATATGGCCAGTTTGTTGGTAGAAATCACAATATTTATGATGCTTGTGATTAGCTTATCGTGGGTTTTACAGAGGCTTTGGTGTCAAGGGAAATAACACATATTGGGCACGGATCTCCTCAAATGCTTTAGTCCCAATTGACTGAACTTTCTTGGTTGATGCTCTTTTACATCCTCGTCATCTGAGCTGCTAGTTTGGTGATACTGCCCTTGATTTCTTATGGGGTAGTTGTTGTTGCTTCTTTTCTACCTAGCCACCAAAACTTCTATTTGGATACCTGAATCATACAAGTCTTCAAAGGTTTTGATCAGAAAGTCTGCCAGTCTATCCCTGATAAAGGCATGGGTTCTATTGATTACCATACAGACCTGGTCCTTCTCCATGGCCTTGTGGTCATCTTAACAACTTTGGTCTTTCAACGAACTAGGTAGTCCAAAAAAGTCTCGTTGGGTTTCCAACGAGTCGTCTCCAAATCCCTCAAAGTTACCCCTAGTTGGGTATTATGGTGGTACTGCTTTACAAATTTTTTGGAAAGCTCCTCCCAATCTTCTGGAACTCTTTTGGGAAGATCGTGGTACCATACTACTGTATCATTGATAGGTGTCTATTTATGTATCATTTTCATATCAATTCATCTATGTTTCCTTGCTATAATCCTTGGTATTTTTATGTTTTTGTGTGGTTTTGATATTTGTAGGAGTTTTGGAGCAACTTGCACAAAAATGGAGTAAAACCCTTCATTTTCACCTCTGCTAGTCAACCATCTTCTCGGATTTAATTGTCTTGATATACAATGAATCCAATGACATGTTATATACCGTTGGAAAGCTCTCGAAGTCTATTTTCTAGAGAAATTTACGGTTCATAAATCCATTCAGTGTACCGAAAGTTATAATCAAAACAGTGTGAGAAGTGTAGAAATATAATTCCACAAATCACTATAGCATGTATAATACGGGACACTGTAGCAGGTTACTGTAGCGGAGTATATAAACATATTTTAGGGTTTTATTTTCATGACTTGAAGAGGGGAGAACGTGGAGGAGGCTGCATCTTTGGATTTCTCTCATCTCTTAGAGTTCTTGAAGGGGATTAAAGGCTTGGAAAGAGGAAGAACTACAAATCCTAAGAGATTTCATCAGATTTGCTAAGTTTTTCATTTCCCTTTCATTTTCTGGAATTGCTATGTATTGTATTGTATTTGTATTGTGTCTGAATATGTGTAACTAAATCTGAATTGGTTGAGGGTGATTTCAAAGCCCTTGATATGGTGTTTGTGAGTTGATTGTGCAAGAAATTATTATCCAATTCTCTAATTGAAGTTGCTTGTATTTTCCCATGTTTAATGCTTATGATTACTTGCTGATTGTATTTGGGTGGCCAACTGAATATAATCTGGATATTGTCTATTGCTAGATTAGAAATCTTGATCCGTAATTGTCTTGAATTTCTAATCATTAGTAACAAAATTGTGATCAGAGATTGCAATTGGAGAATATAACCTAAGTTAAATAATCCGAGCTTGTGTGTTTATTGCTTAGATCAACCTATCTTTCTTATCGTAATGCATCCATTGAATTAAATTTAGAGAGCTTGTTCTAGGTTGTTTAATGGATAGAGATTAAATAAAGAGCCTGTTTTATTTAACAACAAAGTAAGGAAAGATTGGGATAACAGAGCTTATTGTTATCTACGGTTGATAATTTCAATGGTGTAATTGGATGATAATTCTACAATTAATTCGCAAATCCATATCTTGTGATGGAGAATGATCCCTTAACAAGAGTTCTATCATTGATTAATTCCCATTTCAATTAAGTTTGCATTGTGTTATTCATTAATTACCGTCGTATTCAGTTTTACATCTAGTTAATCAACCAACAAAACCCCCCATTTAGTTAATTGTTGCTGGAAATAACAAATTCAATTAGAATCAATCCTTGTGGGAACGATATCTTACTTATCACTTTATTACTTGTGCGACTAGTATACTTGCTAGTTTCGAACACATCAATCATCTTCTAAGGAGAGCATGAAGTACTTCAAGATGTACTCCTTTGACAAAAAGCGGTGGCCATGACAGTAGTATACTATCTTAGATGTGTCTTTAGATTGCCCTCTCCATTGAACATGGGCAAATCTGGTACACAAAACTTGGGAGGCAAATCATTATCCCTCATGAGAAAGATATCATGTAGGTCTTTGACCCCTTTCAACCCTTTCTTCTTCAAGAGAAATTGGACTTTCTCCATATCCTTGGTGAACTGCTTGACTGAATCGAGCTCGTCTTGGTTAGTTGGGCTTTTCCCCTGAGCCCTTCTTTGGCTAGTCTCACCATTACCATCACCATAACCTTCGGGCAATGATTGATTCATGTGGTTGGTCCTATTTTGGAGTGCTTCGATATGTCCATCTATTGTTAGAGTGTAGTCATGTCAACTCTCAATTGGGCCATCTCTTGGTTGTTATTGTTAGATACGGCCATTTCAATGACTGATTCTTCTTGTATTGGCAAATGACCATCTCGTCTAATCTAAGCTATAATGGCTACAGAACAAAGGTGTTAATACCATGCATGCATGCATGTATGCATGATATGATACAAGCTCATGCAAGGGCACAAACACGCTTTCAGCCTTCCAACCTTATCTCTCCCACACATATAGAGTCAAGTCTCTATTCCTAGGATTTTTGGCCTCATTCCAAAGACACCATCATGGAATATGGGAACGCGAGATTCTCTTACCTATTTCTAACAAATATGTTGATGTTGGATTCTCCATGATTATCATAACATGGCTTTTAAATGTCATGATAACCTTAACTTATGGCACTTGTCCACATTTTGTTCTCATGGGTGACTTAACATGTGGTATTCGTTCATGGTTTCATGAGGTTGAGTCAATGTTATTCTAGTCATAGGGAATTTACATCCATAGACATGCATTTCAACATGGGTTTTGAAAATTCATTCTATTGAAAATTTCTAGAGTCGTCTATATGGGCTCGAGTCTCAAGGGTCCAAAGGTCTGGGCTCCTTCAAGCGAGAGATGTCCCTTTGGGCCGGTCTCTTTTTATACCAAACACCTGCTCGAAGCTAGTGACACCAACATGAGTCATCTAGGGGTCGAATGAAGCCAAAGAATTCTCATGCCAATGCCACAAAGCTAGTTTAGGTAGTTTGTGCTCATTATACCATCATGAGGTATTAAAATTTGGTATCCTAATCGAAATCAACTTCTGTTATCCCCAATGGAGTCGCCACTGTGAACAGGGCTTTCATCCTGCCAGAGCATTTGCGACCA
>SNVD02002609.1:0-16802 GCA_013180625.2 Boswellia sacra
TAGCCAACCTTGACTGAAATTGATCCCTAGTTACCCCTTTGAGCCTCTGTAAGCCTTTTTCTTTGTAACTCACTAAAAGATTTCCTAACCTCAAATGAATTTATTCCAAACAGTTTATCCCTTACCTATGAGCATGTAGATCATTCACAAATAAATTCTGAGCTATGTTCTGGTTTTGGGAAGTTAGAGGAGGTTGGGATGTGTCATGAGCAATACAAGTGAGTTCTATTGTGTTTAAAAAAAAAAAGCAAAACAGAAAAAAAAAACCAATCTGTACTTATCGTCCACGTACTTACACATTGAGGACAATGTGTTGTTTAAGTGTGGGGGAGGGGAAGTGTAATAAAAAAAAAAGAGAAAAAAAGAAAAAAAAAAGAAAAAAAAAAGAACAAAAGAAGACGAATAAGAGATCTATACCCTTAAGTGTTCTTAAAAAGAATGAAACAACAAAGTGTGAGGGTATAGTTTTCTTTTGTTTTCTGCAAAAAAAAAAAAAAAGATTGAGTTTTCTAAATAAGTTTGGGGGAGTAACCTGGTGAATTGAAATGAAGTTTTGTTATAGGCTTGAGCTCTACATAGTCTTGAATGATTTATGTTTTTGTGGGTGATTTGAGCCAAATTATTATCCTTTATCATACCTTCACCCAAGCCAAACGTTACAAGCTTAATAAAGTCCTACTTGATCCTTGGTGTTGTGCATGTCTACATTAGTGGAGAGGGACTTGAAAAGCAGGCCTATGGAGTTCATTTATACACACATCTTCAATATTAAATATGATTCATTTTTATGCATAAAACTCATCCGGGTTACAAGTGATTAGGTGAGGTGGCTCTACACACACACACTTGAGGAATTGAATGAAGCCGAACTTCATCTTTAAGATAAAATTCTTGATCAAGTGCATTTTTTTGAATTTTTCCTTGGTTATAATTAAGTAACATTTTGAGGCTATTTGCCAGTGAAGCATTTGTGTGTTTTAATTTTTTATTGATTCTGTTTTCGGTTTAGTTTTATTTCATATTGTCCCGGATTTGCTCGATGGCTAGCAAAGTCTAAGTGTGGGGGATTTTGATAAGTGTCTATTTATATATCATTTTCATATCATTTCGTCCATGTTTCTTTGCTATATTCCTTGGTATTTTTATGTTTTTGTGTGGTTTTGATATTTGTAGGAGTTTTGGAGCAACTTGCACATAAATGGAGTAAAACCCTTCATTTTCACCTCTGCTAGTCAACCATCTTCTCGGATTTAATTGTATTGATATACAATGAACCCGATGACATATCATATACCGTTGAAAAGCTCTGAAGTCTACTTTTTGGAGAAATTTACGGTTTATGAATCCATTCAGTGTACCGAAAGTTGTAATCAAAACAGTGTGAGAAGTGTAGAATGTAATTCCACACATCACTGTAGCTGGATAATACCGGGATAACTGTCAGCACGTTACTGTAGCGAGTATTTAAACACATTTAGGGTTTTATTTCATAACTTGAAGAGGGGACACGGGTGTAGGCTGAAGCTCTGGATTCTTTCATCGCTTGGAGTTCATTAAGGAGAAAGGAAGCTTGAAAGGAGGAAGAACTACATCCAGGATAGTTACATCAAATTTGCTAATTTTTCCCTTCACTTTCATTTTCCGAGTCTGTTGTGCGCCTCTTTGTCTCACTCCCTCTCGTTTGGTATCCTTGTACTTTACCACGTTCTTAAGGACAATGGGACTAAATCTGAATTGGTTAAGGGTGATTTCAAAGCCCTTGATATGGTTTTTGTGAGTTGATTGTGCAAGATATTGTTATCCATTCTCTAATTGAAGTTGCTTGTATTCTCCCATATTTAATGCTTATGATTGCTTGCTGATTGTATTTGGGTGGCCAACTGAATATAATCTGGTTGTTGTCTATTGCTAGAGTAGAAATCTTGATCTATAATTGTCTTGATTTCTAATCCTTAGTAGCAAAATTGTGATCAGAGATTGCAATTGGAGAATACAACCTAAGTTAAATAATCCGAGCTTGTGTGTTTATTGCTTAGATCAACCTATCTTTCTTATCATAATGCATCCATTGAATTAAACTCAGAGAGCTTGTTCTAGGTTGTTTTAATGGATAGAGATTAAATAAAGAGCTTCTTTTATTTAACAACAAAGTAAGGAAAGATTTGGGTAATAGAGCTTGTTATTATCTACGGTTGATAACTTCAATGCTGTAATTAGATGACAATTCTACAATTAATTCGCAAATCCATATCTTTGGTAGAGAAGGATCCCTTAACCATCTTTCTCCCATTGATTTTTCATTCAAATTTACTTTCTGTTTTGTTATTCTTTACTTGCATTCTTATTTCATTTAGTAAATCATTCAACAAAAATCCCCCCTGTTTAGTTTATTGTTGCTGGAAATAACAAATTCAATTAGAATCAATCCTCGTGGGAACGATATCTTACTTATCACTTTATTACTTGTGCGACTAGTATACTTGCTAGTTTCGAACGCATCAGCTTGTGAAATGCAATCTTGTAGACAATTGAATCAGCTTTCCAAAACATTAAGATTTGTACCATTCTGATCTATAAATAGAAAGTTATGCCCATTTTACCAAACCTACAACAAAACCAAAATTAAGAGAAATTAATTCCAAAGATGCAAATGCTACAAATATGCTTAAGTTGAGGAATTTAATGACACTATTAATACAATATGATGAATTAAACTCTTATTAAACATGCATATTTAAGTGTTCATGAACCATAACATATGAAAACTAAAGATGTAGTACATGAGCAGTCTGCCGACCAAATGCCAGAGACTGATGAGCAAATGCCCAAGGCAGCTGAGCAAAGGCCTACAAAGGATCAAGATGAACAACCTGCTGTTGAGCCTGAAGTAACAACAGAAAAGAAGATGAAGAAAAAGAAATCCAAGAAGAAAGCCAAGGGAACTGATTTGAAGGGCAAAAAGAAGGTTAAAGTGGTGAAAAAAAAGTCTGACAAGAAGAAGAAGAAAATTGAAACAACAGTCCCAGAACTGAGGGATGAGTCATTGTTAGATGAACCAACTCAAGTCGAACCTGAAATGACATTGCCTTCACCACCTGCTGAAGCAGAACCTGATATTACACCAGTCCCTGAAGCAGAACAACATGTCTCTGCACCACCATCACTGTCACCTCCACATGAAGCAGAAACCACACCAAGTGTAGAACACACATGGGAAACCATTCTTTAAGCCAATACAATAGAACCAACCATAGCAATCCCACCTCAGCTTGCAGCAGAATCACTGGAAAATCTACAACAACCTATTGTTGAGTCATGATGCGTTCGAAACTAGCAAGTATACTAGTCGCACAAGTAATAAAGTGATGAGTGAGATATCGTTCCCACGATGATTGATTCTAATTAAATTTGTTATTTTTCAGCAACAATAAACTAAATATGGGAGGTTTTGTTGAATGATTAATTAAACTGAATACGAAGGCAAATAAAGAATAACACAACACAATATTAAATGAATTGAAATTCAATGAGAGACACTTGGTTAAGGGTTCTTTCTCTGCCACAAGATATGAATTTGTGAATTAACATAGAATTGTAATCCAATTACAGCATTGAAGTTATCAACCGTAGCTAACAACAAGCTCTGTTATCCCAATCTTTCCTTACTTTGTTGTTAAATAAAACAAGCTCTTTATTTAATCTCTATCCATTAAACAACCTATAACAAGCTCTCTAAGTTTAATTCAATGGAAGCATTACGATGAGAAAGATAGGTTGATCTAAGCAATAATCACACAAGTTCAGATTATTTAACCTAGGTTGTATTTTCCAATTGCAATCTCTGATCACAATTTTGCTACAATGATTGGAAATTCATGACAATTACGGATCAAGATTTCTAATCTAGCAATAGACAACAACAGATTATATTCAGTTGGCCATTCCAAATACAATCAGTAAGCAATCATAAGCATTAGATATGGAAAAATACAAGCAACTTCAATTAGAGAATTGGATAACAATTTCTTACACAATCAACTCACAAAAATCCATATCAAGGGCTTTGAAATCACCCTCAACCAATTTAGATTTAGTTACACATATTCAATCAGAATAACAAATACAATACAGCGAAATTCCAGAATTGAAAAAGAAAGAAAGAACTTAGCAAATTCTTTGAAAATCTTCTTTGTAGATGAATATTCTTGGAATTGTAGTTCCTCCTCTTTCAAAATCTTCTTTCTCCTTCAAGAACTCCAAGGGATGAGAGAAATCCATAAATGCAGCCTCCTCCCACGTTTTCCCCTCTTCAAGTTCTGAAAATAAAACCCTAAAATGTGTTTAAATACTCTGCTACAGTGACTTGCTACAGTCCCCGTATTATACATGCTACAGTGCTTGTGGAATTATATTTCTATACATCTCACACTGTTTTGATTACAACTTTTGGTACATTGAATGGATTTATAACCGTAAATTTCTCCAGAAAATAGACTTCGAGAGCTTTCCAACGGTATATAATATGTCATCGGGTTCATTGTATATCAATACAATTAAATCCGAGAAGATGGTTGACTAGCAGAGGTGAAAATGAAGGTTTTACTCCATTTTTGTGCAAGTTGCTCCAAAACTCCTACAAACATCAAAACCACACAAAAACATAAAAATACCAAGGAATATAGCAAAGAAACATGGACGAATTGATATGAAAATGATATATAAATAGACACTTATCAAATTCCCCCACACTTAGCTTTGCTAGTCCTCGAGCAACTACGACAATATGAAATAAAACTAAACCGAAACAGAATCAATAAAAAATTAAAACACACAAATGCTTCATCTTGCAAATAGGCCTCAAAGATTGTACTTAATTATAACCCAAGGAAAACTTCAAAATAATGCACTTGATCAAGAATTTATCTCAAAGATTAGTTTCGCTTCATTTCAATTCCTCAAGTGTGTGTGTTTAGAGCCATTCTCACCTAATCACTTGTAACCCGGATGAGTTTATGCATAAAAATGAATCATATTTAATATTGAAGATGTGTGTATAAATGAACTCCATAGGCCTGCTTTTCAAGTCACTCTCCACTAATGTAGACATGCACAACACCAAGTATCAAGTAGGACTTTATTAAGCTTGTAACGTTTGGCTTGGGTGAAGGTATGATAAAGGATAATAATTTGGCTCAAATAACCCACAAACACATAAATCATTCAAGAATATGTAGAGCTCAACCCTATAACACAACTTCATTTCAATTCACCAGGTTACTCCCCCAAACTTATTTAGAACACTCAATCTTTTTTTTTTTTTTGCAGAAAACAAAGAAAACTACACCCCCACACTTTGTTGTTTCATTCTTTTTAAGAACACTTAAGGGTATAGATCTCTTATTCTTCTTCTTTTGTTCTTTTTTTTCTTTTTTTTTTCTTTTTTTTTTTATTACACTTCCCTCCCCCACACTTGAACAACACATTGTCCTCAATGTGTAAGTACGTGGACGATAAGTACAGATTGGCTTTTTTTTTTCTTTTTTTTTCTTTACAAACATAATAGAACTCACTTGCATTGCTCATGACACATCCCAACCTCCTCTAACTTCCCAAACCCAGATCATAGCTCAGAATTTAATTGTGAATGATCTACATGCTCATAGGTAAGGGATAAACTGTTTGGAACAAATTCATTTGAGGTTAGGAAATCTTTTAGTGAGTTAACAAAGAAAAAAGCTTACACAGGCTCAAAGGGGTAACTAGGGATCAATTTCAGTCAAGGTTGGCTATTAAGGCTCAAACGGTCCAAAGATGGCCTAAATCATTTCCCCAATGTTGCACAGTCTAGGATTTCGCCTCGAGTGACCATCAAACAAGTTCTAGAATTCATTGAAATCTGAAGAAACATTTAAATTACAGAAACTTTCTCTAAGTGAACAAATAACTCAGTGATAATAGCTCAGTGCTCAATGTTGCGCAAGGAATCAAAAGCAAAGCGAAAACCAATAAACATTTCAAGCACACAGATCCATGCTTCATTTATCATTTTCCAAGAGTTATTCTTAATTCAATCATTATCTTATCATCGACCCACAAAATGCAAGAAAAGAGGTACGTGGCGTTGTTACACCTGAGTCAAGATTGTATATTTCAACAATCCTTAGGACCAGTAGCCCTCAGACTTAAGGTTTCCAGCCTATATACCTTTATTATGAAAGAACAAAACAAGAAACAAGACTCTTCAAACACATGAAATAAACAAACTACAGACTTATTTAGAGAGAATGCGTTTCAAGGGTTTAACGAAAACCCCATATTCTGCCATTCTCAACTTTTTTCCACAATTTTTTTTTAATCAAACTGATAAGACAACAAACACATAACAACTTCTAAATTAATAAAACTAACTTACTCATAATAACAAAGTCCAACAAGCCAGCAAACAAACAAGTCAGTTAGAATGGGTCTAAAAAGTTTAGAAGTTAGCCTCCTTATTCAGCCATTATAGATTAAAGATATCCATAATGCGTTTCAAGAGGACTTAAACTTTTTAAGCCACCACTCTAAAAACCAAGATTAGAAAATATTACCTGGGAGGAAAGAAACAACCTGAAAAATCTCAAAATAAATAACATGAAAAACTTCAAATAAACACAATAAAAAGAAAGCAAACAAAACCGAAGCAAATCAGCAAATAGAGATTACAGATGGAGTGTTAAATCCAGTTTACGCCTCTTATTGCCTTCTCCAAACCAATCAATCTGAGCTGTTGTTGTATCAGGCGAATAGACGAATTCTTGTAGTTTGTCAATTAACTCCCCTGCAGTTGAAGCTGTAACCAAGCTTTGCCTCGCCGACGGTGAGATGAAATTTTTTTCTACAGCTTGATCAAGAAAATACAACAAACCATCAAAAAAGTTATTGACATTTAACAAACCAATGGGTTTTTTATGGATGTTTAGCTGTGCCCAAGAGGTGATTTGAAATATCTCCTCTAATGTGCCATAACCACCGGGTAAAGCTATAAATGCATCGGACTTAACAACCATATGTGTAATACGCTCATGCATGCTAGAGACTTGTAACTCTTCCCCGATTGTGTTGCCTACAATATCTCCCACAGCTAATGGTTTAGGGATAATGCCGAGAACTTTACTTCCTCCCAAGGATGCAGCTGTCGACACACACCCTATTAACCCAAGACTACCCCCTCCATAAATCAAATGAATACCCCTCGCAGCTAATGTCCTACAAAGATCAAGAGCTGCTGTTGTAAACTCTCCATCTTTACCAAATTGCGATCCACAAAATACGCATATATTTTGGAGTCGCCGAATTGGTGTTTTCTCCATTTCTACAAGTGCTCTAACATTGTGTAAGACAATGGTGCACGTTAGGTAATATGCTTTTCAAGTGTAAGACAGGTTATAATAATGACATTTGAAAATATGGAGAATGGATATATACACACGTAAAACTCTCAACTTTGACACATGGGGACATAATTTCGGTGGGGGTTGCTCGATGCAGATTTATCGCCCCAAAATTTGAAAAAATGAGATATGCTTTCGGCGAGGTTTGACAAAACCTACACCCTTGTCTCCCACGTGAAGCATGGAAAATGGAGATACACTTTCGGCGGGGGTTGACAAAACCCCCACACTTGTCTCCCACGTGAACTTATGCCATAGGGTAGTCATATGGTTTGTCAAAAAGAAAACTTGAAATTAAAACAAACAAAATCAACAAACAACAATAACACAAAAACAACATTGATAATCAGATCAAACGAAACAAGAAAGAAATAAAATTCGACAACAACAACACACATTCAAATATACAAGTAGTTGTGATTGTGGCTCACATCTTCCTCTGGTTTCACGTCCAGTAACGGCTTAAACGCCTTCTATGAGTCGGGGATTTGCTTCCCATCCAGTTTTCTTATAACTGGCAAACAGGGTCGTTTTTAGTCAGATTCCCTAGACTATAACACTGCAATTCATCACGAAATTGTGTCCATAGATTAAGCAGTTCACGCTGAACAAGTCCACAAGAATGTGACTCAAGAGTTAATAAAACATTATCCAGCGACTCATTACTCAAACCATTCTTAATAAACAAAAGTTTATCTTCTCTATTCCTGGACGCAAAACCTAATGAACGACAAGTCTGGTTACAATTCCATCTAGCACATTTATAACATACTTGTAACCTTTCGCTCTTCGCCTCTTGGCGTAGTAGCTCTTTCCTAGACCAGGCATGTATTTTGCGAGATTAATGTCCGGCTCACCGGACAATCTCACCTTGGCTTCGATAAGCCATCGGATATCAGCAGGCACATTTAGGAGCATCAACGCCCATAGTCTAGTCATCCGTACTTTATAAATTTTAAACACAGCATTTTGAGGAAGTGAAGGGAAATATTTACGAAGGTTCGACAGAAAGATATCAGCATCCATTGAAGAGGAAAAAATGAGAGATATTACCGATAATGCGATTGAGTTTGTTCTTCTCCTAGATATGCACGTTTCAAACCTTCAGGCAATGGCTTCAACTCCCGTTTGAATGTTTCCTCAAGCTGTTGCACAACTGAACTCGAAGCACGGAATAATCAAATTAAACACAAGAAAAGAACAGAAAAGAAACTAAAGACACATAAAAGAGATAACAACACAATAACAAACAAAAGTAAAAAACAAATAAAAAAATATAAAAACAAATAAGATAGATGGCAAAGAGAGATAAAACCTGATCATTATAATTGTCCATGCAGGAATCTCCTCGAAACACAAAATTGAATCGTTACTACCTCTTACCTTCTTTTCTTTGTCTCCTTTTTGATTTATTTTTTAAAAACATTGGGTTGCCTCCCAATAAGTGCTTGGTTTAACGTCCTCAGCCCGACATTGGTTCCATTATGGGAGGATCCAATCTCCGCTGTGCGTCTCTAGTGGGCTTGGATCCTTCTTCCAACAAGAAATGGTGCATGCATATGGCTGGGCCTTGGATGTTAGCAATCATCCACCCAATAGCTGTTTTGTGGTCTGTAAGTATTCGGACGAGTTTCTCTTCTTGTATTCGTGCAAGGCACATTTCTATTATAATTGGCAAAGGATCATTCTCACTCAAGAGTCCATACCTCAAATGATCTGGAAGAAGCTTAAGCTCCAAGGCAGGGGCTGTCATCACAGAAAGAAGAATTTTCTCATTAGATAAAGGAAATTGAATGTACGAAACATCATACCTATTTGTGGTTATTGCGATGGTCTCATCTAAGCTTGTCAAAACTTCCTCCATTTCTTTGGACACTTGTATCAAAATTTCTGACTCCTTAGAATTTTCTGTCCCTATGTGCTCATTAATAGCTATATCCAATCCATTCTTGCGAGTTAACTCAAAACATTGTTGTGACAGAGAATCAGTAACGTCAACTACAAAAACAGAATATAAGTCACCAGGGTACCTCATTGCCTCAAAAATATTGAAACAGATAACCTTGCCATCAACCACTATGGTGAGAGTGCCATCATGAACATCAATCTTGGTTCTAGCAGTTTTCGAGAATGGTCTCCCTATAAGAATCGGTGTTGGATTAGGAGATGTCTCATTCTCTATTTCAAGAACATAAGAGTCTGCTGGGAAAACCAATTGATTCACTTGCACAAGCACATCTTCCACAACTCTTTTGGTATATGCATTAAAACAATCAGCAATTTGAATGGTAATACCAATTTCCGTAAAAGGTCCAAGATTAAAGAAGCATAAATAGAATATGGCATGATGTTAATAGATGCTTCTAAATCTAACATAACTCTTTCAAACTTGGTTTTACCAATGGTGCCTGGCATGGTGAACGTTACCTGGGATCTTTGCATGTGGAGGAATTTTCTTTGCCAATACAGCTGAAACATTTTTCCCCACACTTACTTTCTAATTTCCCTTCAACTTTCTCTTGTTGGTGCATAACTCCTTGAGAAATTTTGTACAACGAGGTACTTGCTCAATAGCATCCAGAAGTGGTATATTTACCTCGATTTTGTGAGAAGTTTCCAGGATTTCTTGTTCTTGTTTCTCCTTCGGTTGTGCAAATCTACTAGGAAAAAGTGGAGAAGAAACATATGAAGGAATGGGAGTTATAGGATTTACCTGAGAAGTCAGTGTTTTGTTCATGGTGGAAGTGGTGTCATCTCCTTCATCAGTTTGTGATTTCTTTGGCAGGACATCTAATTGCTCTCATTTTGCAAAGTTATTGCACAAGAATTCTCTTTTGGATTGATCACCGTTTGACAAGATAATTCTTCTGAGCCTTGGCCCTCGAATTTGCTCATGCTATTGGCCAATTGTCCCATTTGATTTGCCAGGTTTTGGATACTTGCCCCAGTTTCCTGCTGGAATTGCATTGTGTTAGTGGCAAGTGCCTTAACAATGTCCTGGAGAGACATACCTGAGTTTTGTGAAGCTGGTTGCGGTGCTGGATGTGGCATTGGTGGTGGTTGCATTTGAAAAGGTTGCTGCACTCTAGGTTGATTGAAACCTTGTGGCAGATTTGGTATCACATTTGGAGTGATTGGTTGATGATTCCAGTAACTGAAATTATGTTGATCTTCCCATCCAGCATTGTAAGTGCTAGAGAAAGGATCATACCATTGCCTCGTTTGTCCTGGAAATCCACCTATGGCATTGGCTTGTTCCATATATTCTTCTTGTAAAGTTGGATACATGTCGATTGGATGCTCCATCGTAGAATATATCCCACATTCATAAGATTTTTGGATATCTCCTACAGCCATGTTTTTCACAAGAGAGGTTAGCTCAGAAAGTTGTTGTTCAATGTTCGGAGTGCTTACCTCATTTACTCTCCATGGTACTTGTGGCTCAAATCCGCTACTGAATTGATAGAAGTTTACTGCCATGTTGTCTAAACACAAACAATCAGAAAAGAAAAACAAAGAAAATATGAATCAACAATGAAAACAAAATAACAAATCGATTAGAAAATCAATCCCCGGCAACGGCGCCAAAAACTTGATGCGTTCGAAACTAGCAAGTATACTAGTCGCACAAGTAATAAAGTGATGAGTGAGATATCGTTCCCACGAGGATTGATTCTAATTAAATTTGTTATTTTTCAGCAACAATAAACTAAATATGGGGGGTTTTGTTGAATGATTAATTAAACGGAATACGAAGGCAAATAAAGAATAACACAACACAATATTAAATGAATTGAAAATTCAATGAGAGACACTTGGTTAAGGGTTCTTTCTCTGCCACAAGATATGAATTTGTGAATTAACATAGAATTGTAATCCAATTACAGCATTGAAGTTATCAACCGTAGATAACAACAAGCTCTGTTATCCCAATCTTTCCTTACTTTGTTGTTAAATAAACAAGATCTTTATTTAATCTCTATCCATTAAACAACCTAGAACAAGCTCTCTAAGTTTAATTCAATGGAAGCATTACGATGAGAAAGATAGGTTGATCTAAGCAATAATCACACAAGTTCGGATTATTTAACCTAGGTTGTATTTTCCAATTGCAATCTCTGATCACAATTTTGCTACTAATGATTGGAAATTCATGACAATTACGGATCAAGATTTCTAATCTAGCAATAGACAACAACAGATTATATTCAGTTGGCCATTCCAAATACAATCAGTAAGCAATCATAAGCATTAGATATGGGAAAATACAAGCAACTTCAATTAGAGAATTGGATAACAATTTCTTACACAATCAACTCACAAAATCCATATCAAGGGCTTTGAAATCACCCTCAACCAATTCAGATTTAGTTACACATATTCAATCAGAATAACAAATACAATACAGAGAAATTCCAGAATTGAAAAGGAAAGAAAGAACTTAGCAAATTCTTTGAAAATCTTCTTTGTAGATGAATCTTCTTGGAATTGTAGTTCCTCCTCTTTCAAAATCTTCTTTCTCCTTCAAGAACTCCAAGGGATGAGAGAAATCCAGAAATGCAGCCTCCTCCCACGTTTTCCCCTCTTCAAGTTATGAAAATAAAACCCTAAAATGTGTTTAAATACTCTGCTACAGTGAATTGCTACAGTGCCCCGTATTATACATGCTACAGTGACTTGTGGAATTATATTTCTATACATCTCACACTGTTTTGATTACAACTTTTGGTACACTGAATGGATTTATAAACCGTAAATTTCTCCAGAAAATAGACTTCGAGAGCTTTCCAACGGTATATAACATGTCGTCGGGTTCATTGTATATCAATACAATTAAATCCGAGAAGATCACTGACTAGCAGAGGTGAAATGAAGGGTTTTACTCCATTTTTGTGCAAGTTGCTCCAAAACTCCTACAAACATCAAAACCACACAAAAACATAAAAATACCAAGGAATATAGCAAAAAAAACATGGACGAATTGATATAAAAGTAATATATAAATAGACACCTATCAAGTCACAACCAACAGAAATCAGTGTTGAAAGACTTGATAAGGAAATACGCAAGATTGTGGTAGAGGTCACTGTCACTTCATCAGATACAACTGAAGCACAGCTTACTCCTATGGCGTTTGAACAGCCTACACCCACCACTACTGGGAAACGGTTCAAAGTAAAGGCTAGAAGATTCAAAAAACGACTTGGCAGTTCCTCTTCCCCTCCTGTTCGCAAGTCTGCCCAACTTCGTAAATGTTTTGGCACTTGTTCTGAAATCAAGGGGGAGAAGAAATTTCTGATGTTATTTGCAATGATACTTCTATCTATTTTTTTGATTTTTTTTCAGGGTATTAACTAATGGGGAGTGAGGAGTCTTTACCTGTGTATTAGAACTATTCTATGCTTTTTTTTAACCTAATACTTTACTGTGTTTTGTGTTATTACCTGCCTATTTCCTTTGATTGATGTTTTTGTCACATTTTGTTATTTGCTCTGATCATGCTTTGGTTGCAGTGTTGTTTGACAAGATTGTCAACTTCACTTTGTTTTGTTTTGCAGGAAATGCACATTCAAAACATCTTTTTGTTATGTGATTTGTAACTGCACAAATATTATTTCATGATATTTTCTGCTTACTATATCATGATTACTGATAGTTATTTCTGACTTATCTTTGTGTGATATTCTTTGATCAGAAACAGTTTGGTGTTTTCATCACAAGTTACAAAAAAAGGTGAGATTGTTGGTGTCAACGTGTGACACTCTTGCATGTGCCATGCATATGATTTTGGATCAACTTGTGATAAAACTAGAATGTTATATTTTTTCTCATTTTACTGTTTCTAGAAGTATAATTTAGGAAGTATTTGATTCATAATGAATATCTCTTTAGATTAGGACATTATTTGATGTATCCTAATTAAAATAGGAGTATATTTATTTATGTCCTATTTTATTTAGGAGATACTTATATCACTTTCTATTGTATTAGTCTTTATCCTAATTTAAGTTTGATTAAGATTTTTACAAGATTTTTAAGAGATTACAATCAGGCATCCAACTATATATATATATACTGTTATGTTTTTGATAAGTGTCTATTTATATATTACTTTTATATCAATTCGTCCATGTTTTTTTTGCTATATTCCTTGGTATTTTTATGTTTTTGTGTGGTTTTGATGTTTGTAGGAGTTTTGGAGCAACTTGCACAAAAATGGAGTAAAACCCTTCATTTTCACCTCTGCTAGTCAGTGATCTTCTCGGATTTATTGTATTGATATACAATGAACCCGACGACATATTATATACCGTTGGAAAGCTCTCGAAGTCTATTTTCTGGAGAACTTTACGGTTTATAAATCCATTCAGTGTACCAAAAGTTGTAATCAAAACAGTGTGAGAAGTATAGAAATGTAATTCCACAAATCACTGTAGCATGTATAATATGGGACACTGTAGCAGGTTACTGTGGTAGAGTATTTAAACACATTTTCGGGTTTTATTTTCATAACTTGAAGAGGGGAAAACGTGGGAGGAGGCTACATTTTCTGGATTTCTCTCATCCCTTGGAGTTCTTGAAGGAGAAAGAAGATTTTGAAAGAGGAGGAACTACAATTCCAAGAAGATTCATCTACAAAGAAGATTTTCAAAGAATTTGCTAAGTTCTTTCTTTCTTTTCAATTCTGGAATTTCTCTGTATTGTATTTGTTATTCTGATTGAATATGTGTAACTAAATCTGAATTGGTTGAGGGTGATTTCAAAGCCTTGATATGGATTTTGTAAGTTGATTGTGTAAGAAATTGTTATCCAATTCTCTAATTGAAGTTGCTTGTATTTTCCCATATCTAATTCTTATGATTGCTTACTGATTGTATTTGGAATGGCCAACTGAATATAATCTGTTGTTGTCTATTGCTAGATTAGAAATCTTGATCCGTAATTGTCATGAATTTCCAATCATTAGGAGCAAAATTGTGATCAGAGATTGCAATTGGAAAATACAACCTAGGTTAAATAATCCGAACTTGTGTGATTATTGCTTAGATCAACCAATCTTTCTCATCGTAATGCTTCTATTGAATTAAACTTAGAGAGCTTGTTCTAGGTTGTTTAATGGATAGAGATTAAATAAAGAGCTTGTTTTATTTAACAACAAAGTAAGGAAAAGATTGGGATAACAGAGCTTGTTGTTATCTACGGTTGATAACTTCAATGCTGTAATTGGATTACAATTCTATGTTAATTCACAAATTCATATCTTGTGGCAGAGAAAGAACCCTTAACCAAGTGTCTCTCATTGAATTTTCAATTCATTTAATATTGTGTTGTGTTATTCTTTATTTGCCTTCGTATTCAGTTTAATTAATCATTCAACAAAACCCCCCATATTTAGTTTATTGTTGCTGAAAAATAACAAATTTAATTAGAATCACTCCTCGTGGGAACGATATCTCACTCATCACTTTATTACTTGTGCGACTAGTATACTTGCTAGTTTCGAACGCATCAAGTTTTTGGCGCCGTTGCCGGGGATTGATTTTCTAATCAATTTGTTATTCTGTTTTTACTACTGATTCTTGAGTGTTATTTCCTGATTGTTTGTGTTTAGGCTTTTATGTCCGAGGGAGAAGCGGATCAACGACTTAAGAGAATTACGGAGTTTCTCCAATCCTCGAATTTAAGGCTAAATCGGTCAATTTCAACTCCACCTCCAGAATTTGACCTTGCACGACATACTTCCCTCCCATCTTCTTGCAGTTCAATCAAATCTGAATCAGAAGCAATGGCGATGGAAAATGATCAGACTCTTAAGGAGTTAGCGGCTCCAATTATTGATCAACAACCGCTATGCATAAGCACCCATTTTGAGATAGATTTTGAATTTAAATCTGGACTGATTCATCTCTTGCCTACATTTCATGGTTTTGCAGGAGAGGATCCGAATAAACACCTCAAAGATTTTCATTGGTATGCTCAAGTATGAAGCCAACCGGGCGTTTCTGAAGAGCAAATTAAATTGAGAGCTTTCCCATTCTCATTACAGATTCGGCAACAATTGTTATACTACCTACCACCAGGTACCATTACCACCTGGAATGAGATGAGTAAACTCTTTTTGGAGAAATACTTTCTAGCCTCGAAAGTTACAAATATTAGAAAAGATATTAGTGGCATTCGACAACACAATGGAGAATCACTTCATGAATATTGGTAGAGATTTAAGAGGTTATGTGCTAGCTGTCCAAACCACCAAATTGGTGATGGACTCCTAATTCAATATTTTTATGAGGGTCTCCTACCCATGGAAAGGAGTATCATTGATGCTGCTAGTGGTGGAGCACTAGTTAATAAAACACCGAACGGTGCAAGACGTTTGATTAGTGACATGGCAGCGAACTCCCAACAATTCAGCAGTCAATTTGAGCCACAACTACCAAAAAGAGTAAATGAGGTAAGTACTTCAAACATTGAACAACAACTTTGTGAACTTACCTCTCTTGTAAAAAAAATGGCTGTATGACATATTCAGCAATCTTATGCATGTGGAGTATGTTCTGCCATGGACCATCCAACCGACATGTGTCCAACTTTGCAAGAAGGAGATACAGAACAAGCCAATGCCATGGGTGATTTTCCAGGACAACCAAGGCAAAGGTATGACCCTTTCTCCAATACTTACAATGCTGGATGGAGAGATCACCCTAATTTAAGATATGGGAATCATCAACAAATTGCCCCAAATGCCATACCAAATCGACCACCAGGTTTCAATCAACCAAGGGTGCAGCAACCATTTCAAGCACAACCACAACCAGCACCACAACCAGCTCCACAAAATTCAGGTCTGTCTCTCCAGGATATTGTTAAAGCACTTGCCACTAACACAATGCAATTTCAGCAGTAAACTAGGGCAAGTATCCAAAACCTGGAAAATCAAATGGGACAATTGGCCACTAACATGAGCAAAATTGAGAGTCAAAGCTCAGGAAAATTACCTTCTCAGCCGGTGATCAATCCAAGAGAGAATGCTAGTGTTGTAACTTTGAGAAGTGGGAAGCAATTAGAGATTCCATCAAAGAAATCACAAACTGATGAAGGGGATGACACCACTCCCACCATGAATAAAACATCATCTTCTAAGGTAAATCCTAAAACCCATATTCCTTCATATGTTACTCCTCCACCTTTTCCTAGCAGATTTGCAAACTCAAGGAAGGAGGAACAAGAACAAGAAATCCTGGAAACTTTTCGCAAGATCGAGGTAAACATACCACTTCTGGATGCTATCAAGCAAGTGCCTCGTTATGCAAAATTTCTCAAAGGGTTATGCACCAACAAGAGGAAGTTGAAAGGAAATGAGAAGGT
>SNVD02002610.1:0-16558 GCA_013180625.2 Boswellia sacra
GCTATAGTCTCATCCAAGCTTGTCACAGCTTCCTCCACTTCTTTAGACACTTGTATCAGCTTTCTTGGTTCTTTGAAACTTTCTATCCTTATGTGTTCACTAATAGCAACATCCACTCCATTCTTGCGAGTTAACTCAAACATTGTTGTGGCAAATAATCAATAACGTCAACTGCAAAAACAGAATGTAAGTCATTAGAGTACCTCATTTCCTCAAAAATATTAAAACATATCACCTTGCCATCAAACTCCATGGTCAAAGTGCCATAATGAACATCAATCTTGATTCTTCTAATCGTTTTTTCCGAGAATGCCTCCCTAATAGATCGTGTTGGATTAGAGATTTCTTTTCCTCTCTTTTTAAAGGACATGAATCTCTGAAAAACCAAATTGATTCACCTGCACAAGCACATCTTCCACAAATCTTTTGCGATATGCATTAAAATGATCAGCAAACTGAATGGTAATACCAGTTTTCGCAAAAGGTCCAAGATTTAAAGAAGCATCAATAGAATATGGCATGACATTAATAGATGCTCCTAAATCTAATATAGCTCTTTCAAACTTGGTATTACCAATGGTGCATGGAATGATGAACGTACCTGTATCTTTGCATTTTGGAGGAATTTTTCTTTGCAATACAGCTGAAACATTTTCCCCCACACTTACTTTCTCATTTCCCTTCAACTTTCTCTTGTTGTGCATAACTCCTTGAGAAATTTTTGTACAACGAAGTACTTGCTCGATATGCATCCAGACTTGGGTATATTTACCTCGATCTTGTGAAAAGTTTCCAGGATTTCCTGTTCTTGTTCCTCCTTCTTTGATTTTGCAAATCTGCTTGGAAATGGTGGAGTAACATAAGAAAGAATTTGAGTTTTAAGATCTACCTTAGAAGATGATGTGTTGTTCATGGTGGAAGTGTTGTCATCTCCTTCATCAGTTTGTGATTTCTTTGTCAGGTTTTGGATACTTGCCCCAGTTTCCATTTGCTCTTCATTTCGAATTTGCTCTCCACTTCGCAAAGTTATCGCACAAGCATTCTCTCTTGGATTGATCACCGCTTGAGAAGATAATTTTTCTGAGTCTTGGACCTCGAATTTGCTCATGCTAGTAGCCAATTGTCCCATTTGATTTGCCAGGTTTTGGATACTTGCCCCAGTTTCCTGCTTGAATTTCATTGTGTTAGTGGCAAGTGCATTAACAATATCTTCGAGAGACATACCTGAGTTTTTCGAAGCTGGTTGTGGTGCTGGATGTGGCATTGGTGGTGGTTGCATTTGAAATGGTTGCTGCACTCTAGGTTGTTTGAAACCTTGTGGTCGATTTGGTATCACATTTGGAGTGATTGGTTGATGATTCCAGTAACTGAAATTATGTTGATCTTCCCATCCAGCATTGTAAGTGCTAGAGAAAGGATCATACCATTGCCTCGTTTGTCCTGGAATCCACCCATGGCATTGGCTTGTTCCATATATTCTTCTTGTAAAGTTGGATACATATCGATTGGATGCTCCATGGTAGAATATACCCCACATGCATAAGATTTCTACATATCTCCTACAGCCATGTTTTCCACAAGAGAAGTTAGCTCAGAAAGCTGTTGTTCAATGTTCTGAGCGCTTACCTCATTCACACTCCAATGTAATTGTGGCTCAAATTGGCTACTGAGTTGTTGGAAGTTTACTGCCATGTCGCCTAAACACAAACAATCAGAAAAGAAAAACAAACAAAATACGAATCAACAATGAAAACAAAATAACAAATCGATTAGAAATCAATCCCCGGCAACGGCGCCAAAAACTTAATGCATTCGAAACTAGCAAGTATACTAGTCGCACAAGTAATAAAGTGATAAGTAAGATATCGTTCCCACGAGGATTGATTCTAATTGAATTTGTTATTTCCAGCAACAATAAACTAAACAGGGGGGTTTTTTGTTGAATGCTTTACTAAATGAAATAAGAATGCAAGTAAAGAATAACAAAACAGAAAGTAAATTTGAATGAAAAATCAATGGGAGAAAGCTGGTTAAGGGATCCTTCTCTACCACAAGATATGGTTTGCGAATTAATTGTAGAATTGTCATCTAATTACAGCATTGAAGTTATCAACCGTAGATAATAACAAGCTCTATTACCCCAATCTTTCCTTACTTTGTTGTTAAATAAAACAAGCTCTTTATTTAATATCTATCCATTAAACAACCTAGAACAAGCTCTCTGAGTTTAATTCAATGGAAGCATTACGATGAGAAAGATAGGTTGATCTAGCAATAATCACACAAGTTCAGATTATTTAACCTAGGTTGTATTTTCCAATTGCAATCTCTGATCACAATTTTGCTACTAATGATTGGAAATTCATGACAATTACGGATCAAGATTTCCTGTCTAGCAATAGATAACCACCAGATTATTTCAGTTGGCCCATTTCGAATACAATCCCAGCAACAATCATAAGCATAATCTGGAAAATACAGCACATTCAATTAGGGAATTGGATAACAACTTCTTGCCCAATCAACTTACAAAAACCATATCAGGGGCTTTGAAATCACCCTTAACCAATTCAGATTCAGTTACACATGTTTTAGAACGTGGTAAATACAATACAACCTGTCTCTTATACACATCTAGATGTGTATAAGAGACAGGTACATTGAGAATGCAATTTTGATGTAATTCTCTTTGGATTGATAGTTCTTCCTCTTTCCAAGCTTCCTTTCTCCTTCAAGAACTCCAAGGGATGAGAGAAATCCAAAAATGCAGCCTCCTCCCACGTTTTCCCCCCTTCGAGTTATGAAAATAAACCCTAAAATGTGTTTAAATACTCTACTACAGTAACCTGCTACAGTGTCCCGTATTATACATGCTACATTGATTTGTGGAATTACATTTCTATACTTCTCACACTGTTTGATTACAACTTTTGATACACTGAATGGATTTATAAACCGTAAATTTCTCCAGAAAATAGACTTCGAGAGCTTTCCAACGATATATAATAGGTCATCGGGTTCATTGTATATCAATACAATTAAATCCGAGAAGATGGTTGACTAGCAGAGGTGAAAATGAAGGGTTTTACTCCATTTTTGTGCAAGTTGCTCCAAAACTCCTACAAACATCAAAACCACACAAAAACATAAAAATACCAAGGAATATAGCAAAGAAACATGGACAAATTGATATGAAAATGATATATGAAAAGACACTTATCACCATCTATTGAGAGTAACTTCATTGTATCTAGGAAATATGGTGAAGTCATCCACTCAAATGAAAAAGAGCTACCTCTGTACATGTGTAAAAGCTACCGTATTATTTAGCAAATTCACATTGAGGCTAACTTTTGTATGTGTAAGAAGCATGCTCAAGTTCATCACTCAATTGGATTAAGTGATGAAATAATTAAAAGAAAATAAAACAGCTCTTGAATATGCTTTCTTAAAATGATTCATATGATGTTCAGATATTATTATTATATTATTTTTAACTATGTTATGTTACATTTTTCATAACATATGATGCTCTTTGTGCTTATGCAAAATTTGATTTTCTTATGTGTCCATGTGTCAAAAATGCCATGTCAGGATTATTGAATTGAGGGGGAGAAGTTTCAGTGGCGGGAATCTAATTCTATTAGAATTCCTTATTCAAATTGGAATCAAATTTAAATTTCTGTCCATAAATGTCAGTTATGAAACAGTTTTGGAAATAGATTTGACATTAATTTTTGTTAAAAACAAAATTGTTTTTAAATTTGGCCTAGTATATTACGAATCGGTTTTTGGCTTCTCTTTTTCATTCCATACTCCCACAACAGTTTCTTCCTTTTCCCGCGTCTTGAGTCTCTTTTCTTGTTTTGATTTTTTTTTTTTTACAGACCAGTAACCCTAACCATGGCGACCGCAACTGGTTCAACAAAATCTAACAGTTCTTCATCTTCTCACAACGAATCCAGTTAGAAAAAGAGTGACAGTGCACCGTCACCTCTGATGCAACAAGCGCATGTAGAGATAGCTGTTGATCTCACCATGAGTAAGGATGAGCAAGTTCCAGTGAAGAAGATAAAAGATAAAGTAAAGCCAAAGTACAATTGTAGCTGAAGTCACTGCCACCTCTTCTGACACTGCTGAAGAACAACCTCCCGTTCGAAAGTCTCCAAGACTTCGTTAAGTGCTTTTGGCACTTGTGCTGAAATCAAGGGGGAGAGAAGTAGGTTTGCTGATTTTTTTTGTTATGTCTGATATAACTATGGTTACTTACTTCTACTTTTGTTTTGTTTATATTTTTGCTGCTTGGGATGTAAGTAAGGGGTAACGGGGAGTAAGAAGAACTTCTTATGCTTATGCTTACTTTGTGTGTGCATTCGAGTTATATTGACACTTTACTATGTTTGTGTGTTTGTGTTATTTTAATTTGATATCTTGATTTGATGAATGTTTTGCTCAGATGTTTTTGCTCTGATCATGATCAAATATCATTGATCGATATAATTGCTCCGATCATGAATTGATTAACGAGTGTTGCTTGATCAGTTTGACAAAGTCATTTTGATTGTAGGATATACTTATTCTGACAGTGTTCTGTTATAAGTTCTGTAACAGCTTACTAGTTAATTCTTTACACATGACAATTTCTGTTTACTATTTCATGATAGCTTATTGTTATGATTGACTTATCATGTGTGATGTTCTCTGATCAGAAACAGTTTGGTGTTTTCATCGCAAGTTGCCAAAAAGAGGGAGATTGTTAGTGTCAAAGTCTACTACATATGCATGTGCCATGCACACGATGAGTTTTGATCAACTTGTAATAAAACAAAAATATTATATTTATTCCTCTTTTAATGTTTCTAGAATTATATTTTAGGAAGTATTTGATTTGTAATAAATATCTTTTAGATTATGATATAATATCTTGTATCCTAATTAGAATAGGAGAATATTTATTTGTCCTAATTCCTTTTGGAGTTTGCTTATAACACTTCCTATTTTATTTCTTTTAATCCTAATATGATTTTGATTAAAATTTTTACAGGATTTCTAGGAGATTTCGGTCAGACCTCTCACTATATATATACAAAGCTATTCAGGCGGCTGATAACGTGATTGAGAGATTAACGTGTTGGTTGTTTAAGTTCGGCATTCCATGAATTCATAGAAGAGAGCTTCAACGCAAAAGGAATATCTTCTTTGATTTGATTCTTTAGTCTTTTGATTCATGTATGAGTGGTAGAAATTGTACATGAGTTGTTGATTGAGTCTGTGTGAGTTAGTAGACACTTGGGATAACTTACGGGTTAGGTGTTTATGTAATTCAGTGTTAGAAATCGGGTGTTATGTATAACTTAACAGTGTGCTGTTAAGTTATCTGTGACAGAGAGTGGACAGTGATAGGTGTCTATTTATGTATTACTTTTATATCAATTCGTCCATGTTTCTTTGCTATATTCCTTGGTATTTTTATGTTTTTGTGTGGTTTTGATGTTTGTAGGAGTTTTGGAGCAACTTGCACAAAAATGGAGTAAAACCCTTCATTTCACCTCTGCTAGTCAGTGATCTTCTCGGATTTAATTGTATTGATATACAATGAACCCGACGACATGTTATATACCGTTGGAAAGCTCTCGAAGTCTTTTTTCTGGAGAAATTTACGGTTTATAAATCCATTCAGTGTACCAAAAGTTGTAATCAAAACAGTGTGAGATGTATAGAAATATAATTCCACAAGCACTGTAGCATGTACAATACGGGGCACTGTAGCACGTCACTGTAGCAGAGTATTTAAACACATTTTAGGGTTTTATTTTGACAACTTGAAGAGGGGAGAACGTGGTGGAGGCTGCAGCTCTGGAATTCTTTCATCTCCTGGAGTTCTTGAAGGAGAAGGAAGCTTGGAAAGAGGAAGAACTACAATCCAAAGAGAATTACATCAAATTTGCTAAGTTTTTTCCCTTTCCTTTCATTTTCTGGAATGTCTCCATGTTGTATTGTATTTACCACATTCTTAAACATGTGTAACTGAATCTGAATTGGTTGAGGGTGATTTCAAAGCCCCTGATATGGTTTTTGTAAGTTAAGAAGTTTTTATCCAATTCTCTAATTGAATTGCTTGTATTTTCCTATATCTAATGCTTATGATTGCTTGCTGGATTGTATTTCGAATGGCCAACTGAATATAATCTGGTTGTGGTCTATTGCTAGACTAGAAATCTTGATCCGTAATTGTCTTGAATTTCTAATTCTTAGTAGCAAAATTGTGATCAGAGATTGCAATTGGAGAATACAACCTAGGTTAAATAATCCTAACTTGTGTGGTTATTGCTTAGATCAACCTATCTTTCTTATCGTAATGCTTCCATTGAATTAAACTTAGAGAGCTTATTCTGAGTTTTTTAATGGATAGAGATTAAATAAAGAGCTTGTTTTATTTAACAACAAAGTAAGGAAAGATTGGGATACCAGAGCTTGTTGTTATCTACGGTTGATAACTTCAATGCTGTAATTGGATTACAATTCTATGTTAATTCACAAATTCATATCTTGTGGCAGAGAATGAACTCTTAACCAATTGTCTCCCATTGATTTTTCATTCAAATTTACTTTCTGTTTTGTTATTCTTTACTAGCATTCTTATTTCAATTAGTAAATCATTCAACAAAAATCCCCCCTGTTTAGTTTATTGTTGCTGGAAATAACAAATTCAATTAGAATCAATCTTCGTGGGAACGATATCTTACTTATCACTTTATTACTTGTGCGACTAGTATACTTGCTAGTTTCGAACGCATCAAGTTTTTTGCGCTGTTGCCGGGGATTGATTTTCTAATCGATTTGTTATTTTGTTTTCATTGTTGATTCATATTTTCTTTGTTTTTCTTTTCTGATTGTTTGTGTTTAGACAACATGGCAGTAAACTTCTATCATTCAGTAGCGGATTTGAGCCACAAGTACCATGGAGAGTAAATGAGGTAAGCACTCCGAACATTGAACAACAACTTTATGAGCTAACCTCTCTTGTGGAAAACATGGCTGTAGGAGATATGAAAAAATCTTATGAATGTGGGGTATATTCTACGATGGAGCATCCAATCGACATTTATCCAACTTTACAAGAAGAATATATGGAACAAGCCAATGCCATGGGTGGATTTCCAGGACAAACAAGGCAATGTTATGATCCTTTCTCTAGCACTTACAATGCTGGATGGGAAGATCAACATAATTTCAGTTACTGGAATCATCAACCAATCCTCCAAATGTGGATACCAAATCGCACAGGTTTCAATCAACCTAGAGTGCAGCAACCATTTCAAATGCAACCACCACCAATGCCACAACCAGCACCACAACCAGCTCCAGAAAACTCAGGTATGTCACTCCAGGATATTGTTAATGCACTTGCCACTACACAATGCAATTCCAGCAGGAAACTAGGGCACGTATCCAAAACCTGGCAAATCAAATGGGACAATTGGCTACTAGCATGAGCAAATTCGAGGGCCAAGACTCAGAAAAATTATCTTCTCAAACGTTGATCAATCCAAGCGAGACTGCTAGTGCAATTAACTTCACACGAAGTGGAGAGCATTAGATGTCTTGCCAGGGACTCACAAACTGTGAGGAGAAATGACAGACACTTCCATCATGAGCAAAACATTGACTTCTCAGGTAAATCCGTAACTCAAATTCCTTCATATGTTACTCCTCCACCTTTTTCCTAGCAGATTTGCAAAATCAAAGAAGGAGGAACAAGAACAGGAAATCCTGGAAACTTTTCGCAAGATCGAGGTACATATACCACTTCTGGATGCTATCGAGCAAGTACCTCATTATACAAAATGTCTCAAGGAGTTATGCACCAGCAAAAGAAAGTTAAAAAGAAATGAGAAAGTAAGTGTTGGGGAAGATGTTTCAGCTGTATTGCAAAGAAAAATTCTCCAATGCAAAGATCCAGTACGTTTCACCATTCTATGCACCACTGATAATACCAATTTGAGAGAACTATGTTTAGATTTGGAGCATCTATTAATGTCATGCCATATTCTATCTATGCTTCTTTAAATCTTGGACCTTTTGTGAAAATTGGTATTACCATTCAACTTGCTGATCATTTTAATGCATATCCCAAAAAAGTTGCGGAAGATGTGCTTGTGCAGGTGAATCAATTGGTTTTTCCAGCAGACTTCTATGTCCTTAAAATAGAGAATAAGACATCTCTTAATCCAACTCCGATTCTTTTAGGGAGACCATCCTTGAAAAATGCTAGAACCAAGATTGATGTTCATGATGGCACTCTCATTATAGAGTTTGATGGCAAGGTGATATGTTTCAATATTTTTAAGGCAATGAGGTACTCCAGTGACTTACATTCTGTTTTTGCATGTTGACGTTGTTGATCTTTGCCACAACAAATTTTTGAGTTAACTCGCAAGAATGGATTGGATGTAGCTATTGTGGTGAGCATTAGAGGACAAAAAAATTCCAATGGAGTCGAGGAATTGATACGAGTGTCCAAAGAAATGGAGGAAGATGTGGCAAGCTTAGATGAGACCATAGCAATAACCACAAATAGGTATGATGTTTCGTACATTCAATTTACTTTATCTAATGAGAAACTTCTTCTTTCTGTGATGAAAAACAATACCTTGGAGCTTAAGTCACTGCCAGATCATTTGAATCATGGATTCTTGGGTGAGAATGATACTTTTCCAGTTACAATGGAAATGGGCCTTGCACGAATACAAGAAGCGAAACTCGTCCGAATACTTACAGATCACAAAATAGCTATTGGGTGGACGATTGCTAACATCCAAGGCCCAGCCATATTCATGCACCAATTCTTGTTGGAAGAAGGATCCAAGCCCACTAGAGAAGCACAACAGAGATTGGATCCTCCCATGATGGAACCAACATCGGGCTGAGGACGTTAAACCAAGCGCTTATTGGGAGGCAACCCAATGTTTTTGAAAAATAAATAAAAAAAAGAAAACAAAAATAAAATAAAGTAATAATGATCGATTTTTGTGTCTCGAGGAGATTCCTTTCGTATGCCATCAAATTGATCAAGTTTTATCTCTCTTTGCCATCTGTCTCATTTGTTTTTATATTTTTTACTTTTTTTGACTTTTGTTTGCTATTGTGTTGTTATCTTTTTTATGTGTCTTTAGTTTCATTTTTGCTCTTTTCTTTTCCTTTTTTTGTTTAATTTGATTACTCTGTGCTTTGAGCTCATTTGTGCAGCAGCTTGTGAAAACATCCAAACGGAAGTTGAAGTCATTCGCCAAAGGTTTGAAACGTGCATATCTTGGAGAAAAACAAACCCGATCGCATTATCGGTAATATCTCGTCTTTTCTCCTCTTCAATGGATGCCGATATCTTTCTGTCGAACCTTCGTAAATATTTTCCTTCACTTCCTCAAAATGCTGTGTTTAAAATTTATAAAGTACGGATGACTAGACTTTGGGCGTTGATGCTCCTAAATGTGCCTGCCGATATCCGATGGCTTATCGAAGCCAAGGTGAGATTGTCCGGTGAGCCGGACATTAATCTCGCAAAATACATGCCTGGTCTAGGATAGAGCTACTACGCCAAGAGGCGAAGAGCGAAAAGGTTACAAGTATGTTATAAATGTGCTAGATGGAATTGTAACCAGACTTGTCGTTCATTAGGTTTTGCGTCCAGGAATAGAGAAGATAAACTTTCATTTATTAAGAATGTTTTGAGTATTGAGTCGCTGGATAATGTTTTGTTAACTCTCGAGTCACATTCTTGTGGACTTGTTCAGCGTGAATTGCTTAATCTATGGACACAATTTCGTGATGAAGTGCAGTGTTATAGTCTAGGGAATCTGACTAAAAACGACCCTGTTTGCCAGTTTATAAGACAACTGGATGTGAAGCAAATCCCCGACTCATAGAAGGCGTTTCAGCCGTTACTGGACGTAAAACCAGAGGCAGATGTGGGCCACAATCACAACTACTTGTATATTTGAATGTGTGTTGTTGTTGTCGAATTTTATTTCTTTCTTGTTTCGTTTGATCTGATTATCAATGTTGTTTTTGTGTTATTGTTGTTTGTTGTTGGAAGACAAGTGTGGAGATTTTGTCAACCTCCGCCGAAAGTATATCTTTACTTTTCATGCTTCACGTGGGAGATAAGTGTGGCGGTTTTGTCAAACCCCACCGAAAGTATATCTCCATTTTTCATGTTTCACGTGGGAGACAAGTGTGTAGATTTTGTCAAACCCCGCCGAAAGCATATCTCATTTTTTCAAATCTTGGGGCAATAAATCTGCATCGAGTAACCCCCACCGAAAGTATGTCCCCATGTGTCAAAATTTGAGAGTTTTATGGGTGTATATATACATTCTGCATATTTTTATATGTCATTCCATAACCTGTCTTGCAATTGAAAAGCATAATATCTAACGTGTCTTACACAAGATTAGAGCACTTGTAGAAATGGAGAAAACCCCAATTCGGCGATTCCGCAATATATGCGTATTTTGCGGATCGCAATTTGGTAAAGATGGAGAGTTTACCACGGCATCTCTTGATCTTGGTAGGACATTAGCTGCGAGGGGTATTAATTTGATTTATGGAGGGGGTAGTCTTGGGTTAATGGGGTGTGTGTCCACAGCTGCATCCCTAGGAGGGAGCAAAGTTCTCGGCATTATCCCTAAACCATTAGCTGTACGAGATATCGTAGGCAACACAATCGGGGAATAGTTACAGGTCTCTAGCATGCATGAGCGTATTGCACATATGGTTGTTAAGTCCGATGCATTTATAGCTTTGTCGGGTGGTTATGGTACATTAGAGGAGATATTTCAAATCACCTCTTGGGCACAGCTAAACATCCATCGGAAACCCATTGGTTTGTTAAATGTTAATAATTTTTTTGATGGTTTGTTGTCCTTTCGTGATCAAGCTGTAGAAAAAAATTTCATCTCACCGTCAGCAAGGCAAATGCTGGTTACAGCTTCAACTGCAGGAGAGTTAATTGACAAACTACAAGATTTCGTCTATTCACCTGATCCAACAATGGCTCGGATAAATTGGTTTGGAGAAGGCAACAAAAGGCGTCAACTGGATTTAACCCTCCATCTGTAATCTCTATTTGCTGGTTTGCTTCGTTTTGTTTGCTTTCTTTTTAGTGTGTTTATTTGAGATTTTTCATGTCGTTTCTTTTGAGCTTTTTCAGGTTATTTCTTTCGTCCCAGGTAATATTTTCTAATCTCGGTTTTTAGAGTGGTGGCTTTAAAAGTTCAAGTTCTCTTGAAACGCATTCTGGATCTCTTCAATCCATAATGGCTGAATAAGGAGGCTAACTTCTAAACTTTGTAGACCCTTTCTAACTAACTTGTTTTTGTTTGCTGACTTGTTGAACTTTGTTATTTTATGAGTGAGTTTCGTTTTGCATAATTTAGAGTTGCTATGTGTTTTTATCTTTATCAGTTTCGATTTAAAAAAATTGTGAAAAAACCTGAGAATGGCAGAATATGGGGTTTCTTTAACTCTTGAAACGCATTCTCTCTAAATAAATCTGTAGTTTGTTTATTTTATGTTGTTTGAAGTGTCTTGTTTCTTGTTTTGTTGTTCATAATAAAGGTATATAGGCTGGAAACCTTAAGTCTGCGGGCTACTGGTCCTAAGGATTGTTGAAATATACAATCTTGACTCAGGTGTAACAACGCCACTTACCTCTTTTCTTGCATTTTGTGTGTCGATGATAAGATAATGATTGAATTAAGAATAACTCTTGGAAAATGTAAATGATGCATGGATCTGTGTGCTTGAAATGTTTATTGGTTTTCGCTTTGCTTTTGATTCCTTGCGCAACATTGAGCACTGAGCTATTATCACTGAGTTTTTTGTTCACTTAGAGAAAGTTTATGTAATTTAAATGTTTCTTCAGATTTCAATGAATTCTAGAACTTGTTTGATGGTCACTCGAGGCGAATCCTAGACTGTGCAACATTGGGGAAATGATTTAGGCCATCTTTGGACCGTTTGAGCCTTGATAGCCAACCTTGACTGAAATTGATCCCTAGTTACCCCTTTAAGCCTTTGTAAGCCTTTTTCTTTGTTAACTCACTAAAAAATTTCCTAACCTCAAATGAATTTGTTCCAAACAGTTTATCCCTTACCTATGAGCATGTAGATCATTCACAATTAATTTTTGAGCTATGTTCTGGTTTTGGGAAGTTAGAGGAGGTTGGGATGTGTCATGAGCAATACAAGTGAGTTCTATTGTGTTTAAAAAAAAAACAGAAAAAAAAAAACCAATCTGTACTTATCGTCCACGTACTTACACATTGAGGACAATGTGTTGTTTAAGTGTGGGGGAGGGAAAGTGTAAAAAAAAAAAGAACAAAAAAGAACAAAAGAAGAAGAATAAGAGATCTATACCCTTAAGTGTTCTTAAAAAAAATGAAACAACAAAGTGTGAGGGTATAGTTTTCTTTTGTTTTCTGCAAAAAAAAAAAAAAAAGATTGAGTGTTCTAAATAAGTTTGGGGGAGTAACCTGGTGAATTGAAATGAAGTTTTGTTATAGGCTTGAGCTCTACATAAGTCTTGAATGATTTATGTGTTTGTGGGTGATTTGAGCCAAATTATTATCCTTTATCATACCTTCACCCAAACCAAATGTTACAAGCTTAATAAAGTCCTACTTGATCCTTAATGTTGTGCATGTCTACATTAGTGGAGAGTGACTTGAAAAGCAGGCCTATGGAGTTCATTTATACACACATCTTCAATATTAAATATGATTCATTTTATGCATAAACTCATCCGGGTTACAAGTGATTAGGTGAGAATGGCTCTACACACACACACTTGAGGAATTGAAATGAAGCGAAACTAATCTTTGAGATAAAATTCTTGATCAAGTGCATTATTTTGAAGTTTTCCTTGGTTATAATTAAGTACAATCTTTGAGGCCTATTTGCAAGATGAAGCATTTGTGTATTTTAATTTTTTTGTTGATTCTGTTTCGGTTTAGTTTTATTTCATATTGTCGTAATTGCTCGAGGACTAGCAAAGTCTAAGTGTGGGGAAATTTGATAAGTGTCTGATAGGTGTCTATTTATGTATTACTTTTATATCAATTCGTCCATGTTTCTTTGCTATATTCCTTGGTATTTTTATGTTTTTGTGTGGTTTTGATGTTTGTAGGAGTTTTGGAGCAACTTGCACAAAAATGGAGTAAACCCTTCATTTTCACCTCTGCTAGTCAACCATCTTCTCGGATTTAATTGTATTGATATACAATGAACCCGATGACATATCATAGACCGTTGAACAGCTCTCGAAGTCTACTTTTTGGAGAAATTTACGGTTTATGAATCCATTCAGTGTACTGAAAGTTGTAATCAAAACAGTGTGAGAAGTGTAAAAATGTAATTCCACACATCACTGTAGCATGTATAATACGGGACACTGTAGCACGTTACTGTAGCAGAGTATTTAAACACATTTTAGGGTTTTATTTCATAACTTGAAGAGGGAGAACGTGGTGGAGGCTGAAGCTCTGGAATTCTTTCATCTCTTGGAGTTCTTGAAGGAGAAAGGAAGCTTGGAAAGAGGAAGAACTACAATCCAAAGAGAATTACATCAAATTTGCTAAGTTTTTCCCTTCCCTTTCATTTTCTGGAATGTCTCCATGTGTATTGTATTTACCACGTTCATAAACATGTGTAACTGAATCTGAATTGGTTGAGGGTGATTTCAAAGCACCTGATATGGTTTTTGTAAGTTGATTGTGTAAGGAATTGTTATCCAATTCTCTAATTGAAGTTGCTTGTATTCTCCCATATTTAATGCTTATGATTGCTTGCTGATTGTATTTGAGTGGCCACCTGAATATAATCTGTTTGTGATTTATTGCTAGACTAGAAATCTTGATCCGTAATTGTCTTGAATTTCTAATCATTAGTAGCAAAATTGTGATCAGAGATTACAATTGGAGAATATAACCTAAGTTAAATAATCCGAGCTTGTGTGTTTATTGCTTAGATCAACGTATCTTTCTTATCATAATGTATCCATTGAATTAAACTCAAAGAGCTTGTTCTAGGTTGTTTAATGGATAGAGATTAAATAAAGAGCTTGTTTTTTTTTAACAACAAAGTAAGGAAAGATTGGGATAACAGAGCTTGTTGTTATCTACGGTTGATAATTTCAATGGTGTAATTGGATGACAATTCTATGATTAATTCGCAAATCCCTATCTTGTGGTAGAGAAGGATCCCTTAACCAGATGTCTCCCATTGATTTTTCATTCAAATTTACTTTCTGTTTTGTTATTCTTTACTTGCATTCTTATTTCATTTAGTAAAGCATTCAACAAAAATTCCCCCCTGTTTAGTTTATTGTTGCTGGAAATAACAATTCAATTAGAATCAATCCTCGTGGGAACGATATCTTACTTATCACTTTATTACTTGTGCGACTAGTATACTTGCTAGTTTCAAACGCATCAGGTATTCTGAAAATGATGACTCCTGGAACTGGTTCATGAGATAGCGTAATCATGTTGTACAAAATGTTCGAGATCTTGTTTTCATTTTTTACCGTTATCGTAGCATTGAACGAGCTATTATAGCAATTTTCCCTCATGCACCGCATGGATTGTGCACTCATCATCTGAAGGGTAACTTGAAGGCAACTTTCAAGGACAAGACATTGTTGGAGATATACTACCGAGCTGCAAGAGCATATCACTGTGCTGATTTCAACTATCATATGCGACAAATTGAATCGTATATGCCAACAACTGAAACTTATCTTCGAGAAATTGGAGTCAAAAAATGGTCACGTTCATAGTTTCATGGTCGACGGTATAATATCATGACAACAAATATAGCTGAGTCGATGAACAGCTGCTTGCGACACCATCGATTCCTCCCGGTGACATTGTTAGCAGATTATTACCGGGCCAACTTGCAGCAATGGTTCTATGAGCATCGACAGGTATATGCTAACTCGGAATTACATCTCTCATCGTGGGCTAACAAGTTGATGGTGGAGCGTTTAAAGGAGGGAGAACGTATGAGGGTTAGTGGTATCTCTCTTACTATGTATGAGGTTAGATGCAACGACCGTGTTAGCATCGTTGACATGCATGCTCGTACATGCACGTGCCGGGTGTTTGATCTTGACCAGCTTTCGTGTGCACATGTATTAGCTGTTTGCAAACGTGTGAATCTACTGACGTGCCATGATTATTGTGCCCATTGGTATACGACTGAAACATTACTACATGCATATGCTCAGCCAGTTGTTCCTGTTAGAGTTAGTGAGGATTAGGTAGTTCCTGAGGAGGTTTGCAGCTGAGTGGTTCTACCGCTAGTCATGAAGAGACCAACTGGTCATCCTCGAAGGAATCGAATCCCGTCTGTCGGTGAGTCTAGCTCGTCTCGAACTTACGGGCGATGTGGAAGTTCCGGGTATAATCGTCAAACTTGCCGAAACCCAGTCCCATTTCATGACAGGGGATGATGTCTACCAAATGCAGGCAAGGAGTTATTTTATCTATGTAATATTATTTGTTTGCTTAAAGCGACGTAATATATTTATTTTATTCCAATTTGTGGCTTGTTCAAATTAATAACTTTCATATATGTGATTTTGTCATTGTATAAAACATTCATGCATGAAACATTCATTTATGTGCTTTATCAATGTACGTAACATTAATGTATTAAACATGAATTTATGTGTTTTTTCAATAATGTATTTACAAGTTTTCGTACCACTATACATGGAAAAGATGTGCGACTATACAAAAAATGTCACTATACAATAATATGTACATATCCACAAACTATCTACCCAAAAAAATGTGTAACTATACATAATATATACATGACACGAAATCATGGTACAGTCGTGCTGGGCTGCTCCTCAACCTTCGCTGAATCAACATCGGCATGCACAATGGTGGTCGGAAGATCTGCTGACACAACATCAGCAAGCCCTGTGGTGGCCACAACATTGGCAGGCACAACATCTACAGGCACTGTGAAGGCCCTAACCTCTGCAAGTGCTGTGACAGTCGTGGCGGCCTCCTTTGCCTGTGGATGATCGCGATTAACCCAAAGCTGTACCGCCATTCTCTCCCGTTGGCATTCGTCCGTGAACGCCTTAATGGCTATCAGTGGAACGCCCCCCGCTAAAAACTCGATGTAGTTCAAACAGTACACTCCGCATGATCCTCCCCCAACCTCCTGCTGTGGCACCTCGGTCTCATGCTCGATGCTTATAATGTCGTATGGGGTTGCGGGGTAGTCAGGACGACAGTAAACATCCATTGACACCATACGGGGTATCAGCTCAGACAGGCATCTGACTGTCTCTCTGACTGTGTCTGTGAAACTATGCCCAACATATGAGTCATATATGACAACATGTCAGTGATTGAAATCCACCTCGGCTGCCACCCAATTATCGTCGTCGATGTTAATAAGGACATAGAGCTGAAAAGGAAATTGACACCATGGAAATCGATCATAACATTTCAAATAAGAGGATACATACTAACCC
>SNVD02002612.1:0-16510 GCA_013180625.2 Boswellia sacra
ATATATTTGGCGGTCTTGAGAGCGCCACCAATGGTACCGCAAAATATGGTCAATTTGATGGTCGGTCATCAATCGGCCAAATATGCACCTGACTATAGTTGGCGGGTTTTGACCGCCAAGTATAAATAGTTTTAAAATTTAATAAAAAATATATACTTGGCAGTTTTTAGCAGCCAAGTATTTAACAAAAATTAATATATATATATATATAATAGGTATTTTAAAAAATTTAAGAAATTCATAATCTGTATCATTTGTCACATTAAACAAATTTCTCATAAAACAAGCATCAATCCTCGAATCAATCACACTTTATCATATAGCAAAAATCCATATAATAAATGTTTGTTATAAGAAAAATTCCATCGTTAATTGCATCAACTTTCAAATTCGAAACTATAAATTCCTCATAACTTTTCAGGTGTCCAACAAAATTTTCATCAAAGAGTACAGAAACACAAGCTTTCTCATTAAACTCTTGTTTCAGACCACAACAACACCAATTTAAAATAAGTTGTTTACGTTATTGTAGGACCTAATATTTTCCATAGGATAATACAAATAACTTACTTGAAAGAAAGCTAACTAAATGTTTACATACCTCATGAATCTCCAACGTTGGCATATGCAGCAAAAAATCGTTGCCAATGAAGAAAGACATAAATATAAAATTATCCACAATACGTTCAATATCAATCTCAAATGACAGAAAATAAAACTTTTAGTTTGTAAGAAGCCAAGAAAAAATTAAAATTAAGAACATCTTTAAAAGTTCTATTAGATAGGCATGTCTTGATTGAAGATATTCTTCTATTTTTTCAGTGCATGAATGGCATGACCAATTATTGGGTGCTTAATCTGTGATAGGAACTAAACATCTAGGATGGACTAGTTGACCACAATTGGAGCATTGAATCAGTTTCTCCATTTGCTATGCTTAAAAGTAGGATGCACGATTACATTTTGTAGATACTCAAATCATCTAAACCAGAAAAACCATTACCTCATCCGCATTGCATATCTCATAGATCTAAAACTTTTCATTAGACTCAGTAGACTCATGTGCAGAATCAACTGTAGTTATTAGAGGCCAAATTTAGCAATAAGAATGTAAATACTTCAACATTTCAATAGTTAATATAAAGAAGACATTGTAAGATACATAAAGCTTGAAGCAGTATTGGCCAATGTAGAATGATCAATAACATTTTAGATGCATTCAGTAATATGAAAAGTAGCTAGACATGCACCATTTACTTTTCTATTAAATTTCTACCAAGTAAAAACCATAAAAAAAGCACTAAGGTTTTAGATAGTGACTAAGGTATCCAAAGCTCCAAAAAATGGCAATTTGCGAAGCTAGATACTATCAAAGGGAAACAAGAAGGAGATTATACATAGATGGGATACGGAGATTATATATTCTAGCCCAGATTTTTTAGATAGCTATATGTTAATTGGAAAAAATTCACAAAAGATTATCCGTGTAGGATTGGAGCTAAGCAAACATTACAAGAAAAATCACAACTTACAAAATACATGACCATACAACTACACACACACACACACACAGACATATCACAACCAACTTATTATCATATCCAACAATATCCACTTTCAACGATGCATCTTACAAGAGTACAATAGCATATATATATTTAAATGAAAAAAGTTATTTCAAAACTTATGTGTGCTCTACTAGATAAAGATTATAACGAGTCATGTGATTAAAGTGTTAATGTGGCCATAATCGTAAAGCAAGTAGTTACAAGCTTCAATTAAGCAAGTTAGTGTGTTAATGTGGCCACAGTATTCTCTGCTGTATTTGGTTTTCGAATGGAAATGAAAAAATAATTATATGCTCATGAAACAATCGACAAAGTACCAAATTATATGAAAAAAGAAAAATCATTGGTTGGAACCATGGCGCAAGAACCCCAAGCAATCACGAGCTCTAGTAGAAAATCTGAAATATAATCTACTGCCAACTCCACTTCTAAGTATAATTTTTGCAACTAATCTAGATATAGCAAATAGGACACCAACACCTTGTCACGATGGGATATTAATTAATTAATTAGCAGCAAAATTCAATTTTGATCTAATTTTCTCAACACGGAAGGTGAAATATGAATGTTTTACCTGACCAGGACCATGATAGGTAACTTCACTGCCATGTTCAATTTGATAAACTTGTAAAGGAGGAGATTGTTAGCCCTAAGGCTACATGATAATTTTGATGATAACAATACACATTGATTAATTGAGATTTACTAACAGTTTTATTTATGTGCAAGAGTAAGATCATTGAAATAATTTTAAAATCAAGAAGAGGCTTATTAAAATGAAGTGTTGAAGCTAAGGAGAAGACTACATGTTAAAGACACCAAAGTTTAAGAACAAGGATTGACTTAAGGAATATGACACATGAGCAATGTTCAATCAATTGGTCATATATATCTCTACAAATATCCAAATGACGTGAGTTTTGAGCCTTTGGAAAGCTTACTCAATTTATAACATTTCATATGTTTTAATGAAATTCAAATTTCAAGTGCAAGGTTGTCCAAATCATCATGCAAGTTGAAAGACAAATGGAAGCAGCTGACATGAGCACCGAATACTCCATTGGACATATCTTGAGCTAGAGAAATCAAAATAACTTGATTCTTATGGCATTGGAAAGATGACTTAATGAATAACATTTCATATGTTTTGAAAAAATTCAAATTTCAAACAGAAGGCTGACATAATTGACATGCAATTCGGTGGACTGACACAGAGAAGAAAAATCAACTCACATGAGCACTGAATGGTGTTTTGGCTATATCTTAAGATAGAGATATCCAAATACTTTGATTATTAATGTTTTGGAAATCTTATTCAAATATTCAGATATTTTATGTTTTGAAGAAATTCAAATTTCAAACGGAAGGCTGACAGAATTATCATTCAATTTGGTGGACTGACACAAGAAAGAAAAATCAAGTCACATGAGCACCGAATGGTGTTTTGGCCATATCTTGAGCTACAGATATCCAAATGACTTGATTCTTGATGCGTTGGAAAGTTTATTCAAATTGAAGAAATGTTTTGCAGATTTTCAAATTTCAAACGGAACATTGACAAAAATGGCAGACAAGATTACAGTTTTTATGGTGGGCAGAAAATTTGGAGATGGTGTCTTCACTTGATTAAGTTCA
This sequence comes from Boswellia sacra, assembly GCA_013180625.2. Taxonomy (NCBI): domain Eukaryota; kingdom Viridiplantae; phylum Streptophyta; class Magnoliopsida; order Sapindales; family Burseraceae; genus Boswellia; species Boswellia sacra. The sequence goes on from SNVD02002612.1 coordinate 3,204, forward strand.
TCTCATTTGCCTATAAAAGGAGCCATTCTCCCATGCATTCAACAAGAGAAGAGAAGCATCTATCAAGCAAAAGAAAAAAAAAAAGAGAAATATCAAGTTTAGAGAGCTTTTATATTCTTTATCTACTCTTTAAAGAGAGTTGTACTTTTGTTGAAAAAATTTACTTTGTTCTTGTATTGTGGTGAGAGTGAGATCTTCTTGTAAATGATAAAAGTTATCCTTGAGAGAACTCTTTCCTTGGTGAGTTTGTTCATCAAGAAGAACTCTTGGTGTGGTGTTATCAAGAGTTGAAGGAAGTTGCCTTGGTGAGGTTGTTCATCAAGAAGAACTCTTGGTGTGGTGTTATGATAGGTGTCTATTTATGTATTACTTTTATATCAATTCGTCCATGTTTCTTTGCTATATTCCTTGGTATTTTTATGTTTTTGTGTGGTTTTGATGTTTGTAGGAGTTTTGGAGCAACTTGCACAAAAATGGGTAAAACCCTTCATTTTCACCTCCGCTAGTCAACCATCTTCTCGGATTTAATTGTATTGATATACAATGAACCCGATGACATATTATATACCGTTGGAAAGCTCTCGAAGTCTATTTTCTGGAGAAATTTACGGTTTATAAATCCATTCAGTGTACCAAAAGTTGTAATCAAAACAGTGTGAGATGTATATAAATATAATTCCACAAGTCACTGTAGCATGTATAATACGGGGCACTGTAGCAAGTCACTGTAGCAAAGTATTTAAACACATTTTAGGGTTTTATTTTCATAACTTGAAGAGGGGAGAACGTGGTGGAGGCTGCAGCTCTGGAATTCTTTCATCTCTTGGAGTTTTTGAAGGAGAAAGGAAGCTTGGAAAGAGGAAGAACTACAATCCAAAGAGAATTACATCAAATTTGCTAAGTTTTCCCCTTCCCTTTCATTTTCTGGAATGTCTCCATGTTGTATTGTATTTACCACTGTCTCTTATACACATCTAGATGTGTATAAGAGACAGGGTTTAGGGTGATTTCAAAGCCCCTGATATGGTTTTTGTAAGTTGATTGTGCAAGAAGTTGTTATCCAATTCTCTAATTGAAGTTGCTTGTATTTTCCCATGTTTAATTCTTATGATTGCTTGCTGGATTGTATTTGGGTGGCCAACTGAATATAATCTGGATATTGTCTATTGCTAGACTAGAAATCTTGATCCTTAATTGTCTTGAATTTCTAATCATTAGTAGCAAAATTGTGATCAGAGATTGCAATTGGAGAATATAACCTAAGTTAAATAATCCGAGCTTGTGTGTTTATTGCTTAGATCAACCTGTCTTTCTTTTCATAATGCCTCCATTGAATTAAATTTAGAGAGCTTGTTCTAGGTTGTTTAATGGATAGAGATTAAGTAAAGAGCCTATTTTATTTAACAACAAAGTAAGGAAAGATTGGGATAACAGAGCTTGTTGTTATCTACGGTTGATAACTTCAATGCTGTAATTGGATGATAATTCTACGATTAATTCGCAAATCCATATCTTGTGGTAGAGAAGGATCCCTTAACCAGCTGTCTCTCATTGATTTTTCACTCAAATTAACTTTCTGTTGTGTTATTCTTTATTTGCATTAATATTTCATCTAGTTAATCAATCAACAAAACCCCCCTCATTTAGTTTATTGTTGCTTTCGAATAACAAATTCAATTAGAATCAATCCTCGTGGGAACGATATCTTATTCATCACTTTATTACTTGTGCGACTAGTATACTTGCTAGTTTCGAACGCATCAAGTTTTTGGCGCCGGTGCCGGGGATTGATTTTCTAATCGATTTGTTATTTTGTTTTCATTGTTGATTCATATTTTCTTTGTTTTTCTTTTCTGATTGTTTGTGTTTTAGACAACATGGCAGTAAACTTCTATCAATTCAGTAGTGGATTTGAGCCACAAGTACCATGGAGAGTAAATGAGGTAAGCACTCCGAACATTGAACAACAACTTTCTGAGCTAACCTCTCTTGTGGAAAATATGGCTGTAGGAGATATACAAAAATCTTATGAATGTGGGATATATTCTACGATGGAGCATCCAATCGCCATGTATCCAACTTTACAAGAAGAATATATGGAACAAGCCAATGCCATGGGTGGATTTCCAGGACAAACGAGGCAATGGTATGATCCTTTCTCTAGCACTTACAATGCTGGATGGGAAGATCAACATAATTTCAGTTACTGGAATCAACAACCAATCACTCCAAATGTGATACCAAATCGGCCACAAGGTTTCAATCAACCTAGAGTGCAGCAACCTTTTCAAATGCAACCCCCACCAATGCCACATCCAGCACCGCAACCAGCTTCACAAAACTCAGGTATGTCTCTCCAGGACATTGTTAATGCACTTGCCACTAACACAATGCAATTCCAGCAGGAAACTGGGGCAAGTATCCCAAACCTGGCAAATCAAATGGGACAATTGGCCACTAGCATGAGCAAATACGAGGGCCAAGGCTCAGAAGAATTATCTTGTCAAACGATGATCAATCCAAGAGAGAATTCTTGTGTGATAACTTTGCAAATGAAGAGCAATTAGATGTCCTGCCAAAGAAATCACAAACTGATGAAGGAGATGACACCACTTCCACCATGAACAAAACACTGACTTCTCAGGTAAATCCTATAACTCTCATTCCTTCATATGTTTCCCCTCCACTTTTTCCTAGTAGATTTGCAAAATCGAAGGAGGAATAAGAACAAGAAATCCTGGAAACTTCTCACAAAATCGAGGTAAATATACCACTTTTGGATGCTATCGAGCAAGTACCTCATTATACAAAATGTCTCAAGGAGTTATGCACCAGCAAAAGAAAGTTAAAAGGAAATGAGAAAGTAAGTGTGGGGGAAGAGGTTTTAGCTGTATTGCAAAGGAAAATTCCTCCAAAATGCAATAATCCAGGTACGATCACCATTCCATGCACCATTGGTAAAACCAAGTTTGAAAGAGTTATGTTAGATTTAGAAGCATCTATTAACATCATTCCATATTCTATTTATGCTTCTTTAAATCTTGGACCTTTTGTGGAAATTGGTATTACCATTCAATTTGCTGATCATTTTAATGCATATCACAAAAGAGTTGTGGAAGATGTGCTTGTGCAGGTGAATCAATTGGTTTTTTCAGCAGACTTCTATGTCCTTAAAATAGAGGATGAGACATCTCCTAATCCAAAACCGATTCTTTTAGGGAGGCCATTCTCGAAAACTGCTAGAATCAAGATTGATGTTTATTATGGCACTTTGACCATAGAATTTGATGGCAAGGTGATATGTTTTAATATTTTTGAGGAAATGAGGTACTCTAATGACTTACATTCTGTTTTTGCAGTTGACGTTATTGATTATTTGCCACAACACTGTTTTGAGTTAACTCGCAAGAATGGAGTGGATGTTGCTATTAGTGAACACATTAGGATAGAAAGTTTCAAAGAACCAAGAAAGCTGATACAAGTGTCTAAAGAAGTGGAGGAAGCTTTGACAAGCTTGGATGAGACTATAGCTATCACCACAAATAGGTATGATGTTTCGTACATTGAATTGCCTTTATCTAATGAGAAACTTCTTCCTTCTGTGATGAAAGCCAATATCTTGGAGCTTAAGTCACTTCCAGATCATTTGAATTATGGATTCTTGGGTGAGAATGATACTTTGCGAGTTACAAAGGAAATGGGCCTTGCACGAATACAAGAAGATAAACTCGTCCGAATACTTACAGATCACAAAATAGCTATTGAGTGGACAATTGTTGAAATCCAAGGCCCATCCATATGCATTGACTGTATCTTGTTAGAAGAAGGATCCAAGCCCATTAGTGAAGCACAGCAAAGATTGGACCCTCCCATGATGGAACCAACATCGGGCTGAGGACGTTAAACCAAGCGCTTATTGGGAGCAACCCAATGTTTTTGAAAAATTAAAAAAAAAAGAAAAGAAAAATAAAATGAGGTAATAATGATCGATTTTTGTGTCTCGAGGAGATTCCTTTCATAGGCCATCAAATTGATCAGGTTTTATCTCTCTTTGCCATCTGTCTCATTTGTTTTTAAATTTTTTACTTGTTTTTGACCTTTGTTTGCTATTATGTTGTTATCTCTTTTATGTGTCTTTAGTTTCGTTTCTGCTCTTTTCTTTTCCTTTCTTTTGTTTAATTTGATTATTCTGTACTTCGAATTCATTTGTGCAGCAACTTGAGGAAACATTCAAACGGGAGTTGAAGCCATTGTTCGAAGGTTTGAAACACGCATATCTTAGAGAAAAAGAAACTCGATCGCATTATCGGTAATATCTCTCCTTTTCTTCTCTTTAATGGATGCTGATATCTTTCTATCGAACCTTCGTAAATATTTCCCTTCACTTCCTCAAAATGCTGTGTCCAAAATTTATAAAGTACGGATGACTAGACTTTGGCATTGATGCTTTTAAATGTGCCTGCGGATATTCGATGGCTTATCGAAGCCAAGGTGAGATTGTCCGGTGAGCCGGACATTGATCTCGCAAAATACATGCCTGGTCTAGGAAAAAGCTACTACGCCAAGAGGCGCAGAGCGAAAAGGTTACAAGTATGTTATAAATGTGCTAGATGGAATTGTAACCAGACTTGTCGTTCATTAGGTTTTGCGTCCAGGAATAGAGAAGATAAACTTTCATTTATTAAGAATGGGTTGAGTAATGAGTCGCTGGATAATGTTTTGTTAACTCTCGAGTCACATTCTTGTGGACTTGTTCAGCGTGAATTGCTTAATCTATGGCAATTTCGTGATGAATTGCAGTGTTATAGTCTAGGGAATCTGACTAAAAACGACCCTGTTTGCCAGTTTATAAGAAAATTGGATGGGAAGCAAATCCCCGACTCATAGAAGGCGTTTCAGCCGTTACTGGACGTAAAACCAGAGGAATATGTGAGCCACAATCACAACTACTTGTATATTTGAATGTGTGTTGTTGTTGTAGAATTTTTTTCTTGTTTCGTTTGATCTGATTATCAATGTTTTTTTTGTGTTGTTGTTGTTTGTTGATTTTGTTTGTTTTAATTTCAAGTTTTCTTTTTGACAAACCATATGACTACCCTATGGCATGAGTACACGTGGGAGACAAGTGTGGAGGTTTTGTCAACCTCCACCGAAAGTGTATCTCTATTTTTTATGCTTCACGTGGGAGACAAGTGTGGGGGTTTTGTCAACCCCCGCGAAAGTGTATCTCCATTTTCCATGCTTCACGTGGGAGACAAGTGTGTAGGTTTTGTCAAACCTCACCGAAAGCATATCTCATTTTTCAAATCTTGGGGCGATAAATCTGCATCAAGCAACCCCCACCGAAAGTATGTCCCCAGGTGTCAAAATTTGAGAGTTTTATGGGTGTATATATACATTCTGCATATTTTCATATGTCATTCCATAACCTGTCTTGCAATTGAAAAGCATAATATCTTACGTGTCTTACACAAGATTAGAGCACTTGTAGAAATGGAGAAAACACCAATTCGGCGATTCCGCAATATATGCGTATTTTGCGGATCGCAATTTGGTAAGGATGGAGAGTTTACCACAGCAGCTCTTGATCTTGGTAGGACATTAGCTGCGAGGGGTATTAATTTGATTTATGGAGGGGGTAGTCTTGGGTTAATGGGGTGTGTGTCGACAACTGCATCCTTAGGAGGAAGCAAAGTTCTCGGCATTATCCCTAAACCATTAGCTGTACGAGATATCGTAGGCAACACCATGGGGGAAGAGTTACAGGTTTCTAGTATGCATGAGCGTTTTGCACATATGGTCATTAAATCTGATGCATTTATAGCTTGGCCCGGTGGTTATGGTACATTAGAGGAGATATTTCAAATCACCTCTTGGGCACAGCTAAACATCCATCGGAAACCCATTGGTTTGTTAAATGTCAATAATTTTTTTTGATGGTTTGTTGTCTTTTCTTGATCAAGCAGTAGAAAAAAACTTCATCTCACAATCAGCGAGGCAAATCCTGGTTACAGCTTCAACTGCAGGGGAGTTAATTGACAAATTACAAGAATTCGTCTATTCGCCTGATTCAACAATGGGTCGGATAGATTGGTTTGGAGAAGGCAACAAAAGGCGTCAACTGGATTTAACCCTCCATCTGTAATCTCTATTTGCTGGTTTGATTCGTTTTTGTTTGCTTTTCTTTTTAGTGTGTTTATTTGAGATTTTTCATGTCGTTTCTTTTGAGCCTGTCTCTTATACACATCTAGATGTGTATAAGAGACAGTTTTAGAGTGGTGGCTTAAAAAGTTCAAGTTCTCTTGAAACGCATTCTGGATCTCTTCAATCCATAATGGCTGAATAAGGAGGCTAACTTCTAAATTTTTTAGACCCATTCTAACTGACTTGTTTGTGTTTGTTGATTTGTTGGACTTTATTATTTTCTGAGTAAGTTTAGTTTTATGTAATTTCGAGTTGTTGTGTGTTTTTGTCTTTATTAGTTTCGATTCGAAAAAAAAAAACATTGTGGAAAAACCTGAGAATGGCAGAATATGGGGTTTTCTTAACTCTTGAAACGCATTCTCTCTCAATAAATCTATAGTTTGTTTATTTCATGTTGTTTGAAATGTCTTGTTTCTTGTTTTGTTCTTTCATAATAAAGGTATATAGGCTGGAAACCTTAAGTCTGCGGGCTACTGGTCCTAAGGATTGTTGAAATATACAATCTTGACTCAGGTGTAACACAGCCACGTACCTCTTTTCTTGCATTTTGTGGGTCGATGATAAGATAATGATTGAATTAAGAATAACTCTTGGAAAATGAAAAATGATGCATGGATCTGTGTGCTTGAAATGTTTATTGGTTTTCGCTTTGCTTTTGATTCCTTGCGCAACATTGAGCACTGAGCTATTATCACTGAGTTATTTGTTCACTTAGAGAAAGTTTATGTAATTTTAATATTTCTTCAGATTTCAATGAATTCTAGAACTTGTTTGTTGGTCACTCGAGGCGAAATCCTAGACTGTGCAACATTAGGGAAATGATTTAGGCCATCTTTGGATCGTTTGAGCCTTAAGAGCCAACCTTGACTAAAATTGATCCCTAGTTACCCCTTTGATCCTCTGTAAACCTTTTTCTTTGTTAACTCACTAAAAGATTTCCTAATCTCAATTGAATTTGTTCCAAACAGTTTATCCCTTACCTATGAGCATGTAAATCATTCGCAATTACTTTTTGAGCTATGTTCTGGTTTTGGGAAGTTAGAGGAGGTTGGATTGTGCCATGAGCAATGCAAGTGAGTTTTATTATGTTTGTAAAAAAAAAAAAAAAAGAGAAAAAAATCTGTACTTATCTTCTACGTACTTAAACATTGAGGACAATGTATTGTTTAAGTGTTGGGGAGTGGAATTGCAGTTTAAAAAAAAAGAAAAAGAAAAGAAAAAGAGTTCTATACCCTTGGGTGTTCTTAAAAAGAATGAAACAACAAAGTGTGGGGGTGTAGTTTGTTTTGTTTTCTACAAAAAGAAGAAGAGAAAAAAAAAAGAAGATTGAGTGTTCTAAATAAGTTTGGGGGAGTAACCTGGTGAATTAAAATAAAGTTTTGTTATAGGGTTGAACTCTACATAGTCTTGAATGATTTATGTGTTTGTGGGTGATTTGAGCCAAATTATTATCCTTTATCATACCTTCACCCAAGCCAACGTTACAAGCTTAATAAAGTCCTACTTGATCCTTAGTGTTGTGCATGTCTACATTAGTGGAGAGTGACTTGAAAAGCAGGCCTATGGAGTTCTTTTATACACACATCTTCAATATTAAATATGATTCATTTTTATGCATAAACTCATCCGGGTTACAAGTGATTAGGTGAGAATGGCTCTACACACACACACTTGAGGAATTGAAGTTAAGAGAAACTAATTTTTGAGATAAAATTCTTGATCAAGTGCATTATTTTGAAGTATTCCTTGGGTTATAATTATGTACAATCTTTGAGGCCTATTTGCAAGTTGAAGCATTAGTGTGTTTTAATTTTTCTCTGATTTTGTTTCGGTTTAGTTTTGTTTCGTATCATTTTAGTTGCTCGAGGACTAGCAAAGTCTAAGTGTGGGGGAATTTGATAGGTTTCTATTTATGTATTACTTTTATATCAATTCGTCCATGTTTCTTTGCTATATTCCTTGGTATTTTTATGTTTTTGTGTGGTTTTGATGTTTGTAGAGTTTTGGAGCAACTTGCACAAAAATGGAGTAAAACCCTTCATTTTCACCTCTGCTAGTCAACCATCCTCTCGGATTTAATTGTATTGATATACAATGAACCCGATGACATATTATATACCGTTTGAAAGCTCTCGAAGTATATTTTCTGGAGAAATTTACGGTTTATAAATCCATTCAGTGTACCAAAAGTTGTAATCAAAACAGTGTGAGATGTATAGAAATATAATTCCACAAGCACTGTAGCATGTATAATACTGGGCACTGTAGCAAGTCACTGTAGCAGAGTATTTAAACACATTTTAGGGTTTATTTTCATAACTTGAAGAGGGGAGAACGTGGAGGAGGCTGCATCTTTGGATTTCTCTCATCTCTTGGAGTTCTTGAAGGAGATTGAAGGCTTGGAAAGAGGAAGAACTACGAATCCTAATAGATTTCATCAAATTTGCTAAGTTTCCCTTTCCCTCTCATTTTCTGGAATGTCTCCATATTGTATTGTATTTGTATTCTGTCTGAATATGTGTAACTAAATCTGAATTGGTTGAGGGTGATTTCAAAGCCCTTGATATGGTTTTTGTGAGTTTATTGTGCAAGAAGTTATTATCCAATTCTCTAATTGAAGTTGCTTGTATTTTCCCATGTTTAATGCTTATGATTACTTGCTGATTGTATTTGGGTGGCCAACTGAATATAATCTGGATATTGTCTATTGCTAGATTAGAAATCTTGATCAGTAATTGTCTTGAATTTCTAATCATTAGTAGCAAAATTGTGATCAGAGATTGCAATTGGAGAATATAACCTAAGTTAAATAATCCGAGCTTGTGTGTTTATTGCTTAGATCAACCTGTCTTTTTTTTTGTAATGCATCCATTGAATTAAATTTAGAGAGCTTGTTCTAGGTTGTTTAATGGATAGAGATTAAATAAAGAGCCTGTTTTATTTAACAACAAAGTAAGGAAAGATTGGGATAACACAGCTTATTGTTATCTACGGTTGATAATTTCAATGGTGTAATTGGATGATAATTCTGCAATTAATTCGCAAATCCATATCTTGTGGTGGAGAATGATCCCTTACCAGATTTCTGTCATTGATTAATTTCCATTTCAATTAAGTTTGCATTGTGTTATTCATTAATTACCGTAGTATTCAGTTTTTCATCTAGTTAATCAACCAACAAAACCCCCATTTAGTTAATTGTTGCTGGAAATAACAAATTCAATTAGAATCAATCCTCGTGGGAACGATATCTTACTCATCACTTTATTACTTGTGCGACTAGTATACTTGCTAGTTTCGAACGCATCAACTAATGATTAGAAATTCAAGACAATTACGGATCAAGATTTCTAGTCTAGCAATAGACAATATCCAGATTATATTCAGTTGGCCACCCAAATACAATCCAGCAAGCAATCATAAGCATTAAATATGGGAGAATACAAGCAACTTCATTTAGATAATTGGATAACAATTCCTTACACAATCAACTTACAAAAACCATATCAGGGGCTTTGAAATCACCCTCACCCAATTCATATTCAGTTACACATGTTTAAGAACGTGGTAAATACAATACAACATGGAGACATTCCAGAAAATGAAAGGGAAGGGAAAAACTTAGCAAATTTGATGTAATTCTCTTTGGATTGTAGTTCTTCCTCTTTCCAAGCTTCCTTTCTCCTTCAAGAACTCCAAGGGATGAGAGAAATCCAAATATGCAGCCTCCTCCACGTTCTCCCCTCTTCAAGTTATGAAATAAAACCCTAAAATGTGTTTAAATACTCTGCTACAGTAACGTGCTACAGTGTCCCGTATTATACATTCTACAGTGATGTGTGGAATTACATTTCTACACTTCTCACACTGTTTTGATTACAACTTTCGGTACACTGAATGGATTTATAACCCGTAAATTTCTCCAAAAAGTAGACTTCGAGAGCTTTTCAACGGTATATGATATGTCATCGGGTTCATTGTATATCAATACAATTAAATCCGAGAAGATGGTTGACTATCAGAGGTGAAAATGAAGGGTTTTACTCCATTTTTGTGCAAGTTGCTCCAAAACTCCTACAAACATCAAAACCACACAAAAACATAAATACCAAGGAATATAGCAAAGAAACATGGACGAATTGATATAAAAGTAATACATAAATAGATACTTTAGCAGTATGATGGTTTCGTGCCAATTCAATTTCCTTTATCTAATGAAAAATTCTTCCTTCTGTGATGACAAGCCCCTGACCTTGGAGCTTAAGTCACTTCCGATCATTTGAATTATGATTCTTGGGTGCGATGATACTTTGCGAGTTACAATGGAAATGGGCCTTGCACGAATACAAGAAGATAAACTCGTCCGAATACTTACAGATCACAAAATAGCTATTGAGTGTACAATTGTTGAAATCCAAGGTCTATCCATATGCATTGACCGTATCTTGTTAGAAGAGGGATCCAAGCCCATTAGAGAAGCACAACGGAAATTGATCCTCCCATGATGGAACCAACGTCGGGCTGAGGACGTTAAACCAAGCGCTTATTGGGAGGCACCCAATGTTTTTGAAATAAAAAAAAGAAGAAAAGAAAAATAAAAATGAGTACTATGACGATTTTTTGTGTCTCGAGGAGATTCCTTTCATAGGCCATCAAATTGATCAGGTTTTATCTCTCTTTGCCATCTGTCTCATTTGTTTTATATTTTTTTTACTTGTTTTTGACTTTTGTTTGTTATTGTGTTGTTATCTCTTTTATGTGTCTTTAGTTTCGTTTCTGCTCTTTTCTTTTCCTTTCTTTTGTTCAATTTGATTACTCTGTGCTTTGAGCTCATTTGTGCAGCAGCTTGTGAAAACATCCAAACGGAAGTTGAAGTCATTCGCCAAAGGTTTGAAACGTGCATATCTTGGAGAAAAACAAACCCGATCGCATTATCGGTAATATCTCTTCTTTTCTCCTCTTCAATGGATTCCGATATCTTTCTGTCGAACCTTCGTAAATATTTCCCTTCACTTCCTCAAAATGCTGTGTTTAAAATTTATAAAGTACGGGTGACTAGACTTTGGGCGTTGATGCTCCTAAATGTGCCTGCTGATATCCGATGGCTTATCGAAGCCAAGGTGAGATTGTCCGGTGAGCCGGACATTAATCTCGCAAAATACATGCCTGGTCTAGGAAAGAGCTACTCCGCCAAGAGGCGAAGAGCGAAAAGGTTACAAGTATGTTATAAATGTGCTAGATGGAATTGTAACCAGACTTGTCGTTCATTAGGTTTTGCGTCCAGGAATAGAGAAGATAAACGTTCATTTATTAAGAATGGTTTGAGTAATGAGTCGCTGGATAATGTTTTGTTAACTCTCGAGTCACATTCTTGTGGACTTGTTCAGCGTGAATTGCTTAATCTATGGACACAATTTCGTGATGAATGGCAGTGTTATAGTCTAGGGAATCTGACTAAAAACGACCCTGTTTGCCAGTTTATAAGAAAACTGGATGGGAAGCAAATCCCCGACTGATAGAAGGCGTTTCAGCCGTTACTGGACGTAAAACCAGAGGAAGATGTGAGCCACAATCACGACTACTTGTATATTTGAATGTGTGTTGTTGTTGTCGAATTTTATTTCTTTCTTGTTTCGTTTGATCTGATTATCAATGTTGTTTTTGTGTTGTTTTTGTTTGTTGATTTTGTTTGTTTTAATTTCAAGTTTTCTTTTTGACAAACCATATGACTACCCTATGCCATAAGTACACGTGGGAGACAAGTGTGGGGGTTTTGTCAACCCCCGCCGAAAGTGTATCTCCTTTTTCCTTGCTTCACGTGGGAGACAAGTGTGTAGGTTTTGTCAAACCTCGCCGAAAGCCTATCTCATTTTTTCCAATCTTGGGGCGATAAATCTGCATCGAGCAACCCCCACCGAAAGTATGTCCCCATGTGTCAAAATTTGAGAGTTTTATGGGTGTATATATACATTCTGCATATTTTCATATGTCATTCCATAACCTGTCTTGCAATTGAAAGGCATAATATCTAACGTGTCTTACACAAGATTAGAGCACTTGTAGAAATGGAGAAAACACCAATTCGGCGATTCCGCAATATATGCTTATTTTGCGGATCGCAATTTTGTAAAGATGGAGAGTTTACCACAGCAGCTCTTGATCTTGGTAGGACATTAGCTGTGAGGGGTATTAAATTGATTTATGGAGGGGGTAGTCTTGGGTTAATGGGGTGTGTGTCAACAGCTGCATCCCTAGGAGGGAGCAAAGTTTTCGGCATTATCCCTAAACCATTAGCTGTACGAGATATCGTAGGCAATACAATCGGGGAAGAGTTACAGGTCTCTAGCATGCCTGAGCGTATTGCACATATGGTTGTTAAGTCCGATGCATTTATAGCTTTGCCTGGTGGTTATGGTACATTAGAGGAGATATTTCAAATCACCTCTTCGGCACAGCTAAACATCCATCGAAAACCCATTGGTTTGTTAAATGTCAATAATTTTTTTGATGGTTTGTTGTCTTTTCTTGATCAAGCAGTAGAAAAAAACTTCATCTCACAGTCGGCGAGGCGAATCCTGGTTACAGCTTCAACTGCAGGGGAGTTAATTGACAAATTACAAGCATTCGTCTATTCGCCTGATCCAACAATATCTCGGATAGATTGGTTTGGAGAAGGCAATAAGAGGCGTCAACTGGATTTAACCCTCCATCTGTAATCTCTATTTGCTGGTTTGCTTCGTTTTTGTTTGCTGTCTTTTTATTGTGTTTATTTGAAGTTTTTCATGTTATTTATTTTGAGATTTTTCAGGTTGTTTCTTTCCTCCCAGGTAATATTTTCTAATCTTGGTTTTTAGAGTGGTGGCTTAAAAAGTTTAAGTCCTCTTGAAACGCATTATGGATCTCTTTAAACTATAATGGCTGAATAAGGAGGCTAACTTCTAAACTTTTTAGACCCATTCTAACTGACTTGTTTGTGTTTGCTGATTTGTTGGACTTTATTATTTTCTGAGTAAGTTTAGTTTTTATGTAATTTCGAGTTGTTGTGTGTTTTTGTCTTTATTAGTTTCGATTCGAAAAAAAAAAACATTGTGGAAAAACCTGAG
>SNVD02002613.1:0-16617 GCA_013180625.2 Boswellia sacra
TCGAGAAGACTGAATTTGCGTTTTGTTACGCGGGGGTAGGATATTTATTTTATGGTTAGATGTTTGGTTGGCGAGTGGCCACAGGTACTGAATGAAGTGAGTCTAGACACCACTGATCCACCGCGTCTGTACATGGAGAAAGGTAGCTATCGATGTATATATATATAATTGTGGTTGTGTTGGGTGTGTGGTGTAGGTGGTGGATTATTTTGAGAGGCGCTTACGCCTTCTGGCTTGGGATGCCGCCTGGTCCGGATGGTTTCTTGTTGATAAGGGACTTGTGGATGTGCGGAATAACACCACCTCCGGCAATGGTAGCCTTGATAAGTGAGTCTAATTCTTCGTCACCACGGATAGCCAATTGTAGATGTCTTGGGGTGATACGTTTTACTTTAAGATCTTTGCTAGCGTTACCAGCCAACTCGAGGACTTCGGCAGTGAGGTATTCAAGGATGGCTGCTGAGTAGACTGCAGCGGTGGCACCGACACGACCGTGCGATGTCGTCCTTGATTTAAGGTGACGGTGGATACGTCCAACTGGGAATTGAAGTCCAGCCTTTTGTGATCTTGAAACGGCCTTGGCCTTTGACTTTCCTGAATCTTTTCCTGCCTTACCTCCTGCCATTGTGTTGTGATGATATTTTGTTTACGGTACTAACTAATGAGGGAGAAAGCGAGAGAAGGTGGATTCCTTGAGAAGTGACAATAGCCTTTGAGTATGGACTGTGAGTTGTTATTATGTTGGGTGGTATAGATTACTTGATTATTTTGAGATAGGTGGTTGTTATGTAAATTGTGTAAGTATATATTAAGAGCAACCGAATTCTAGCGTTTGTGAGATGCTCTGGATTTGATGTGTCTTTCAAGTCACCCGAAAGCGGAATGATTGGGCGCGCAATGCGACCAGCAGTTTTCGTGCAGTTTCTCGGCTCCAGGCAAAATCCCTCCCTGCAGATGTGTATGTGGCTGGATTTGCGAGTGTGTTTTGGTGTGCGAAAATGGTTAGCACACAAAGGCGCACTGTGCGCGCTTTCGTGTGCGGTGAACGAACAGCGGCACGAATCCGCGAGAACGCGCGTGCACTGGCTGGCGGGGCGGAATCGCCGTTGAATTCATTGGCTCCCGCACGGGATGGACCGCGGGGCTGCAGCGGGTCGCGCAAACCGTCAATAGTTAAACAGGCGGGTAGCAACCGTCCGCGCAAACTACGTGTGTTGTGCGCACTTACGGGACTCGGTTTCGGTGCAAACAAATACGGGTGTGTGCTTGAGGCCCGCAAGTTAATCGAGCCAGTAACTGAAAGCGACTGGGCGCCAAAAGTGGCGAGAAAAGTGGCGCGCAACTTGGCCCGCGCGCGCGCATCGGCTCTCCGGGCCGATGGTGTTTTGTTCACATCGGGCCGCAAGATGCGCGCCGGCCCGCGCGAACGCCCAGTGGCTGAGCCGGCCCACGAGAAGGCCCAATTTTCTGTGCAAACTCTGGCGTTATTGCTGTGCGGATCTCGACCGTGGCGCGCTTTAGTTCGTTTGTGAGGCCCTTGAGGTCGACACTGTTGGGCTGGATCAGGCCTAGCGATCCGCTGCCTCCCCCTTCGAGGTCTCGTCCGCGCGCGTATGATCGCTGCTAGCGTGGAAGTTCGACCGATGCGACCCCCAGACGAGTCTAATTCTGCGCATGTCCAAAGGGCCTGAAACTGTCGCTTCTTGCGGACACTTTCAACTTCGCAAACTTCCAGCCCAGTGTCGAGTTCGAGTTGTGCCGGCCCACAGGATTGTAGACAGCCGAGGGTCGCGTTCCAAACTGACTCGCCTCTTCGCTTCTCATGGGCACCAGCTCGACGTGCCCACCTGAATGCGCAACAGACCAGCACGCACCTTACACTTCCAACTCCAGTGCAATAAGATAGATAGGTCATAGTCAATCCATAATGACTGAGTGCAAGCCTCCAAACAGCCGCGTCTCAGGCGCTCAAAATGCCAAGATATCGGTCCGAGTCGAAGGGCTTGCGATTGTCAAGAAGACACAAGCGACCAAATCTTGAGAGCCAGTTTCCGCATCAGCGCCCACTTAACACAAAACTGGCAGCACTTTGAGCCGACTATCTTCCACGATGAGGCGCTCAATAGCTTCGCAATCGCTGCTTGCCATGATCGTGTCAGAACTCTACTTCCGCCTCCTGCCATCAGCCATAACAACAACCACAAGTGCCGCCCGCGACTCGCCCGCATATACCTGTTGGCCGCTGCTCTACGCCGAGGCTAAGGGCGTCGCCGGCCTGGGAAAGGCAGGCGGCGATAGTCAGGGCGGCTCGGACAAAGCTGGCCAACAAGTTCCACCGGAAGTCTATAAGGCGCTCACCTATGCGGGCAGTCTGTTTCTGCTCACACTATCCGTCCCTCTGATTCTCTACGGTCTCAACAAATTACTCAACAAAATAGAGGACTGTTTCGGCTGCGGTCCCTCCAGTAAGAGTGCTAAACAGTCGTTGGGCGACCTGAAAAACGGCCCAACATCGCCAAATATGTCTCGCACCAATGCTCGAGACACCAAATGGACAGTCCAAGCCAACAAGCAACCAAAGAGACAGGAGAGCGAAAACAACAGTTCGTCTAGGAACCAATTGCATCAGAATCAACGCTATCATTTGCAACTCATGCATCAGCAGCCGAAGTGTTACAATTTTACGCCGCTTCAAGAGTTCGATGATGGCCAGAATGTAAACTTGGGACCAGGAAGCAATCATCTCCAAATTAATCTTGAGCAGGCAACGTCGGCAGCGAATCCGTCGACAGCATATCCGTCGGCATCACCGCCGCAATCAAATGCGAGTCAGCGTCATGTCGTGAAACCGTTCTCGAATGCCGTATCTAGTGATCTCGACTCTCCAGCGAATAGAAGTACACTCAAATACGATCAGAATACGCGAATAAATCCCCGTGTCGATGCAAATGACGCCAAGGGCTCTCCACCGCGGACGCCCAAGGAAAATGATCGAGCACAACAACAATCACACCAGCAAGGCCCCTTCATAATATCGTCGCCGAACCTTTGATCGGGACTCAGCAAATCAGCATACACAACGACAAGTGGCAACCTGACTCGTCGAGTCGCGTCGTGAGCGAGAGTGTGTCTATTTGCGGAGGGCTCATGGTAGCTAGTCAACATTGTGATTCCATTCTAGTCAGGAATGCCAGAATAAAGTTCGCACAACAATCCATCGCTGAGAAGCCTGATCCTATCCGATGAAAGATTGCTGCACGAAGCCGAGACGGCGTTTGGGCAGCTGTCGGGCTAGCGGCGCGCAATGGGCCGAGTTTGGCTCGGACCCAGAGGAAATTATGCAATGTGATATTCTGGCCGGACTCTAGCGATAATGTTGGCCGGCGCGTGCGTAGTCAGCTGTATTAGTGTGCGCCTAGCGCCGCGGCGTGCAGCTAGAGGAGGAGCTAGTGCTTATGGTTGTAATTTACGACTGTGTGTGGTGTGCCAAAATTGAAACTGGATGATGATGAGCGAGCGCGGTGGGTCTTGGCCAGATGAAGATGGCTGTAGACAGAGTAAACACAATCCAAGTGAAGCCACACATCGCAGCGGCTAGCACGACAACACCACCACCATCATAACATGAACGCGCCCAGACGCAAGCTCGCCCAAGGCTATGAAAGTGTCGCGAGGCGCTGGTATGGCGCCCTTTCCTTGGCCGCCCACGACCACGAAGCCGACCACGGACGTCTAGGGCCCATTCATAGTGTACAAATGATAATGAGGTGCGGCTTCTCGGCGAGGCGGCCATTTGGCGAGCCGGCCCGGCGCGAGCAACGCCACCGCTGGGCCACAATGACAGGTTGCGCCCCTGACGAACGAGTCTGGCCCCCCGAAGCTGCGTAATAGTCGCCGGTCTTCTTGCACCCAGCCATTTGAATATTAATTGTTGACCACCTTGGGCGCAGTCTCAGACAGGCTTCGAGCGAGACGCCCGCCTGACTGCATTCTCGGCGTTCGGCCAGGCCGAGATGGCGCGTGCCCCGGTCCGCCCGGAGGTCGCAGTGATGAAGGCTGGCGAGCCTGAGATCAGCAATTGGTTGGGGCGAGCGACACACAATATCGCGCCATCTGAGTTTGCTCGCCTCCGCCTCGGAGCCCCATCGTCTCGAAGGCCAATGAGCTCGAGGCGGGCGAATGAGCTCGCGGCCACTTGACGCCGGCTGGCGCTCATATGTTCATCGGCACACAGCCTGGTGAGCCCGCCACTCATAAGTGTGGGCCCGAATCAATATGGCGACGAGCTGCTGCTCGTCGCCAGCTCGGCCGGATCAGCACAGAGCCCCGAGCGCAGATTGTGTTTGCTGCGCAAGGATCACACGCTCGGAGTACTGATTTAGGTGGAAACGATTGGGCGTTCGTAAGGCCCTACCAACGGGCCGGATGTGCCAGTATGACTTCAACCAGGTGCGAATTTGTCTTCGCTCTCCAGCGAGCCTCTCGTTGTTTACCCAGCAGGGCCGCCTAAGCCATTATGTAATCACGTGAACACTCAGGTGTGCGGGCGGGGTCGCGAAACAAACTGGCCCAATCATGAGCGTCGGGGTGCTCGGCCCCGCAAGATGGAAGCTGAGGGGCGAATCCAGTTAGTGGCGCATCGGGGCGCAGGTGGGCGCTCGCGGTGAGCTGACTGGCTGTGGTTGTTGTGGTCGCGCAAGAGCCTCATCGCCGCAGCCGCCGTCGCCGCCGCCGAGACGACGTCTTCGCAGGTGATGACGTAGAGATTTAGAGCGCCATCGACGCCGCCACCGAGGTAACCAAACTCGGCGCGCCCGCGCGCCGGAGCGCCCAACTTGGCGCTAAGAGGGCGCTGACTCGACTCAATCCCGGCACATGCGCGACTGATGACTCGCCGACACGCGCCCCCCATTGTCACACGTTCGCGACTTGCGGGGCCCAATTTGTGTGCATTAGCAGCGCCGACAGGGCCGCCGACGACGACGACTCGGAGGCGGCGGGCGGAAATGGTGTCGCCAGCGGGCAACTTGGCGGCCACCCCATTGAGTGACACTTTAGAATGGCGCGCGGCCGGCTTGCACTCGGGCGGTCCGAGTCAACTGCTGCGTGCGGCTCGCCAGCGCCCTCGCCCACTTAGTCCAAGGAGGCCGACGACGGCGGGCGCCTAAGCTCGGGCTTGAGCGCGGCTCCATTAGGCGCCCATCGACGGGCACGCGCCGCCAAGCGAGCGCGTGAGAGAGCTGGTAAGCGGGCGGCGAGGCGGCTGAGCTGAGCGGGCCCATTGTTTGAGAATCACCGGTGGGGGCCATTGTTCGTTGCTGGTGGACCGCGGGCCCGGAGTCGCCGCCGAGCGCGCTTGGGGAGACGATGAAGACGAAAAGTCGAGCGCCGCCGAGTCGCGGCCGGTGACTAATGATCGGTCTCGTGGTCTGAGGTAACTGAGATGTGCCTGCGGCCAGCTGCGCGCCCTCCTTGAGAGGTGCAGGCCATCTCGGCGCCGGCCATCATCAGCCGCGACTGCCGGCACACGCACACAAACTCACAGAGACACCCACATGCACCGACCGCCCCTGTGGTGTAACAAATTTCGCTCCAAATTGCGAGTCACAAAGCGAGCCGAAAGGATTTGGCGCCCCGACTGGGGCGCATCGCGCGCGAGTCGATCCGGCGGCCGCGAACCTTTTTTAAATCGGCTCAGAGCGCGCACTGCTCAGCCACGACCCAGGCACAGCTAGCACTTTCACTCTCTCTCTCTCTCTCTCTCTCTCTCTCTTCTCTCTGTTATTCCAAGCCATTGCACGAGCCACTAAACTCGGCCCGCTGGCTGGTTGGCTGGCTGGCTCGATCATCTTCCCGGCCGCCGACCGTAGCGCACGCACACAACCGGACGTTGCGCGCGAGATAATGGCAGCCGCCAGCTCGCGAGTTCTGCCGTCGAGGCGAGCCGAGATTGTATCAGGCGCGCTCTCTCGGCGGCAGCCCCAACCGCGGCCACGGCCATGGTCACGGCTAGGCGGCGGCGGCGCCACAAGCACAACAGCCCGCGGTCGAGGCTGGCAAACAATGATCAATGGCGGCGACGCGGGCGATGATGGTGTTTGAAAAGTCAGACTGGGGCTGGCGGAGCAGAAGACAGCGCCACCAAGACTCGCCCGCCTTGGTCACCACTTTGGGCTTGGCCCACTCGTCACACAGCTTCACAGCTGACACTCTATCTCTCTCTCTTTCTCTAGCCGTTGACTGGCTGGGGCTCGTAACTTTTTCGTCAGCACAAACTTTAGGCCCAGAATCGCAACGTTCGCGCGACCACAATACACCGGAAACGAGCTCAAGCCTAAGCTGGTTCTTTTGTTTCGCCGCTGCGTTGCGGTGGCCAGGCTTTCGTGGGCGTCTCGCCCTCGAGTGGCCAGCAGTCGAGCCCGTGTAACGCTCGTATAACGCGCTCAGGGACGCCCAGCCGGCCGCCCTCGAGCGACGCCCCAAAACGGGCCTCATTGTCGCGGTCAGCCCAGGCGCTCGTATACAGTCACAGTCACACAAACACAATCGAGTGTAGGGCCCGAAGGCGAAGATTTAGGCCGTCGCTCGATCGTCGGCGGCGATCGGAAGGCCCCCGAGCTCGTCGCCAGAGCGGCGCCACCAAACTAGCCCGTCGACTTCCGCTTGTGGCGCTCAATTAGATTGCGCGACCAGAGGTGCAATCATGCGAGCCTGCGATAAAAATCTCCGCCAGCGCTGAGGCTCTGTTTCCGCTCCGATTGCTCGGCCCACATTCATCAGCGACGCCGGCCTGCCTTCGAGCGCGCGCCCGGCCGCCAGCCGGTCGCCACAGCGCTGGCCGGGCAGCCGCTCGGGCCGCCCGCTCGAGCCGTCAATCTGCTCATCAAAGTCATTATCTCTTCCTGGTTGCGAGTTTAGCGACAGCCGCCGCCGCCACCGCCGCCGCCGCCGCCGCCAATCTGATTAGGTCATCAGTTTGAGCGACCGACATTTGTTTGCTCGTTGTTCAATCTAGCGACTGTGAGCGTGGCGCAGGCAGCGAGGCGCAAATTGCCGCCGGGCCGCATTCTCACAAGTGTGCGACCAGTTCTCCTAGGCGCTCGTTGAGAGCTTGCACTCTGCGCTGAGGGCCTCCTGATCAGTTGGGCGCATGTTCATTATGCAGATGCGTCCGTTGTGGTGATTCTAACTGTGTGTTGCTTGTCGTCGAGGCCTCCACGCTGGCGCAGGTGTCGAGGCTCGGACAGGTACTCGACTTGGGGAGAGTAAGCTCCCAGCCTTGCGCCACACAAGACGCTCAGTGCGCCTCGTGGCGGTGAGCTCGCGCGAACGCCCTCCTGTCAGGTTGGGGCGGCGCAGTGTTGCGCTCGAGGCTGGCGTACCTCGGCACTGGCGGCCAGGCGACTCGGGGACGCTCATGATTGATTGCGCTCGCCGGCGGGCGTCCTCGAGAGATTGAATCTGCGAGCGCCTCCGCCTCCATTGAGGATTATGTTCTTTCGTGGGCGGGCGGGCGGCGGGCGGCGGGCGGGCGGGCGCCCAGACGGACGGTCCCGATCTCGGTGGGTCGCTGTCGTCGTTGTTGCGGTCGCGCGGGGTCTCGATGGCACGGGCGGGCGCGAGTCGCTCTGCGCGCCGCCCAGTTGTTGTCGTGCGGGGGCGCTTAATCGAGTTGCATTGGCTCGCGACTACAAAGACAACCGCCACGAGCGAGAGGACGACGAGCTCGAGCACGAGCGGTTCGCCGACGCCCCCACATTCGATGGGGAAAAAATTCCGCCCAATGCGAGCGCAAGCCGACAAAATTATCGTCAACCATTGGCGCGCTCCGGAAGGGTCGGCGCGATCGATTGCGCGCCGATAGTGAGCACCACCAGCGCCACTGCTGGCCCATAGATACAACACACTCGGTGAGAGTGTCTTTGTGTGTGTGTGCGTGTGTGTTTGCGGGCCAATTTATATTCAATTGGGCGCGGGCGACCGGACAAACGAGGGGACGAACAGACGAAAGATAGAGGCGAACGGCTAGACCGAGAGACGGAAGCGCTCGAGTGGCGCGCACGAGAGGCGAATTTTAACTGGCGCCCGCTCTCGATGGCCTGTCGATGGGCTGGCATTGATAAGAACGCCGCCACTGCCGCTAGCACAACCAGCGAGCTCAAGACGAGAGAGGCGGCGGACTAATTTGCGCAAAGATCCCGGCGGGGGCGCCTGTTTGCGATCATATTGTGTGCGCTTCTGTGTTGACCAACCCGAGTGGGCTCTCCCACGCCGCCACTCTGCAAGTCTCTGGCCCGGCGAGGCCGCCAGTTCGCAAGCGAATTGATTACCGCCGTCTCGAGTGCACTCGAGCTGGCGACCCCCTGGCAGCTAAAAGATTGTAACAATGTTTATAAATATCCACCCCCTGCGTTCCTCGGCGTCCCTTCCAAAGGCACTCTCGCCCGCCCTGACCCCACGCGAAGACGCCCGACCAATGCCAAAATTGCCAGATTCCTCTGCTGTCGGCCCCATATACTCAAACACACAAACACACACACACACACAGTGAACTCAATTTGTGCGGGCGCTCGCCGGCTAAATAGCAGCCTTCTTGCGATCGCCAACAGCGCGGGGACCTTGAGCAGCTCGACGACGGCCGATGCATTGAGTGCCATCAGTCAGCGCGGGTCATGGCTCAGGCCCGCGCCGTGTCAGCGTCTCGAGGTGCACGCCGCCTCCGATCTCGAGACGCTGATACGTCGACGAGTCCGCCCAGCTCGACGTGCTCCAGCCGAGTGCCCGCATGGGACGTGCTCCGTGACGACGTGAGCGAGCGACCGAGCCCCAAATCGATATCGCGAGCTCGCTGGCGGCCAAAGGTCAGGATGCGGGCGTGCGCGTCTGCTTGCACCCCTTGAGCCCTCGAGACATATCCCATGGGCGCGCGTCAGCTCACGACGTGGGTTGGGAACCCGCAGTCGAGGGGTCCATTTGATAGATAGATGGCCACATCAGATGGGCAACCAGTGTTTGCGCCCATTTGTTTGGCCGCCCGCTGGTGGACGCCATTGAGCGAGAATCGCGGGCTGGTGTGCTCAATGGCGGAGATTAGCGCGGTCCAGGCGCACGAGTCGGAGCGCGAGCTCGACTCTCAAGGGTCATAGGTTGCGCCTGCATGTGTACACACTCTTTACACACTGTTTTTGGGCGCCAGCCTTGCCGCTCGCCATAGGCACGGTCCAGGCGTTGCGAGACGAGTAGCGGTCCAAACTGTTTATCCTTTCCATCTGCAATCGCTGATCGGCGCTCCGCCTCGCGGCCGAGATGTCAGCCATGGCACTGCTCCAGTGTTTGGCCTTGCATGACCACCACATCAACTACAACTACAACAACAACGACAACGCCGCGACGTCGGCCAAAAACAACCCCCTCGACCGGCCGCAATGCGCTCGGCCAGCTTCCGCCGGCGCCACTGGGCCGTGCGACATTCTGCACGCGCGACGTAGCCCAAGTGTCGAGCGTGTCCGTGGGGTCCCTTCCTCGAATTGGGCAGCATTCTCGTCGTCAACGACCCCCCAGGACGAGGGTGCCGACGGAAGTGACCGACTTCGGAGCTGGCTGCCTTCTCGCGCATACACTGCAGCGAGTCGCTGGGTCGAGTTTGTTTGTGTGCCACTGTGGCGCGCATGGGCCTCGCAGGCCACCTCGATCTGGGTCGCAAATTACAAGAAGCGTGATGGATCCATCGATCAGCCGCTCGCCTGCGTCCGTGACGATTCGAGCAGTGGTCCTTGAGCACACAGCTCAGCCCTAGCGACCCGCACGACACTGGTTGTCGGCGGGCAGCGCCGGCCAGTTGATTGGAGCCGCTAAGGCTAGGCCTCAATTAGCCTCTGGTCGGCCCGAGCCTTTCAGCATCGGCCAGGGCCCGGCTCAAAGGCGCGCGCGCGCGCGCCACATACAGATGAATGAGCAAATGACGCTATGTGCGGCGGGCGCCTAGCTCTCCGCAATCATCATCGCCTTCGAGCCAGTGAATGATCGAGCGCTCCTACGAGAGATCGATTGTAGGCTGTGGCGGAGGCGTCGATGCGTCCGCTAGAGGCGCTCGTTATCAGCGGTGCGCAAAGAAAGTCTTCGTGCGCCGAGCCGGCTCGCTAAGCCGCATCGTCGCCCGCCTCGCTGGCTCCAGTTCAGCGCGCCAACGAATTAAGTTAGCGCCGCGATCGGAGCCAGGGGCCGTATTTATCTTGCCAGCGCCTCTCATCGACGCCATCGCTCGTGCTCGTCGCCTCCCGGGCGTCCTGCTCATCGGCCGTCTAGTCGGCAAAAGCCGAGCTCTAGGCGGTGACAACGACCATGAAAGCCAGGGCTCGCAGTGCTCACCTCGGGCCAGGTCGCGAGCGGCGGCTTTGCGCGCCCCTCGCGGCCGTCTGATTGCATCTCGAGCGCGCGCTCTGTGGGCGTGGGTCGCGGGCCGGGGCCAGGCCCACTTAATTGTCTTCTGCGAGACCGAGTGAGCTAATAAATTGTTACTCTCGTGTCGTCCACGCGGCACTCCGTCGACGACTAGCCGACCGCCGTCCGAGTCCTAAGCATCGCCTCAAGATGATTACAAATTGGACCGACTGAGCGCGCGCAGACAGAGTGGCCGTACGCTTGCTGAGTCGAGCTCGCGACCAGGAGTACCCGCACCAGCTCCCATAAGATGGCAAGCTAGTATATGAACATGAAAAACTCATTAGTGTCGTGTTCGATCGACTTCCGGCGAGGACAATTATAGCTCTTAGGAGTCGGGACGCGCGCCCGTCGAGTTGGCGTCTGAACGACTACTACGATAGATGATCGTCCCCAGACGAGGCCCAGTATCTGGCGCTAATATTCACGCCTCCCCCGCGGGACGGACAACAGTGACGTGGAGGCGGGAGAGCCGTCGGCCAACACTGAGACGGCTGGCTGTCGAGATGCGCCAGCTGATGTGCACGTGCGCCAGTTGCCGCATTTGATCGCGCTCGCAACTTCCGGCGCGGGCCAGAGAGCCGTGAACAAACATAGACAGACTCACAAAGGCGCCTATTGTGTCCAGTGAATTGTTTTCGCGTCCTCGGCGAGACTGCGCGTCGATGGCGCCAAAGAGTTCCGACGACGACGGGTCGCATGCGCACGAGATGGTCGAGACGGCGACGTGATCGACGATCTGTGGCCACCCTGCTGGTCTGCAATTTGGTGTGTGCGTGTGTGTGTCTATGTGTGTGTGTGCCAGCCCAAGCGAGCGGGCGCTCACCAAATTACTCAAATCGCCTTGTTGGGCGTCGCGCATGTGAGGCGAGTCGGCGCCTGGCAGTATTGAGGCTAGGCCGAGCGCCCTATCGATCGGGCCCCCACAAGCGCCGGCGCCCCCGCCGCCGCTTTGCCAGGCCGTCTAGTGTGTCATGCGGATCACATGCGGGCTCGACGCGTTCGGCCAGAACAATTTACAAAATGCCCCAGCCAGCGAGAGCCCCGGTCGCCGAGTGGGCGGGCCGGCGGCGGTGTCGTGGCAGCGCCAGGCGGGGCGATTCGAGGCGGCTGCCCACCGCCCGGCCCGGCGGAGGCGGGGCGCCTCGGACAGACCCCCGCCCGAGCCTAGTCGAGTGGAAAGTGGGCGCGCGAAAAAGTGGCCGCCACGCTGTCATTTACAATCGGCGCCGCTCGGCTACAATCCGTGCCTTATGGGTGTCCGGCCGCTCACAACCGCGACGACGACCACGGCTATGGGCGGTAGCAGGACGAGAAAGAGGTCCACGACCACGTCGTCGAGCGACGCTCGTCGTGAGTGGAGCTGGAAGTGCGCCGCAGTGGCGGGCGAGCAGCGCTTTTCTTAAAACTGACCACCGCCTGGGCGAACAGACGCCGTGTCCCGCTTCCTTACTCTCACTCACTCTCTCTCTCTCTCTGTCTCTGGCTCTCTCTGACTCTTTCTCTCTCCCTCTCCCTCTCTCACTCTTTCTCCCTCTGCAAATGGTAGGCTTGCCCACTGCGCGCGGCACTGAATGTCAGGCGCGTGACTAATGTTGCGGCCGGCGCTCGCACTCGCTCAGAGCGGATAGAGGCGCACGAAACGCAGAGATTCATTTGGACGCCCCCGCAGACATACAAGCGAGCCGAGAGCGACTTTCATTAAGTCCACAGTCATCGCCCGGCCCAAACCTTCGCCTAGTTCTCATGGCTCGCCCACAAAAAGAACTCGGGCGCAGGTGCGACTTCCGGCCCGGTGGCGGGGCTCGGCGGCTCTCTTTCTGAGCGCCAAGACGGCATCAATCGACTGCGCCACAAAGTATATATCACACCTCGGGCACCTAATAAAGACGGACGACAGCCACAGCGGGATCAGCCAGGCCCGCGATGTCCGCTCGCGCGCCCCCACCAGATAATGATCCCGATCTTCCGGTTACCTAAGCACGCGCGCAGGGCTCCGGGCACTGAGGGTTCTGGCAAGCCCTAATGGAGCCAGTGCGCAATCCCTATGTGGCCAACGACACTCTCTTATCTCGTGGCCGACTTGCGGCGAGGGCGCCCGGAGCGACTCGAGTGAAATCTTTCACACTTCATCGCGTCTTGAGTGCCCTGTCTGCCAGTGGCTGTTAACACTCGAAGGCTAGCCGGCCACTGGTGACCACGCTCTCGGAGACTTTATTTCCGCTCTCCTCCTATCCTATCCTTTCCCACTTCTCCTCTCCTCTCCTCTGCTCTCCTCTGCTCTCCTCTTCCGCATGCCCAAACTTTTGGCTGCTCTGCAGGTGCACACCTACGCCGCCTTGAAACTGCGCTCGGTCGTGCGCATTGCTTCCCACGAATGCCCGACGTCACCGAGTGCCGCCGGCGTCGTCATGCAAACGCCAGCTTGGCCCTCGCGGTCGGTCTTGAGTTTCCGGATCGTAAAATAGAAACTCAATTGGTAGGCACGAGCTCTGGCGTGCATTCTGCTAGGCCTCCGGTGCGACGATGTGGCCCCATTCAGCCGCCCTGACGCTGCCGAAGGCAACGAAGACGTGGACGAGAGCGAAGCTAGTAATAGTCTCGAGATCGCAGGTGCAGATAGCGAGCTCGACACTCGCACTCACCGAGTATTAACTCATAGAGCTCCCTTTTCTCGAAGCTCAGCGCTAGAGTGCTGACTAGGTGCGCGTGCGCCTCGGAAACATAAAAGAGAAATTACTCCCAAAGCTCCGTTAGAGAGATCTCGTAAAAAGTTCCGCCCATCGTGAGCCGCCCACTTCGCCTGTGGCCGCTGTTCAAAATTCTGGCCGCATCTACGTGAACAAAGCGCACCTCAGTGACGATGTCCGTCGCCAAGAGCGGCCTTACTCGTTTTTCAAACTTCTCTCTATGGGCCCGTTCATTTAAAGTGGTCGGCTAGATCTTAAGCTGGCCCTCGAGGAAGACTCCATCTCTATATAGCCCACGGCTGAATCGGCATCAATCCATCAGCATTGACAGGCAAAGCTACGCTCAGTCGAGGCTTTGTTGGATCAGTGGTACACGGAGGCGGCCCATTAATTGATCTCGATAGACTTCAAAGGAATAGCTGGACAGACACTCTCATGAAGAAACACCTCAGCTACTCAAGGATGCATAACCTGTGCTTCTGGAGCTATTGAAACTCATTCTTCTGGTTGCAAGTTGCATCTTTACTCCGCATTAGAGTCGATCGTTTGTCGACTTTTGGTTCACATAGAGCTTATTATTCGTCCAACAGTCACTAACTAGTCTCTCGCGGTCACATTCCAGTAAGGCGCAATCCAATGCATTGGAAGCGGCGTCCAGGCACATAGATATCTCATGATTGCTCTTTGATGTGGCACTCAGTTCATCGGAGGCCGACGACAGGATTAAATTTTTTGTTTCTATTAGATTCGTGGTTGGTGTCAACCCATCGTTCAAAGCAACGACGTACTGGCCGTGAGTTTGAGTTAGTCCAGCGCAATTAATTTGGTTCATCAATGCCCGACAGTATTCCTTGTACCGCAAAACTGTCGGTAGGTCGCACATGCGAGGCTCGCTCATGCATATATCAGCAAATGTATTGCATAACGATACGCACCCTGAAGCATCTAGTTGGGGATCCTGGTCATGGCCGGTTTTGGGGTTAGAGAAATATTGATTGTAAATAGATTCGATTTGTGCTCCAAGAGCAAGTATTTTGCTAATTTTTTTCACTGTTTCTGTGATGGCGCCGATGTCTTTTTGAAGTAGATCGCCCACTAGGGAGTTCATTTGCGGAACTTGGTATGTGGTTGGGCAGGTAGCAAAATGGACGGAAGATAGACTTGTGCTAACGCCACTTGACAAGCTACTTGTTGCGCAGCTAGTTTGATGACTCGACGAGTTATCGGAGTCGTCCTCTTGACTAGTTTCCAGGCTATCAGCAAAATGTCGACGTCTCGCCCCATCGGGTCGTGGCACTCTTCGGGGTAGTCCATTGTCCAGCCTCTTAGACTCGAGTTGCGATTCACCCAAATCATTGAGCTGGGAAAAAAGAATTTCGACCGAGCGATCGAACTCTTGGAGTTGAGTGTCTACTGTGTCTGAATTATTACGTGTGGGCACATCAGTGAAGTAGACATCTTGAGCCAAATCACTGGATAAAGATCCGCCCTCGGCTGAATATTTTCTTGACCTATTTGAGTTTACGTGAATACTCAATTGCTCCAGCGCCTCTATCAACTCCATCTACCTTGCTTAATAGTTACAATGTTTTATTGGCAGGATTGTGTTATTGAGCAGAGGTTCATTGATCGTTCCCACAACGGTTGACATTTTATTACTGCTGCATTGTAACGTAATTGTTATAACCATAGTAATGGACGTTTCTTGAACCTAAATAGTAACCGAGTGATGGGATAGATCAAAACTATCTATGTGGCAGTCTGAAAAATGAGAATGAATGTTAGGCCGGCATCATGAACTATCCGCCGACTTCTCTCGAATTATCACAACTTCTGAGAACCATGCATACGAAGGCTGAGTTGATGCTAAAAGTATATTAGGTAGCAGTGTAAGGAACTGCTGTTGCTGATTACGTAATGGTTTGCTGCGCAATAACTTAAATCAAGTAACACCTTTGACTAATGGCAGTTCTCATGAAGATGCAGATTTGCCTGCAGATTTTGCCTGTGAAGGAATATGAATTTGAATCTGCCGCGCGCACGTTGAAAGCTCCGGCCTGCGTCAACATGCTAGACACATGGCATCTCATGAAATCCTTTTAGCGTACTTGTTATTTATCGCCGGCTAACCTGTAACACCTCTATTTGCTCACTAGATTATAGCAGAAATCGAGTGAATATTCTCAGTTTCTAGCGATCAAGAACAACAAGTCAATATGCAAAACGATCAAGGAGAATGTGTGGACATGTACATCCCGAGGAGATGGTAAGTCTTATCACAAATTCTAGTTCTAGCGATCGTCATCAATGAGCTTCCTACTGACAGCATTATACTCCAACCTACTCTTCTAGCACTGCCTCGAACCGTATAATCCATGCCAAGGACCATGCTTCAATAGGTCTTGCCCTTGCCGAGATCGATGAACAAGGCCACCTGACCGGCACTTCAAAGACCATTAACATCTGTGGGGAGATCCGTCGCATGGGTGAATCGGATGATAGCATCAACCGTTTATCCAGAGAGCTTGGACTTTCGAAGGGTATCTAGCTCACTCCCGAAATTAAATAATTTGAGTCAAGCAAAGAGGTTCAAGTTTTAAATCTCACAATTAAGACTTGAGGTAGACCCTCATTTCTTATGTCGCATTGGCGCATTTCCATCAGATTGAAACTTAAGAAACTAGACCTCGAGATTGGTTCAGACTATCCAGCTCTTGCCAACACTTGTAGTAGTCTTCGTCGACGAAATGGCTCAACGCCCAATTCGTGAGTTTCAGGGTTAATGATGTTTCAAACATGAAAGCCATTGTTCCGTCTGCAACTCGTTTGGGCACGCTTGTGTCTTGTTCTGAGGCAGCCTTGAAACATTCGACATCTGGACCATGGGGAATCATCGCCTGGTGCAGCGAAGCCCCGCCTGGGGCGAACTTACCGCCCTTGGCTTGATATTGGCCTTTTATGAGGCCCATAAACTCAGTCATGCAGTTTCTATGATAGTACGGCGGTCGGAAGGTGCCACTAGCACACTCCCACCTTGGCGGAAAGATTACAAAATCAGCCAAAGCTGTGCCAGGTTTTCCGATCGAGGGACATGTTAAGACTGTGAAAATGGAAGGGTCCGGATGGTCAACGCTTACAGAATTGACTGAGACAAACTTGTCGAGATTGTACTTGAAGGGCACGTAGTTGCCAAACCAAGCGGCCACATCGTATGGGGACCGTTGAGTGGTTTCAAAGAGTTGGTTTTGGAATTTCACTACGACTTGATGGGTGATTTGCCTTTGTGCGAACTCTTGAACGCACGCAACAGGGACCAGAAAGTCTCTTGGATTCGCCAAACCATTGGAACCTATCGGGCCCAGATACGGTAACTCGAAATGATTACCCTTAACTTCGAGTACATAACCCCTAAGGCTCGAGTTCTTGCTATCGATGGTAAACTTCATTCCTTGTTGTATAACCACGATCTCATTCGGATCCACGATCA
>SNVD02002615.1:0-164177 GCA_013180625.2 Boswellia sacra
CCACTAGATGTTCGTGACAAAATTTTCATGCAAGAAAGAGAGAAGAAAGGAGAGGAAAAGATGAACACACACAAAAATAAAAAATTTAGATCTAAGATGAGAAAAGAGAATACTTACAATTTTGCACGCCAATTTTACCTTCCCCGGCAACGGCGCCAAAAACTTGACACATCCGAAAAAGGATTGTCTCCCAAGTATAGGAGTGTCAAAGTAATAAAACCTGGTGAGACCGAGGTCGATCCACTAGGAAGGGAATTTTAGCGTTACAAATTATAAGCTAAACAAATGTGATATGGATGATTTAAGGAGGTGACATGATAATATCAACATGTAAGATGGTAGGTGGTATTACCGACCATTCAAATATAAAACAAAAAGCAAGAGGAGGTAAAACCATCCACGGAAATAGGTGGTATAACCAACCATAGTAAATTAAAGAACAATTTCATAAGGTGGTAAAACCTACCATAGTAAATAAAATAAAAAGTTCATAAACAATAGAATAATTAAATTACAAGAGGAATTAATACAATTACAATGAAGGCTAAGGTTAGGGAATCCGCCCTTGATATTTCGAATAAGGATAATTAGCCTATTTTAGTTATATGAATTATATTTGTTTCATTACCAACATTTATACCACTTCTTGTAAATGGGTTCAAGCATCCAATGTGCCAATCATCATATGTCTACAACAAATCAAAGTTCCTAACTAGATTCGTGTCGGTAAGGAAGAACCATACATCATCTAGAAAGGATCCAAGCATTTGATGTGCCAAGGATTGGCGACAATGGATCAAGACCTCCACTTTACGAGTGGTGTCAAGATTGATTAAGAAATTAAATATAAATAATATTGAATAAACATTATAAGATTAAGATTATTAAGCACATATTAAGGGTTAGAGAATCCTTATTCTCATATCAAGGGTTTCACCCTTTCACCTTAGCAAAAGAGAAATTAGAAGAACATTATAATAAAAAGAAAATAAAATGTAAGAAAAAGGAAATTCATTAATAACATAAACACACAAAACACAATACCAGATCCTAGCCAAAGCCAAAATGTTCCAGCCAAGGCCAAGATGCCCTAATGCTCACAAGGCACCTCTATTTATAGATACATCCAGGGGCAAACTTGTCAAATTACAAGGGCATAATTGTCAAATATTAGTTGTAAATATCTTTGACAATTGGGATCATTAGGCACCGACTTTGACCATCCATTTTGACATTGAAATGTTGAGAATTTTAATCACATGTCTTCATGAAAGTTGTAGATATTTCTCTCAGATTTCTAGAACATATTGATTTGCATAATTTGGATACGTATTTGGAGAGATACGGTCCAAATACTGAAGCTTGGTCAGACTGGGCTGAGACTATAGATGGGTTCACTTCAAGCCCAATTTTGGTCCACTAAGAGCCCGAATTTGATGATTCTTGTGTAATGAAATCTTGTAGAAAATTGAATCAGCTTTCCAAAACATTAAGGTTTGCACCATTCTGAGCCATAAATAGAAAAGTTATGCCCATTTTACCGAACCTACAACAAAACCAAAATTAAGAGAAATTAATTCTAAAGATGCAAATGCTACAAATATGCTTAAGTTGAGGAATTTAATGACACTATTAATGCAATATGATGAATTAAACTCTTATTAAACATGCATATTTAAGTGTTCATCAGCTTGGTCAAAATAATGGTTATTTGAACTCCCTGCATTTGAGTTAGATTGATCTTTGGGGTTTTGCAATGTTTGAGAAGGAAATTTTCCCTTCTCTTGGATGCCAAATGTAGATGCAAATTTTGCAAGAGTTTCTGACAAATTTGCTAATGTTTGAGCAGTTTGACTATTGAAAGTCTCTTGCTTTGTAATGAATGAATGCAATGTTTCTTCAAAGTCATTCTAGGAGGAGGAGCATATGCATGATCATGAGAATTTTGAAAATTTTGTCGTGTTTGAAAAGGGACTTGTGAAGATTGTGCATGATTGTCATTTTTCCAACTAAAATTTGGATGATTTCTCCAACCAGGATTGTAGGTTTGTGAATATGGATTGTGATTTGGCCTTTTAAAAGTGTTCAAGGCATTGGCTTGCTCATGGAGACATTCCCTAAAGGCAGGCAAAGTTGGGCAATCATCAGTAGAATGGTCATTGTCATCACAAATGTTACAGACATTTTCTTGAATAGACTTCAATTGACCACTCTTTTTCATCTCTAAAGCCTCGACTTTTCTAGTAGGGATGCAAATTTGGCTTGAAGGTCATGGTCTTCCCTAAGGCTGTAAATGCCTCTATTGGATGTCGAGGTTGGGGCCTTGCCTAGTACCTCGTAGGTGCCAGCAGTGTCCCAATTTTGTGCCTTTTCTGTCAAGGAATTTAGGAAGTCAAGTGCTTCCTCAGGGTCTTTTTCTTTAAATTCTCCATTACATATTAATTCTACTAGTTGCCTATCTTGAGGTGTTAACCCTTTATAGAAGTGTGCAACTATTCTCCAAGTTTCAAACCCATGGTGAGGACAGGTATTAAGTAGTTCCTTATACCTATCCCAACATTGGTAAAGGGTTTCTCCTTGTCTTTGAGAGAAATCAGAAATTTGTCTTTTAAGGGAATTTGTTCTATGGGTGGGAAAAATTTTTTTCAAAAATTGTTGTTTCATCTCATCCCATGAACTGATAGAATTCGACCTCAAATTTTGTAGCCATGTTCTAGCTTTATCTTTTAAAGAAAAAGGAAAAAGCTTTAATCTAATGGTGTTTATGCTACAATTTGGGTCAGTGTAGGAGCTACATACCTCTTCAAAGAGTTTCAAGTGCGAATATGGGTTCTCCATGTCAAGGCCATGAAAAGTGGGTAGAAGTCGAACAAAACTTGGTTTGAAATTGAAATGGATTGAATCTGGAGGAGAAACTACACAAGATGGTGCACTAGTCCTTACCGGATTCATGTAGTTTCCGAGGGTTCTTCGTTGGTTTTGATCATTTTGTTGCGAACGGTTGTCCCCTTCATCCATGAATATTTCCTCATCATTGTCGGCCATGTTTTTTAAGAAAGATGATGTTTTTCTAACAAGTCTACCACTAGATGTTCGTGACCAAATTTTCATGCAAGAAAGAGAGAAGAAAAGAGAGGAAAAGATGAACACATAAAACAAATAAAAAATTTAGATCTAAGATGAGAAAAGAGAATACTTACAATTTTGCACACCAATTCTTACCTTTCCTGGCAACGGCGCCAAAAACTTGACACATCCGAAAAAGGATTGTCTCCCAAGTATAGGAGTGTCGAAGTAATAAAACCCGGTGAGACCGAGGTCGTTCCACGAGGAAGGGAATTTTAGCGTTACAAATTATAAGATAAGCAAATATGGTGTGAATAATTCAAAGAAATGACAAGATAATATCAATAAATATGTAAGATGGTAGGCGGTATTACCGACCATTCAAATATAAAACAAAAAGCAAGAGGAGGTAAACCATCCATGGAAATAGGTGGTATAACCAACCATAGTAAATTAAAGAACAATTTCATAAGGTGGTAGAACCTACTATAGTAAATAAAATAAAAAGTTTATAAACAATAGAATAATTAAAATACAAGAGCAATTAACACAATAATAATGAAGGCTAAGGTTAGGGGATCCGCCTTTGATATTTCAAATAAGGATAATTAACCCATTTTAGTTATATGAATTATATTTGTTTCATTACCAATATTTATACCACTTCTTGTAAATGGGTTCAAGCATCCAATGTGCCAATCACCATATGTCTACAACAAATCAAGGTTCCCAACTAGACTTGTGTCAGTAAGGAAGAACCATACGACGTCTAAGAAGGATCCAAGCATTTGATGTGCCAAGGATTGTCTACAATGGATCAAGACCTCCACTTTACGAGTAGTGTCAAGATTGATTAAGAAATTAAATATAAATCATATTGAATAAACATTATAAGATTAAGATTATTAAGCACATATTAAGGGTTGGAGAATCATTATTCTCATATCAAGGGTTTCACCCTTTCACCTCAGCAAAAGAGAAATTAGAAGAACATTATATTAGAAAGAAAATAAAATGCAAGAAAAAGGAAATTCATTAATAACATAAACACACAAAACACAATACAAGATCCTGGCCAACGTCAAAATGTTCTAGCCAAGGCCAAGATGCCCTAATGGGTCACAAGACACCTCTATTTATAGATACATCCAGGGGCAAACTTGTCAAATTAAAAGGGCATAATTGTCAAATATTCGTTGTAAATATCTTTGACAATTGGGATCATTAGGCACTGACTTTGACCATCAATTTTGACATTGAAATATCGAGAATTTTAATCACATGTCTTCATGAAAGTTGTAGATATTTCTCTAACATATTTGGATGCGTATTTTGAGAGATACGGTCCAAATACTGAGGCCTGGTCAGACTGGTCCGAGACTGTAGATGGGTTCATTTCAAGCCCAATTTTGGTCCAATAAGAGCCCGAATTTGATGATTCTTGTGAAATGCAATCTTGTAGACAATTGAATCAGCTTTCCAAAACATTAAGAATTGCACCATTCTGATCTATAAATAGAGAGTTATGCCCACTTTACCGAACCTGTAACAAAACCAAAATTAAGAGAAAGTTAATTCCAAAGATTCAAAGACTATAAATATGCTTAAGTTGAGGAATTTAATGACACTATTAATGCAATATGATGAACTGAGCTCTTATTAAATATACATATTTAAGTGTTAATCATTGTTCAAACATGGATTTCTCTTTTCTTTTGGCTCTCTTAGGCCGGCTCAATCTACTTTTTTCAGAAGAGTTTATGACTTGCTTATCAGTCAAACTTGACCCAATCATGTTAGTTGACAGAGGAGGCACTCGGTTATAATTGGGTAATGAGTTGCTCTTGTATTAGGCTCATATGTCTTTGGGTCAAAAATCGGGCTCTTCTCAATCAAGTCTTGGATCTCTTGGTAAAGGCGAGTACAGTTATCAGTCTTCTGACCGGTCACTTGATGGAATTCATATTTTTCATGCTGTCTCAAATTCGTTGGTAGTCAATTTGGAATCTCTCTTGGTGGCAATGGCTGTAGGATTCATTCGGTTCTCAACCTTGCAAAGATTTTGGAAAGTGGCCTTCTTAAACAACTAAACTTCCTTTGTTGGGCGACTGCCTTCACCTCAACATGCTTCGTGCTAGACTCACTAGCTTGGTTATACCTTGTCTTCTTCAAGGGTAGCTATTTCGCATGTGCCTAGATTCCAACTCGTCTATTTGGATACCTGAATCATATAAGTTTTTGAATGTCTTAATAGGAAAGCCCACCAGTCTATCATTGATGAAATTATGGGCTCTATTGATCATCATGCAAACCTGGCCCTTCTCCACAGGCTTGGTGGTCATCTTGACTACCTTGGCCCTCCAACAAATTAGATGCTCTAAAAAAGTCTCACTAGGCTTTGGCCTTGTCGTCTCCAAATCCCTCAAGGTTACCCCTAGTTGGGTATTGTAGCGACGTTGCTCCATAAACTATTGGGAAAGCTCCTCTCAATCTTCTTGAACTCCTTTTGGAAGGTCATGATACCAAGCTAACGTATCGCCTTCTAAGGATAGCATGAAGTATTTCAATACGTGCTCCTTTATCAAAAGAGTAACGGCCATGATGGCTACATATTGCCTCAAATGTGCTTTAGGATTCCCTTCTCTATTGAATTTGGGCAAGTTAGATAAACGAAACTTTGGAGGCAAGTCTTGATCTCCCATAAGTAAGATGTCATCTAGGTCATCGACCCCCTTCAACCCCTTATTCTTTAAGGGAGATTGGACCTTTCCTATATCCTTGGCCAACTGCCTTACTAATTCGGGTTCTCCTTGGTTGACTGGGTTTTTCCCCTTTTCTCACCATTTTCACCACCATTGCCCTTACATGGAGGTAGATTCATGTGGTTGGGCCTAATTTGAAGTGCTTTAATAAGTTAGTCAATTTACTGTTGGAGTACAATCATATCAGCTCTCAATTGGGCCATTTTAGCATTGTTGTTGTTAGATGCAACCATTTTCATCAAATGGTTCTTC
This sequence comes from Boswellia sacra, assembly GCA_013180625.2. NCBI lineage: Eukaryota > Viridiplantae > Streptophyta > Magnoliopsida > Sapindales > Burseraceae > Boswellia > Boswellia sacra. The sequence goes on from SNVD02002615.1 coordinate 6,081, forward strand.
TTGCCTTGTCAAACGACCAACTCATCTGACCCAAGCTATGATGGCTGCAAAACAAAGGTGTTAATGTTATGCATGCATGCATGTATGCATGATATGAAGCATGCTCATACAAGGGCATAATCATTCCCAAGTCATGATCATGAGATATGAGAATACGAGATTCTCTCTTCCAATTCTAACATTCATGTTGATGTTAGATTCTTCATGATTATCATAACATAGTTTTCGAAACATTATGGTAAGCTTAACTCATGGCACATACTCTTGTTTTATTCTTATGGGTGACTTGACATGTGGCACTCGTTCACGGTTTTGTGAGATTTTGAGTTGATCTTATTCTAATCATGGAGAATTTACACCTATAAACATGCATTTCAACATGATGGTTTTTGATATTCATTCTATATGGGCTTGAGTCTAAAGGGTCCAATGGTCTGGGCTTCTTCGAGCAAGACATGTTCTTTTGGGCCAATCTCTTTTTATACTAATTTAATGGTACGTGCTTAAAGGTGGTACCACCAATATGAGTCGTCTAGGGGTCGAATGGAGCCAAAGACTTCTCATGCCAATGTTACACAGCTAGTTTAGGTAGTTCGTGCTCATTATGTACGAAAGGGTAGTATTGCAAGGACTCATTATACTGACATGAGCTACTAGAATTTAGTATTTCCATTGGAATCAACTTCTCTTATCTCCAATAGAGTCACCACTGTGAACGGGGCTTTCATCTCGTCAGAGCGTTTGTGACCACAACACTGTGTCAAAGGCTTAATGGAGAATGGGGTCATCACCTAGTTATTCAATTAGGAATGAATAGGGGTAATCTGATCCCTTGCTCAAAACCTAAACTAACCTCATCCCTTGAGAGACAGCTTTGGGAAGTTAGGAACGAGTCTTCCGACTTGCCTGGATCAAAATCTGGCCTCCACTAAGAAATATCAAATAAGAATATTTCACGCCATTACTTAGGCCACTTAGTGCTGTCCATTTAATGCACACATTTCATATTCATCTTTATTAGATATGTGAGGTGATTATTCAAACAAAGAATTTATAAACATCCATAGAAAAAGATAGGAGAATGGATTACATTTCCTTTCAAACATTGGGGAAAGGGAAGAGGATTACAAGGCTTTAATTCTTTGATGAACATTTAAATTTGTATGCTTAATGAGAGCTTAATTGTCATATTGCATTAATAGTATCATTAAATTCCTCAACTTAAGCATATTTGTAGTCTTTGCATCTTTTGAATTAACTTTCTCTTAATTTTGGTTTTGCTATAGGTTTGGTAAAATGGGTATAACTTTTTATTTATAGATCAGAATAGTGCAAATCTTGATTTTTTGTAAAGCTGATTAAATTATCTAGAAGATTGTATTTCACAACCATCACCAAATTCGGGCTCTTAGTGGACCAAAAATGGGCTTGAAATGAACCCATCTGTAGTTTCGACACAGCCTGATGATGCCTCAGTTTTTTAGCCATATCTCTTGATATAGGTAACCAAATCGTATGAATCAATATGTTATAGAAATCTGAGAGAAATATCTACAACTTTCAAGAAAACATGTGATCAAAATTCTCAATAATTCGATGCCAAAATTAGTGGTCAAAGTCGGTGCACCTAATGACCCCAATTGTCAAGAAAATATTTGACAGTTATTCCTTTGTAATTTGACAAGCTTGCCCCTGAATGTATCTATAAATCGAGGTGCCTTGTGACCCATTGAGGCATCTTGGCCTTGGTTGAGATCACTTGTTATTTTGTTTTTATGTTATTAGTAAATCTTTTTTTTTTCTTGCAATTTGTTTTATTTCTTTGATAATGTCTTGCTAAATTTTCTTTTGCTAAGGTGAAAGGGTGAAACCCTTGATATGAGAATAAGGATTTTCTAACCCTTTGATATGTGCTTAATAATCATAATATTTTGTTATTTATTTTATATGATTTATATTTATTTTCTTAATCAATATTGACACCACTCGTAAAGTGGAGGTTTTGATCCATTGTAGACAATCCTTGGCACTGAAATGCTTGGATCCTTTCTAGATGTCGTATGGTTCTTCCTTATCGGCATAAGTCTGGTTAGGAACCTTGATTTACTGTAGACATATTGTGGTTGGCACGTTGGATGCTTGAACCCATTTACAAGAAGTGGTATAAATATTGGTAACGAAACAAATATAATTCATATAGCTAAAATGGGCTACTTATCCTTATTTGATATATTAAGGGTGGATCCCCTAACCTTAGCTTTCATTATTATTGTGTTAATTCCTCTTACTTTTGTACTTTAATTATTCTTATTTATTGCTTATGAAATTCTTCTTTCATTTGCTATGGTAGGTTTTACCTCATATTTTTATGGATGGTTTTAACACCTTTTTTTAATATCATCTTGATTATTCATATCATATTTGTTTATCTTTTAATTTGCAGTACTAAAATCTCCTTCCTCATGGATCGACCCCGATCTCACCGGGTTTATTACTTTGACACTCCTATACTTGGGAGATAATCCTTTTCGGATGGTCAAGTTTATGGTGCAATTGCCAGGGAATCTAACTCAAAATGACCTTGTTTACCAGTTTATAAGAAAACCAGATGGGAAGCATATGCCCAACTTATAAAAGGTGTTTAAGCTATTTCTGAACGTAAAATTAGAGGAAGATATGAGTCACAGTCACAACTACCTGTACATATGCATGTGTGCTATCATTTTTTAATTTTAATACATTACAGCTGTCATTTTTTAATTTGTATCTTTTGTTTGACTTGTGCATTTATGATGTCTTATTTCATCATCTTCTTTTGAATTTCTATGCATTATTATCAAAAATTTTTCAACAAACAATCAAGCTACCTATTTAGATGTCATCATTAGAATACCTTTTTGCACACCATAAATATGACATCTCTTGTTCTCCTCTTCACACATAGTTAGAGAGTTGCATAGACATGGAACTTCAAAATGTTGAATCCAAAGGATATGTGCATTATATGGATCTCGACCGGGTAAAAGTGAAGAGTTTGTAGAAGTAGCAAATTATCTTGGTAGGCTATTAGCTGAAAGAAATATTCATGTGGTTTACAAGGTAAGTAGCCTCGGGTTAATAGGCTGTGTGTCAATAGCTGCACATGTAGGAGGTAGTCAAGTTTTAGGAGTTATTCCTAAAGCTTCAGCTGTAGAAAGCATCGTTGGAAAAATGGTCGGGAAGGAGTTACAAGTCTTCTCTATAGATAAACATATGGCACATATGCTTATCAATTCAGATGCCTTTATTGCTTTACTAGGTGGCTTTGGTACTCTTGAAGAAATTTTTCAAATTGCCTCTTAGGCCCAACTGAATCTCCATAAAAAACCCATAGGTTTGTTGAATGTTAAAAATTTCTTTGATCCTTTAATAAGTTTTGTTAATGCAGCTGTGGAATAGAATTTTATCTCTCATTAAGTATGATAGATCCTTATTTCTGCTACTTCTGCTAGTGAGTTATTTGATAAATTACAAGCAGTTGAGTATGAACCTGACCCAGCTATAACTCAAATTAATTGGTCAGAGGGACAAAACAAAAAGTGAAAATTGGATCTGAATCTCCTTTTGTAATTTTTTCTTGCCTTTTATTTTATTTTTAGCATTTTATTTTTTGAGTGTTTTAGGTCACCTCTCTTGAACAACAGAAGCTTCAGGTAATGTCTCCTATTCTTTATCTCTCTACATTTAAACATTGAGGACAATGTTTCATTTGGTTGGGGGGCAGGCAAGGATAGTAGACATAAGTGCGTCTTAAATTTTCTTTTTGTAAAAAAAAAAAAGTGAGTTAGTAATTAGATTCAGAGTGCGGTGTAAGGAGTTCAGATCCTCTTAAGACGCATTCTGAGTCAGGAATGGCAGACTAAAGAGGGCCAGTTTGAACTCTTGAAACACACTCTAACCAATTTGTCATTTTGTTTTGATTTTGCATTTTTGAAGACTCATTTTAGCTAACTTGATATTATTTAGCTTTGATTTTTGAATTTTATAACAAGGAGGTCTTATTCATTTCACTTTGAATTATTCAAATCTATGAACTATCACAACCTTATCATTTAATAAATTGTGTGCTTATGTACTCGTTAAACAAGTATTCATGAACCTTTCTTCACACACACACATACTTTGATGCGATTGTGGGTGACGAAATGAAATACTGTAACATTTGAGTTCTTTTGTTTTATTTAGGATAACAACAAAAGGAAGGGCAAAGTTCAAAAGAAAAAAAACAAAAAGAAGAAGAAAAAAAAGTGAAAGCAAAAAAGAAGAGCGATTATGGATAAGTTTGGTCTCGTAGCCTTCTTAATTCGAGCAATTAAGCCCGAGAGGTGCCTTAACACCTAATACCCTAAGACCAACTGGTTTGGAAGCTATTGGCCCAAAGCTCGTTACATGGATTAAGGAGAAAGCTTAATAGGATTGAGCATTGCACTATCCACAAGTTTCTACGCAAAAATAAAGCATCGGCAACTCGAGTCGTTAAGCTCGGAGAGGTGTCTTAACACCTAATGCCCTAAGGTCAACTGGTTTGGGAGTCATTAGCCCAGGGCTTGCTACATGGGTTAAAGATGCATTCTTTCAAAAAAAAGAAAAAAAAAATATAAATAAAAATAATGATGAATGAATGCCCCCTACCTAAGGTTGTTAGCCTTAACAAATATTAGAACCAATATGGCTTCTTTCTAATAAGCCCCATAGTCATGTATCGACGGAGTAAAAATAGAAGGTTTGTCAATATCTTGACTAAAGGGTACATGAGTCATTCAAAAAAAAGAAAAAAATCGGTTGAGAGTTTGTTTATTTTGATAAAATCAAAGAGAATGCAATAATGACTACATTGGATGTAAAATTCTATAAATCACTTCTAAATAATAACGCTTTAATTGCTAGGAACTAGCAATAAGCTGGTTGGGGGGTGTGATGAACACTTAAATATGTATGCTTAATAAGAGCTTAATTAATCATGTTTCATTAATAGTGTCATTAAATTTCTCAATTTAAACAAATTTGTAGTCTTTGCATCTTTTAAATTAACTTTCTTTTCATTTTGGTTTTGTTGTACGTTCGGTAAAATGGGCATAACTTTTTATTTATAGATCATAATGGTGCAAATCTTGATGTTTTACAAAGCTGATTAAATTATCTACAAGAATGTATTTTCACAACCACCATCAAATTCGGGCTCTTAGTGAACCAAAAATGGGCTTGAATTGAACCCATCTGTAGTTTCAGCCCAGCTTGACCATGCCTCAGTATTTTAACAACATCTCTTGATATACATATCCGAATCATATGAATCAAGATGTTCTAGAAAGATGAGAAAAATATCTACAACTTTCATGCAAACATGTGATTAAAATTCTCAATAATTTGATGTCAAAATCGATGGTCAAAGTCGGTGCAGCTAATGATCTCATTTGTCAACAAAATATTTGACAATTGTTCCTTTGTAATTTAACAAGTTTGCTACTAAATGTATCTATAAATAGAGGTGCCTTGTGACCTATTGAGGCATCTTAGCTTTGACTGAGATCACTTGCCATTTTGTTTTTCTCTTGTGTTTTTATGTTATTACTAAGTCTTCTTTTTTTTTGCAATTTGTTTTATTTCTTTGATAATGTCTTGTTAAATTTTCTTTTGCTAAGGTGAAAGAGTGAAACCCTTGATATAAGAATAAGGATTTTCTAACCCTTTGATAAGTGCTTAATTATCTTTTGTTATTTATTTTATATGTTTTATATTTATTTTCTTAATCAATCTTGACACCACCCGTAAAGTGGAGGTCTTCATCCACTGTAAACAATTCTTGGCACATGAAATGCTTGGATCCTTTCTCGATGTCGTATGGTTCTTCCTTACAGACACAAGTCTAGTTAGGAACCTTGATTTGTTGTAGACATATGGTGATTGGCATATTAGATGCTTGAACCCATTTACAAGAAGTGGTATAAATATTGGTAACGAAACAAATATAATTCATATAACTAAAATGGGCTACTTATCCTTGTTTGATATATCAAGGGTGGATCCCTTAACCTTAGCTTTCATTATTATTGTGTTAATTCCTCTTGCGTTTGTACTTTAATTATTCTTATTTATTGCTTATGAAATTGTTCTTTCATTTGCTATGGTAGGTTTTACCTTCTATTTTCATGGATGGTTTTACAACATTTTCTTAATATCATCTTGATTATTCATAATACTTGTTTATCTTTTAATTTGTAGCGCTAAAATCTCCCTCTTCGTGGATCGACCCCAGTCTCATCAAGGGTATTACTTTGACACTCCTATGTTTGGGAGATAATCCTTTTTTGGATGTGTCACTCTTCAATAAAATAAATTCTAAAATGAACTTTCATCCATAACATAAGTTTAAATATCAAATATAGATGGTCTATTTGAGACCTAATAGACGATGAGTCCATTCAACATCTATTAAACCTCTATTCATACATTAAGTCATTCATTCGTAGTGATGGTCCCTTACCGTCAATGTGAGTCCACCATCACTTTATAGCATCACATGATTACACTTCTATAATACAACATTCATATATTATAAAGCATGCAAAGTTGTAATCTAAAATCGTGGCATTCTAGCCTAGATTTGATAAATTCTATTATGGCAATTCTACCTATTGTTATTCTAGCATTATCCATACTAATTCATGGCATTTCTAGCCTAAACATGGCATTAATAACATATTTTAGTCTAATTCAAGCAATTGAAATCAATCATAGCATCTAAGGGCAAAAATGGTAATTCCTAGCTATTCTATGTTATTTTCTAGCATTCACGAAAGTAAATATAAGTCAATCTTAGCATGATTCTAAGCATGTGCTCCTAACCATATTTCTAAGCATTCATAAAGAATTTAAACTCCTAAGCATGATTCTAATAAAGAAGGTACATCCGACTTACCTCAACACGCTTATCTATCTCGTAAAACAAATAAGGGTTAGAACAATTCATAATAACCCTAGCATGCTTCTAAGCATAAGATTAAATCCTAATCATGCTTATTCTAAGCATACATAAACCTAATCATGCTTAATTCTAAGCAAGAAAATAAAAAAAGAAAGGAGGTAAGAGAGAATTCTGCTCTCAAGATATACTATTTTCGGGTTTAGAGTAATAGATTACCTCAAAATTTTAATTCGAAAAGACTTCTCGAATTCCCGAGCGTGTCTTCAAGAGAAAGAAGAGAATTATCAAAATTTTGTGTGTCTTGCAAAGGGAGAAGGGGGTTGTTTATATAGAGGAGGGTGAAGCTAAAAAAAGATGGAATAAATAAAAAAAGGAAGGTTCATAATGAAAATTTCGTAAAAAATACCATGAATGGCTAGGCAGCCATCTTCAAATAATCGAGCAGGTATCAGATGCTCGATCGGTTATTTCACAGCCAGCCGACCATTATCTCTTCGGTCCCTTCCTATTTTGTCATCCTTCAATGCAGTCCCTTTAGACCTTTGCCCATTCGATTGCACATAACTTCTCGAATTCAGCTCCGATTTGTGATCTGTAAATTTTCATAAAAACTAGACATCTGTAGCTTTGAAAGGGTATATGATTCACTATTAGATCCCTCTGAATTAATTTCTACGATTTTTTGAAGTCACATGTTAGTTTTTGAGATGTTTTATCAATTCCCTCTCACCTTCATTCTTGGCCCTCAAGGGCATTTTGGTCATTTTATTGCTAGGCATTCAACTTCATTTCTTTATTGAGCCTCAAAAATTTAGTGTCTATAGACTTATAACCAGCATTGTCGCTCTTTGGGATTTGTGTCTAACAATCAAGAGGATAAGCTTTAATTCATCAAGATGGTCTAACTATGGAGTCTTTGGACAATGTCTTATTGACTCTTAAGACGCGTCCTTGTGGAATTGTTCAACGTGAAGTCTTGAAACTATGGATCCAATTTTGAGAAAAGCATGCATAATACAATCTCGAGAATCTGACTCACAACGACCCTGTTTGCCAGTTATAAGAAAACTAGATGGGAAGCATATCCCCAACTCATAGAAGGTATTTAAGTTGTTTATGGACATAAAATCAGAGGAAGATGTCAGCCACAATTATAACTACCCCTATATATGCATGTGTGCTATCGTTTTTTTATTTTTACTATCATTTTTTTAATTCATGTCCTCATCTTTCGGTTGAATTATGCATGCATGTTATAATTTCTATTTCTGCCATTTTTGAATTTTTATGTCTTGTTGTCAAACTTTTTTTTTCAACAAATAGTCGAGCTACCCATATAGGCGTTACCATTGCAATATCTTATTACACTCCATAAATACAACATCTCTTATTTTTCATTTTCACATATACAATTATAGAGTTGTTTAGGCATGGAAGGAACTCTAGCTCGTCAAATCCAAAAGATACGTGTATTATATGGATCTTTGACCTAAAAAAAGTGGAGAGTTTGTAGAAGCAGCAAACTATCTTGGCTGATTATTAGCTAAGAGAAAGATTCATTTGGTTTATAGGGGAGATAGTCCCAGGTTGGTAGGGTGTGTGTCAACAATTGCACTCTTAGGAGGCAATTAAGTTTTAAGTGTTATTCCTAGAGCTTTTAGCTATAGAAACCATTATTAGGAAAACAGTTGGGTATGAGTTAAGGGTGTCATCTATGCATAAACGCAAGGCATACATGCTTATCAAATTCGATACCTTTATTGTTTTACTAGGTGGCTTTGGTACGTTGAAAGAAATTTTTCAAATTGCCTATTGGGCCCAACTAAATCTCCATCAGAAACCCATAGGTTTGTTGAATATTAATAATTTCTTTAATCATTTATTTCGTTTTATTGATGAAGTTGTAGAACAAAACTTTATCCCACACTGGCATGACAGATCCTTGTTTCTGCTACAACTGCCGAGGAACTGCTTGAAAAATTACAAGCAGTTGGTTATAAAGTACTTGACCCAACAACAACTCAGATTAATTGACCGGTGGGACACAGCAATAAACGTAAACTAGAAATGACACTTCATTTGTAATATTGCTTGCCTTTTCTTTTATTTGTACAATTTTATTTTACGCTTACTTAAGTGTTTTTCAGGTTGTTTCTTTTGAAGAAATGAAGCTTCAGGTAATGTCTCTTATTCTTTATCTCTCTACATTTAAACATTGAGGACAATGTTTCATTTGGTTTAGGGGAAGGATAGTAGACATAAGTGTGTCTTACATTTTCTTTTTGAAAAAAAAGCGATTTAGTAATTAGATTTAGAATGATGGTGTAAGGAGTTCAATTCCTTTTGAGATGCATTTTGAGTCAGGAATGGCAAAGTAAAGAGGGCAATTTTGAACCCTTAAAACCTATTTTAACTGACTTGTCATTTTGTTTTGATTTTTCACTTTTGAAGACTCATTTTAACTAAGTCGTTATTATTTAGTTTTGATTTTTTAATTTTATAATGAGGCAGTCCTATTCACTTTTCTTTGAACTATTCAAATCTATGAATTTTCACAACTTTATCATTTAATAAATTACTTGCTCATGTACTCATTAAGCAAGTATTTATGAACCTCTCTTCACACATGCACACGTACCTCAATGCATGATTGTGGGTTGCAAAATGAAATATTGCAATATGTGAGTTCTTTTGTTTTGTTTAAGATAACAACAAAAGGAAGGGGAAAGTAAAAAAAAATACACAAATAAGCAATCATGGATAAGTTTGGTGTCGTTGCCTCCTTAATTTGAGCAATTAAGCCCGAGGGATGCCTCAACACCTAATACCTTAAGACCAACTGGTTTGGGAGCTATTGGCCCAAAGCTCATTACATGGATATAGGAGAAAGCTTAAGGGGATCAACCATTGCACTGTCCATAATTTTTCTAAGAAAAAAAAAGCATCAACAACCTAAGTCGTTAAACTCGTAGGGGTGTCTTAACACCTAATGCCCTAAGGCCAACTGGTCAGGGAGTCATTGGCCTAAGGCTCATTACATGGGTTACATGCATAGTTGCCAAAAAAAAATGATGATGAATGAATTCCCCATACCTACGGATGTTAGCCTTGACAAATATTACAATCGATATGGCTTCTTTCTAAAAAGCCCCATAATCATGTGTCGACTGAGCACAAAAAGAAGGTTTGTTAATATTTTGACTAAAGGGTACATGAGTATTCTAAAAAAATAAGAAAAAAATTCGGTTGAGAGTCCGTTTATTTGGATAAAAGCAAGATAATACAATAATGACTACGTTGGATGTAGAATTCTATAAATCACTACTGAATAATAATACTTTAATTGCTAAGGACTAGCAAGAATTTGGTTCCAAGGTGTGATGAACTCTTAAACATGTATTTTTAATAAGAGCTTAATTCATCATATTACACTAATAGTATCATTAAATTCCTCAACTTAAGCATATTTGTAATCTTTGCATCATTTGGATTAGCTTCATCTTAATTTCAGTTTTGATGCAGGTTTAGTCAAATAGGCATAACTTTCTATTTATAGATTAGAATGATGTAATTCTTGATTTTATGGAAATCTGATTGAATTCCCTACAAAATCGAATCTCACAAGGATCATGAAATTCGGGTGTCTAATGGACCAAAAATGGGCTTGAAGCAAACCTATCTACAGCCTCAGCCCAGCCTGACCATATCTCCGTATTTTGACCGTATCTCTTGAAATACGAATCCAAATCGTATGGTTCAAGATGTTCTAGAAAGCTTAGAGAAATACTGCACCTTTAATGAAGACATGTGAATAGAATTTTAAATATTCAGTGCCAAAATTGATGGTCAAAATTAGTGCACATGATGATCTAAATTGTCAACAAGATATTTTACAATTGTGCCATTGTAATTTGATGAGTTTGCCCTAAAATGTATCTATAAATAGAGGCGTATTGTGACCCATTAGGGCATCTTGGCTCTTGGCTAGGATCTCTTAACATTGTGTTTTCTCTTTTGTGTTTTTTTTCTTAATATTATTAATAAATTATTTTCTTCTTACAATTTATTTATTTACTTTTTTTTTCATCATGTCCCACTAAATTCTCTTTTGCTAAGGTGAAAGGGTGAAACCCTAGATACGAGAATAAGAATTTCTAACCCTTTAATATGTACTTAAAAATCATAATCTTTTATTATTTATTTTATATGTTTTATATTTATTTTCTTAATCAATCTTGACACCACTTGTAAAGCGGAGGTCTTGATCCATTCTAGATATTCATTGACACAACAAATGCTCAGATCATTTCTGGACGACGTATGGTTCTTCCTTACCGACACAAGTCTAGCTAGGAACCTTGATTTGTTGTCGATATATGGTGATTGGCACATTGGATACTTGAAGCTATTTACAATAAGTAGTATAAATATTGGTAAAGAAACAAATACAATTCATATAACTAGAATAGGCTTAAATAACACATCTTCCAATTGGAACCTCATTGATGTGTGGATTCCAATTGTGTTGTAATCAAGTTGTTCATCCTTGTTTGATATATAAAGGACAGATCCTCTAACCTTAGCCTTTATTGTTATTGTCTTAAATTCTCTTACTTGTTTATTTCATTCATTCTTATTTATTACTTATGAAATTGTTCTTTCTTTTACTATAGTAGGTTTTATAACCTATCATGATTGGTTGTACCATCTGTTATTTTTGACTTTACAATTGAATGGTCGGTTGTGCCGCCTACCATCCTTAATTTTATTTGATAATATGATCTTATTATTTATTGACATTATTCATATTTATTCTCTCATTTTCTAGTTTGTATCGCTAAATTCCCTTCCCTGTGGATAGACCCCGATCTTGTTGGGTTTATTGCTTTGACACTCTAATACTTGGATGAAGAATGAAGAAGTCATGCATGACTGAAGCGATGAGAGGACGAATGGGCTTTATACAAGCCCTTAACTACCTGCCATCAATCAAACTGTTGAGCTACTATTGATTGACTACCAAGCAATAGTTAGATAGCTGGGCAGCTATTTGACAGCCAACCAGTTGTCCCTTTAAGGAAGGGCAGATCGATAAATTAAAGAAAGAAGAAGAAAGAAAAGAGAGAAAAAGGAAAGAAGAAAAGAAGAAAAGAGAGAAAAAAGAAAGAAAAAGAGAGGAGAAAAGAAAGAAAACAAAAGAAAAGAGAAAGAGAGAGAGAGAAGAAGAAACAAAAGAGAGAGGAAAGAGAAAAAGAGAGAAAAGAAAAGAAAGAAAAAGAATGACTCTACATTAACCCTAAAGCACTGAAAGAATTTTCAAAACAAAATCGGTGACAAGTGTTAGCCCTAAGGCTACATGATAATTTTGATGATAACAATACACATTGATTCATAAGGTGTTACTAATATGTTTATTTATGTGCAAGAATAAGATTTAATAAAATATTTGTAAAATCAAGAAGAGGCTTATTAAAATGAAGCGTTGAAGCTAAGGAAAAGACTACATGTTAAAGGCACCGAAGTTTAAGAACAAGGTTTGATTCAAGGAATGTGACACATGAGCAATGTTCAATCAATTGGTCATATATTTCTCTTCAAATGTCCAAATGATGTGATTTTTGAGCCTTTGGAAAGCTTACTCAATTTATAACATTTTATATGTTTTAAATAAATTCAAATTTCAAGTGTTATGTCGTCAAAATCATCATGCAAGTTGAAAGACAAATAGAAGCAGCTGACATGAGCACTGAATACTCTTTTAGACATATCTTGAGCTACAAATATCCAAATCACTTGATTCTTATGGCATTGGAAAGATGACTTAATGAGTCACATTTCATATGTTTTAAATAAATTCAAATTTCAAATAGAATGCCGACATAATTGACATGAAATTCGGTGGACTGACACATGGAAGAAAAATCAAGTCACATGAGCACCAAATGGTGTTTTGGCCATATCTTGAGCTACAGATATCCAAATAACTTGCTTCTTAATGTTTTGAAATGATTATTTAAATATGCAGATATTTTATGTTTTGAATAAATTCAAATTTTAAATGGAATGCTGACAGAATTATCATTCAATTCGATGGACTGACACAAGGAAGAAAAATCAAGTCACATGAGCACTGAATGGTGTTTTGGCCATATCTTAAGCTACAGATATCCAAATGACTTTATTCTTGATTCGTTGGAAAGCTTCTTCAAATGTGCAGATTTTTTATGGTTTGCAAATTTTCAAATTTCAAACAGAACATTGACAAAAATGGTAGACAATATTACTGTTTTTATGGTGTGCAGAAACTTTGGAGTTGGTGTCTTCACTTGATTAAGTTCATCTTATTTGCCTATAAAAGGAGCCCTTCTCCCATGCATTCTTGAAGAGCAAGAGAAGCATCTATCAAGCAAAAAAACAAGAGAAATATCAAGTCTAGAGGGCTTTTATATTCTTTATCTACTCTTTGAAGAGAGTTATACTTTTGTTGTAAAAATTATCTTTGTTCTTATATTGTGGTGAGGGTGAGATCTATTTGTAAAGGATAAAAGTTATCCTTGAGAGAATTCTTTCCTTGGTGAGGTTATTCATCAAGAAGAACTCTTGGTGTGGTGTTATCAAGGATTGAAGGAAGTTTCCTTGGTGAGGTTGTTCATCAAGAAGAACTTTTGGTGTGGTGTTATCAAGAGTTGATGGAAGTTTCCTTGGTGAGGTTGTTCATCAAGAAGAACTCTCGGTGTGGTGTTATCAAGAGTTGAAGGAAGTTGCCTTGGTGAGGTTGTTCATCATGAAGAACTCTTGGTGTGGTGTTATCAAGAGTTGGAAGAAAAAGTCTTGGTGAGGTTGCTCATCAAGCAAGTTGTAAAGATTTCTACAACTTAGTGGAAAGCTTAGCTCGTGGAGCTAGGAGCTCGTGGACGTAGGCAAGGTTTGCCGAACCACGTACATCGAGTTTGCACTCTCTCATCCCTATACTCTTTACATTTACTTGCACTTGTGATTGTTCATTATTATTATTCTCTTGATTACATATTTGATAACTTCTAATTTCATCTTCTTCACCTTCATTCTTAAAGAAAGAGTAAACTAATTTTGATCTTTCAAGAAAAGTTTTACAAATCCGTTTTGATAAATAAAAACCCAATTCACCCCCCCTCTTGGGTTGCCATACCTGGGTCAACAAGTGGTATCAGAGCAAGGTTGCTCAATTTTTTAAAATCTTAACCGATTTTGAGCTATGGCAACTTTTAATTCAACTTCATATGTTGAGGGGCTTTCTATCTCTAGACCTCCATTTTTCAATGGAAGTGATTACTCTTATTGGAAAACTAGAATGAGTATTTTCTTGCAATCTTTTGATTATGATTTATGGTCTATTATTTTGGAAGGACCTTTTGTTCCTATCAAAATTGAAAATGGAGAAATCATGCTTAAAGAACCTAAAGAGTTTAGTGAGGATGATAAAAAGAAATTGAGTTTGAATGCTAAAGCTATGAATGTGTTGTATTGTGCTCTAGATAGAAATGAGTTTAATAGAATATCTACTTGTTCTATGGCACAAGAAATATGGCACACTTGAAGTAACTCATGAAAGAACTAGTCAAGTTAAAGAATCTAAGATTAGTATGCTAGTTCATAATTATGAGCTTTTTAAGATGAAATCAGATGAATCAATTTCTGAAATGTTTACTAGATTTATGGATATTATTAATAGTTTGAAATCTCTTGGTAAATCTTATTCTAATGTCGAAATGGTGAGAAAGATTCTTAGGTGTCTACCAAAATCTTGGGAGCCAAAGGTGACGGCAATTCAAGAAGTAAAGGACCTCACCAAACTACCATTAGAAGAACTTATGGGTTCTCTCATAACTTATGAAATCATCTTGAAAGAGAATGAAGAAGAAGATTATGAAGTGGCAAACATGTGCTTCATGGCTTTAAGTGAAGATGAGGTAAGTATTCTAAACTATGATCCTAAACTTTCATATGATGAATTACTTGAAGCATTCCAAAATTTACATGTGCAAGTTGATAAATAAAATTCAAAAATCAATGCTTTCAAAAAGAAGTCAAAAATCATGTTATCTCAATTAGAAGAGTTGGTAGAAATAAATGAAGCTTTAGAAATGAAAATGAAATTTTAAAGCAAAAAGATTTTGAAAGTTTGGAAAGTCAAATATATTTTTTAAAAACTGAAAATGAGATTTTAAAACAAAAGGATTTTGATAAATTAGAGAAAGAAAATGTTATTTTGAAAAAGGAAAATAATGAGTTAAGAAATATTGTTGATAGTTTTACAAAAAGCACAAAAAATTTGAACTCTATGTTACAAAACCAAAGGCATGTTTTTGATAAAAGAGGGTTAGGATATAAAACTCATAAAACTCAAAACTATTTTAAAAACTATTTTGTTCATGCATTTTCTAGGAATAATCCTTATCATTCATGTACTTATTGTGGAAGAAAAGGACACAAAGTGCATTCTTGTTATATTAAGAGAAATCCTAATTTGAAACAAATATGGGTTCCAAAAAGTACCATAACTAACCCCCAAGGACCCAAGAACTTTTGGGTACCAAAAAGTTACTCCTTGAATGTTGATTGTAGAGACAAAATGGCAAACACAAGTGGTACTTGGATAGTAGATGCTCAAGGCATATGATCGGAGATGCCTCCAAGTTCTCAAGATTAATCATGAAGAAAGGATGATATGTGACCTTCGATGATAATGCCAAAGGAAGGGTAATCGGACATGGTGATATTGGTAACCCTTCTTTACCTATTATTAAAAATATTTTGCTTGTTAGTGGTTTGAAACATGATTTGATTAGCATTAGTTAATTGTGTGATAAGGGATATTTTGTTACTTTTAAGCATAATAAATGTGTGATTAAGGATGTTAGTAACAATAAGACATTATTTGTTGGTAATAGATGTGGTAATATTTATACAATTGATATTTTGTTAATGATCATGTAGAAAAGTGTTTCATTGTTAATCATGATACTTGGTTATGGCACGGAAGGCTAGGTCATGCTAGTATGGACACAATTTTAAAAATTTTTAAAAATGATTTAGTTGATGGTCTTCCAAAAATAAAATTTGAAAAGGATAAGATTTGTGATGCTTGTCAATTTAGAAAACAAGTGAGAACTTCTTTTAAACAAAGAAATTTATTTCAACAAATAAACCTCTACAATTACTTCATTTGGATTTATTTGGACCATCAAGAACTCAAAGTCTTGGTGGAAAGTATTATGTTTTTGTTATTGTGGATGATTATTCAAGATTTACTTGGGTGTTATTCTTGAAAACTAAAAATGAGGCCATACAAGCTTTTTCAAAATTTGCAAAAAGAGTCCAAAATCAAAAAAGGTATTCTATTGTGTCCATTAGGAGTGATCATGGTGGTGAAGTAGACAATGTTGCATTTGAAAATCTTTGTGATGAAAATGGTTTTGAACATAATTTTTCCTCACCTAGAACTCCACAACAAAATGGTGTTGTTGAGAGGAAAAATAGAACTATCCAAGAAATGGCTAGGACCATGTTATTTGAAAATAATTTGCCAAAATACTTTTAGGCCGAAGCCGTTAACACTGCATGCTTTGTAATCAATAGAGTCCATATTAGAGCTTTAATAAAGAAAACTCCTTATGAACTTTGGAAAGGAAGAAAACCTAACATTGGATTTCTTAAAGTTTTCGGATGTAAATGTTTTATTTTAAACACCAAGGATAACCTTAGAAAATTTGATACAAAAACCGATGTTAGAATTTTTGTTGTCTAATCCAACCATAGTAAAGCATATAGAGTTTTTAACAAGAAAAAAAAAAAACTCTTGCTATTGAAGAATCTATGCATGTTTGATGAAACTAATGTGATTTCTTCAAAGAATTTAGATTATGATATTGTTGAGGTAGAAAGGCAAATCAAGGAATCAAGGCTTGATGAAAAGAGCCAAAATGAATTACAACTTCAACAAGAAAAGCTTGAGGAAGTAAATGACTCTTCCCAAGAATTACCAAAGGAATTGAGGTATGCAAAAGCTCACCCTAAAGATTTCATTATTGGTGAACCATTACAAGGTATGAAAACTAGATCTTCTTTTAAGAACTTTTGTAATCATTTTGCTTTTGTCACTCAATTTGAACCAAAATATTTTAAAGAAGCTGAAAATGATATAAGTTGGATTTTGGCTATGCAAGATGAATTGAACCAATTTGAGAGAAATCAAGTTTGGGAATTAATCTCTAGACCCAAATATGACTAAACCCCTCATTCAAGATAGATTTTGCATAATTAGAAGAGAATTAGGTATGTCGGATATCTCTTAATTATTTATTTTTTTTTTTGATAATCTTTGAATGGTAGCATATGTTAAGGGGGAGAATATATTTAGGGAGAGTAGTTAATTTGCTTACATCTTTTTGATGATAACAAAAGGGGGAGAAATAGTTGGATTGCTTATATTTATAACAAGTGTCATTTTTTTGTTTATTCTTGATTTTATTTTCATTCTTTATTTTAGATGTTATTTGAAAGCAATCAATGATTTGTCATCATCAAAAAGGGGGAGATTTTTAGCCCTAAGGCTACATGATAATTTTGATGATAACAATACACATTGATTAATTGAGATTTACTAACATGTTTATTTATGTGCAAGAGTAAGATCATTGAAATAATTTTAAAATCAAGAAGAGGCTTATTAAAATGAAGTGTTGAAGCTAAGGAGAAGACTACATGTTAAAGGCACCAAAGTTTAAGAACAAGGTTTGATTCAAGGAATATGACACATGAGCAATGTTCAATCAATTGGTCATATATTTCTCTTCAAATGTCCAAATCACATGATTCTTGAGCCTTTGAAAAGCTTACTCAATTTTTAACATTTTATATGTTTTAAAGAAATTCAAATTTCAAGTGTTATGTCGTCCAAATCATCATGCAAGTTCAAAGACAAATAGAAGCAGCTGACATGAGCACCGAATACTCTTTTAGACATATCTTGAGCTACAAATATCCAAATCACTTGATTCTTATGGAATTGGAAATATTAATGAGGCACATTTCATATGTTTTTAATAAATTCAAATTTCAAATGAAAGGCCGACATAATTAACATGGAAGTCGGTGGACTGACACATGGAAGAAAAATCAAGTCACATGAGCACCGAATGGTGTTTTGGCCATATCTTGAGCTACAGATATCCAAATGACTTGGTTCTTAATGTTTTAGAAATCTTATTCAAATATACAGATCTTTTATGTTTTGAAGAAATTCAAATTTCAAACAAAATGCTAATAGAATTATCATTCAATTTGGTGGACTGACACAAGGAAGAAAAATCAAGTCACATGAGTATCAAATGGTTTTTTAGCCATATCTTGAGCTATAGATATCCAAATGACTTGATTCTTGATTTGTTGGAAAGCTTATTCAAATTTGCAGATTTTTTATGTTTTTCATAATTTCAAATTTCAAACAGAACATTGACAAAAATGGCAGACAATATTATAGTTTTTATGGTGTGCAGAAACTTTGGAGTTAGTGTCTTCACTTCATTAAGTTCATCTCATTTGCTTATAAAAGGAGCCCTTCTCCCATGCATTCTTGAAGAGCAAGAGAAGCATCTATCAAGCAAAAAAACAAGATAAATATCAAGTCTAGAGAGCTCTTGGTGAGGTTGAAGGAAGTTTCCTTGGTGAGGTTGTTCATCAAGAAGAACTCTTGGTGTGGTGTTATCAAGAGTTGAAGGAAGCTTCCTTGGTGAGGTTGTTCATCAAGAAGAACTCTTGGTGTGGTGTTATCAAGAGTTGGAAGAAAAAAGTCTTGGTGAGGTTGCTCATCAAGCAAGTTGTAAAGATTTCTACAACTTAGTGGAAAGCTTAGCTCGTGGAGCTAGGAGCCCGTGGACATAGGCAAGGTTTGTCGAACCACGTACATCGAGTTTGCACTCTCTCTATCCCTATACTCTTTACATTTACTTGCACTTGTGATTGTTCATTATTATTATTCTCTTGATTACATATTTGATAACTTCTAATTTCATCTTCTTCACCTTTATTCTCAAAGAAAGAGTAAACTAATTTTGATCTTTCAAGAAAAGTTTTACAAATCCGTTTTGATAAATAAAAACCCAATTCACCCCCCTCTTGGGTTGCCATACCTGGGTCAACAACAAGTACTCGGCCATGGCAATGGTTTAGCAACTCAGAGGGGAGGAAAAGTAACATTAGTCGGTAGAATCTTCAACTGGAATCGCATAGAAGAATTCCTTTAGATACTAAAAAATAGTTTGCTAAAGAATGAACGAAACAAGGTAAACTTTTGAATTGATTTACATTATCAATGAATGTTTGAACTTTACAGGAACTTGCAAAGACAATGGAAGAATCCTTAGTGAGTCAAAGAACTAAAAACGTGATAAGAACTCCCCAGTGAAGGGAATGACAAATACAAAAGAAGTCAAGAATGAAAAATGTTAGAACATGACAAATCAAGAATTTCTCTAGCAGACCAAAAGGGATCGAGAATAGAATTAAGAATACTCAGGCAAGAAACCCGTTGGATATAAAGACGAAAAAAGATTAAAGAAGCAGAAGGAATATTCGAAAGAAGGGCATGAAACCCAGGAGATGCAAAGTTTGAGAGGATCAAAGAAGTTATAAAGAATACTCAACCAAAGGCAAGAAGAATAGAAATGTCTAAAGACCGCAAAGTAGTGCATGATAGAAGTTTACCCAGTGGGCATGGATTAGAAGAAAATCCTAAGAAGTAGGTGCACTTAAGAGTGTTTTAAGCCTTTAGAATAGGCACAAGTCCTAAGAAGAGGTGCACTAAAGAGTGTTGAAAACCCCAAAGAAGTAGGTACACTTATGAGTGTTTGAACCCTTTAGAATAGGCACACTAAAGAGTGTTACCAAACCCTAGGAAGTAGATGCATTGAAGGGTGTTAGAAACCCTAAGAAATAGGTGCACTGAGGAGCATTTTGTCATGGCATCATAAGGATGCTTTTCATTCACCCTTGAATGGTCACTCAGCCCTTAAATGGGTACTTTAGCCCTTAGACGAGCACATTCGCCCTTTAATGGGTACCTCAGCCCTTAGATTGACACTTCAGCCCTTAGACGGGTACATTCGCCCGTGTAACAGCACCTCACCCCTTAAATGGGCACATTCGCCCTTAAATGGGCACATCAGCCCTTAAGTTGCCCCTTCAACCCTTGAATGGGTGCATCTTTTCGTAGGAATAGAAGATGAAGAGACGATAAGGAATATCATAGAATGTAGACGAAGGCAAAGATGTCAAAATGGAAGATAGAAAGACGAAGTAAGAGTACTTTGTCGATTTTTCGTGTCCCACAAACTTCTCCAAAGTAGGGTCTAAGCTATAAACACTGAATTTTTTAGGCTCGGTGATGAAATGAAGATGAATGTCGAGCAGTAAAAATGACCAAAATGCCCTCGAAGGCCAGAAAAGGAAAGTTAAGAGGGAATCAATGAAAGGTCCCAAGAACTAACATGTGATTTCAAAAAATCACAAAAATTAATCTAGAAAGAACATGATGATGAATCATATACTGTTGTGAAGCTATAGATGTCTTGTTTTTGTAGAAATTTACAGATTGTGAATCGAGTTGAACTTGAAAAGTTATGCGCAACCGAACAAACGAAGGTTGGAAGGTACCACACTGCAAGGTGTTAAAAGTGGAAGGCCCGGAGGGAGAACAACTGATTGTCTAACAGCAGCTCGGTGATATGCCAACAATCGCCTGGTGGTTGGTCCCCTAAATGTAAAATTTTTTATTATGTGCCTTCCATATTAGTTTTTTTGCTTCCTTTTTCAACTCTGACCCTTCACTATATAAACACCCCGTCTCCTCACTTTCAAGGCACACCAATTATTGAGGATAGTCATATATTCTCTCTTTTGAAGACATGCTTGAGAATTCGAGAAGTCTTTTTTAGTTTAAAGACTTTTAGGCGGTCTATTGCTCTAAGCCCGGAAAGGGTACGTCTTGAGAGCAGTCCTCTCTTTCCCCCATTTTCTTATATACTTTTCTCGCTTAGAATAAATCTGTCTAGGATTTAATTTTATGTTTAGGGGTATGTTTAGGGTTTTATGAATTGTTAACCCTTTTTTTTGTTTTGCGAGATGGATAAGCATGTCGAAGTAAGTCCGCTATCTCTTCTTTACTAGAATCATATTTAGAAATTTAATTTTCTTTGCGAATGCTTAGAACTATGCTTAGGAGCACATGATTAGAATCATGATTAGGAGAACTTATAATTGTTTGAAGCATGCTATGAAATAGCATAAAATAGGTAAGAATTACCATATTGACCCTTGAATGATTTGATTGAGGTAGAATAGCGTTGATTGATTGTGATTGTCTGACTTAGGCTAGAATATGCCATGATAACCATATTTAGGCTAGAAATGCCATGATATTATGCATTAATTATGTTAGAAATGCAATAGGCTAGAATCCCATGATAGAATTATCAAATCTAGGCCACAATGCCATGATTCTATATTATGGCTTTATATTGAATTCTAACTGATTGATATGAATGTATGCATGACATGAATATGCATGAGGATGCTTTATAAGCATGGCATAGACTCACATATGTTGGTGAGAAATTCTTTATTTATCAAATCTCGAATTGATTGCTTATTAAATGTATGATTTATATGAATATGCTATGTATGGAATATTTTATATCATTGAATATTTCAAGCATCAGAAGTAGAGTTTATTTTATTGTTGAAGAACACATGATGTAATCCTCTTCCACTATCCCCTATGTTTGACGAAAATGTAATCCATTATCCTCCTTCTTTCTATGGATGAATTTATAATTTGATTGAATAATCACCTTATATGTTTAAGACAAAAATGGAAATGTGTGTAAAATGAACAACTTTAGTGGACTGTATGTCAATATGAGACATTTTAATTTGATATACCCTAGTAGAGGTTGGATCTTAATCTGGGCAGGTTGAATGACTCGTACATAACTTCTAGAACCCATTTCTAAAGGGATGAGTGTAGTTTAGGTCCCGAAGCGAGACATCAAATTACCCCCATTCATTCTCAATTGAATAATTGGGTGGTGACTCCATTTTTTCAGACGTGCCCATGGGTCGTTTGTGATCGCTCGAGTCTCGAAAGAGGCATTGACACAATATCGTGATTGCGAACGCCTTAGCAGGATGAAAACCCATCCATAAGAGAGAGAAAGAAAAGAAAGAAAAAAAAGCGAGAGACAAAAAAGAAGAAGAAAGAGGAAAGGAAAGAAGGAAAGAAAATAAAGAATAAAGAAAAAGAAAAGAGAATAAGAACTCTATATCAACCTTAGGACCAAAAGAATTTTTGAATGAACCAGTGACAAGCACCCAGCCATGGCAATAGTTTAACAACTCACAAGGAAAGAATAGTAACATCGGTCGATAGAATCTTCAACCAGAATCACACGCAAGAATTCCTTCAGATGGTAGAAAGCAGTTTGTTAAAGAGCGCATAAAACAAGGTAAAAATTTGAATTGATTTTACATCACCAAGAGATATTTGAATTTTGCAGGAACTTACAAAGATAAGTCCAAGAATCCCCAACAAGTCCAAGAATCAACAACACAATAACATGATGAATACAAGAGAAATCGAGAATGAAGAATAGTAGAACATGACAAATCAAGAATTTCCCCAGCGGACCAGAAGGAATCGAGAGTAGAATCAAGAATACTTAAGCATGAAACCCGTTAAATATAAGGATTGAAGAAGATCAAAGAAGCATGAAGAATACTCGAAAGAAAGGCATGAAGCCCAGTGAATGCGAAGTCTAGGGAGATCGAAAAAGGTATGAAGGATACTTAGCCAAAGGCACGAGGGATAAGAAGGTCTAAAGATAGTGAAGTAGTGCATGATGGATGTTTTCCTAGTGGGCATGCATTAGAAGGAAACCCTAAAAAATAGGTGCACTTAACAGTGTTTTAAACCCTTAGAATAGACACAAGCCCTAAGAAGAGGCGTGCTATAGAGTGTTGAAAACCCTAAGAAGTAGGTGCATTTAAGAATGTTTTAAGCCCTTATAAGAGGTACAAGCCCTAAGAAGAGGCACGCTAAAGAGTGTTGAAAACCCTAAGAAGTAAGTGCACTTAAGAGTGTTTGAAGCCCTTAGAGTAGGTGCACTAAAGAGTATTACCAAACCTGAGGAAGTAGGTACATTGAAGAGTGTTAAAAACCCTAAGAAGTAGGTGTACTGAGGAATGTATTGTCATAGCATCACAAGGATGCTTTCATTTGCCCTTCAATGGGCACTTCAGCCCTTAAATGGGTACCTCAACCCTTAAATTGGCATCTTAGCCCTTAGATGGGCACATTTGCTATTGAATGGGCACCTCAACCCTTGTGTGGGCATACTAGCCTTGAGTGGGCACACTTTTTTCACAAGAATTGAAGGGGAAGCCAAAAGATGAGAAACCTAATAGAATGCAGATGAAGGCGAGGATGCCAAGATGATGTAGTGGAGCACATTTCATATTTTTTGAAGAAATTTAAATTTCAAATGGAAGGCCGATATAATCATCATGCAAGATGGTGGACTGGCACAAGGAAGAAAAATCAACTAACATGAGCATCAGATGGTCTTTTATCCATATATTGAGATAGAGATATCCAAATGACTTGATTCTTAATGTTTTGGAAAGATTATTCAAATATTCAGATCTTTAATTTTTTAAGGAAATTGAAATCTCAAATGAAAGGCCGACATAATCATCATGCAAGTCAGTGGACTGACATAAGGAAGAAAAATCAACTAACATGAACACTGAATGGTCTTTTGTCCATATCTTGAGATAGAGATATTCGAATGACTTGATTCTTAATGTATTGTAAAGATTATTAAAATATGAAGATCTTTTATCTTTTGAAGAAATTCAAATTTCAAATGGAACGCCGGCATAATTATCATGCAAATTGGTAGACTAACACAAGAAAGAAAAATTAACTGACATGAGCATCTAATGGTCTTTTATCCATATATTGAGATAGAGATATCCTAATGACTTGATTCATAAGATCGTTTATGTTTTGCAGATTTTCAAATTTCAAATAGAAAATTGACAAAAATGACTGACAAGATTACATTTTTTATGGTGGGCAAAAAAATTGGAGTTGGTGTCTTCACTTGATTAAGTTCATCTTATTTGCCTATAAAAAGAGCCCTTCTCCTATGCATTTAACAAGAATCCATCAAGCAACAAATAAGAAAAATATCAAGTTTTGAGAGCTTTTATATCTTTCTCTACTCTTTGAGGAGAGTTGTATTTTTATTGTAAACAATTGTCTTTGTTCTTATATTGTGGTGGGAGTGAGATCATTCTTGTAAAGGATAATAGTTATCCTAAAGAGAACCCTTGGTGTGGTGTTACCAAGAATTAGACAATTGAGAGAACTCTTGGTGTGGTTTTATCAAGGATTGAAGGGAGAAGTCTTGGTGAGGTTGTTCATCAAGCAAGTTGTAAAGAATTCTATAACTTAGTGGAAAACCTAGCTTATGGTGGAGTTAGGAGCCCGTGGACGTAGGCAAGGTTTGCCGAACCACGTAAATTGAGATTGCACTCTCTCTATCCCTATTCTCTTTAAATTTACCTGCACTTATGATTGTTCATTATTGTTATTCTTTTGATTGTATGTTAGATAACTTCTAATTTGATCTTCATCACCTTTATTCTCAAAGAAAAAGTGAACTAATTTTGATCTTTCAAGAAAAGTTTTATGAATCCGTTTTTATAAGAACCCAATTCACCGTCCCTCTCGAGTTGCCATACCTGGGTCAACAAGTGGTATTAGAGCATGGTTGCTTTTTTTTTTTTAATCCTAACCAATTTTGAGCTATGGCAACTTTTAATCCAACTTCATATGTTGAGGGGTTTTCTATCTCTATACCTCCATTTTCTAATGGAAGTGATTCCTCTTATTGGAAAACTAGAATGAGTAATTTCTTGCAACCTTTTGATTATGATTTATGGTCTATTCTTTCGGAATGACCTTTTATTCGTAGCAAAATTGAAAATGGAGAAAGCATGCTTTAAGAACTTAAAGAGTTTAGTGAAGATGATAGAAAGAAATTGAGTTTGAATGCGAAAGTTATTATGCCCTAGATAGAAATGAGTTTAATAGAATATCTATTTGTTCTACAGCACAAGAAATATGTAACACACTTGAAGTAACTCATGAAGAAACTAGCCAAGTTAAACAATATAAAATTAGTATGCTAGTTCATAGTTATGAGCTTTAAAGGTCAAATCGGATTAATCGATTTCTGAAATGTTTACTAGATTTACGGATATTATCAATTGTTTGAAATCTCTTGGTAAATCTTATTCTAATGTTGAAATAGTGAGAAAGATTCTTAGTTGTCTACCAAAATCTTGGTAGCTAAAAGTGATGGCAATTCAAGAAGCAAAGGACCTCACCAAACTATCATTAGAATAACTTTTGAGTTCTCTCATGACTCATGAAATCACCTTGAAGAAGAATGAAGAAGATTTCAAGAAAAAGAAAAATATCGCTTTC
Source organism: Boswellia sacra (assembly GCA_013180625.2). Lineage (NCBI taxonomy): Eukaryota > Viridiplantae > Streptophyta > Magnoliopsida > Sapindales > Burseraceae > Boswellia > Boswellia sacra. The sequence goes on from SNVD02002615.1 coordinate 31,637, forward strand.
AAACCTTCAACGAAAGAAGAAGATGACTCCAACGATGAAAGAGATGATGAAGATCTTGCATTCATCACAAGAAAGCTAAAAAGGATTATTTGAAGAAACCAAGGATCCAAGAAGAATTCTATAAGGGAGTACAAAGGGTAGAGCTCAAAGTAAGATAAGAAAAAGGATCAAATCATTTGCTATGAGTGCAAGAAACCGGGACATGTAAAAATGGATTGTCCATACTTCAAGAATCAAGACAAGAAATCCAAAGCAATGAAAGTCACAAAATATGGATGACAGTGAGGCTAGCTTAACCGAAGAAGAAGATTGCGAAGTGGCAAACATGTACTCCATGGCTTTAAGAGAAGATGAGGTAAGTATTATAAACTATGATCCTAAGCTTTCATATGATGAATTACTTGAAGCATTCCAAAATTTACATGTACATGTGGATAAACAAAATTCAAAAACCAATGCTTTCAAAAAGAAGTCAAAGTTCATGTTATCTCAATTAAAAGAGTTGGTGGAAACAAATGAAGCTTTAGAAAATAAAAATAACATTTTAAGGCAAAAAGATTTTGAAAGTTTAGTAAATCAAATATATTTATTAAAAACTAAAAATGAGATTCTAAAACAAAAGGATTTTGATAAATTGGAGAAAGAAAATGTTATTTTGAAAAAGAAAAATAATGATTTAAGAAATATTGTTGATAGTTTTACAAAAAGCATAAAAAATTTGAACTTTATGTTACAAAACCAATGGTGTGTTTTTGATAAAATAGGCTTAGGATATAAAACTTATAAAAATCAAAAGTATTTTAAAAACAAAATTGCTCATGCATCTTCTAGGAATAATTCTAAGCATTCGTGTACTTACTGCAGAAGAAAAGGACACAATGTGCATTCTTGCTATATTAAAAGAAATCCTAACTAACCCTTAAGGACCCAAGAATATTTGGGTACCAAAAAGTCACTCTTTGAATGTTGATTGTAGAAACAAAGGAGTGGTAAATACAAGTGGTACTTAGATAGCGCATACTCAAGGCATATGACCAGAAATGACTCCAAGTTCTCAAGATTAATCATGAAGAAAGAAGGATATGTGACCTTCAATGATAATGCCAAAGGAAGGGTAATTGGACTTGGTGATATTGGTAACCCTTCTTCAACTATTATTGAAAATGTTTTGCTTGTTAATGGTTTGAAACATGATTTGATTAGCATTAGTCAATTGTGTGATAAGGGATATTTTTTATTTTTCAGCCTAATAGATGTGTGATTGAGGATGTTAATAATAATAAGACATTATTTATTGGTAATAGATGTGCTAATATTTATACAATTGATATTGATGTTAACGATCATGTAGAAAAGTGTTTTATTGTTAACCATGATGCTTGGTTATGGCATAGAAGATTAGGTCATGCTAGCGTTGACACAATTTAAAAAATTTCTAAAAATGATTTAGTTGATGGTCTTCCGAGAATAAAATTTGAGAAAATAAGATTTGTGATGTTTGTGAATTTGGAAAACAAGTGAGAACTTCTTTTAAACAAAAGAAATTTATTTCAACAAATAAACCTCTACAATTACTTCATTTGGATTTATTTGGACCATCAAGAAGTCAAAGCCTTGGTGGAAAGTATTATGTTTTTGTTATTGTAGATGATTATTCAAGATTCACTTGGTTGTTATTCTTGAAAACTAAAAATGAGGCCACACATGCTTTTTCAAAATTTGAAAAAAGAGTCCAAAATCAAAAAGGCTATTCTATTGTGTCCATTAGGAGTGATCATGGTGGTGAAGTAGATAATGTTGCATTTGAAAATCTTTGTAATGAAAATGGTTTTGAACATAATTTTTCTGCACCTAGAACTCCACAACAAAATGTTGTTATTGAGAGGAAAAATTGGACTATCCAAGAAATGGCTAGGACCATATTATTTGAAAATAATTTGCCAAAATATTTTTGGACTGAAGCCATTAATACCGCATGCTTTATAATCAATAGAGTCCATATTAGAGCTTTAATAAAGAAAACTCCTTATGAACTTTGGAAAGGAAGAAAACCCAACATTGAATTTTTTAAAGTTTTTGGATGTAAATGTTTTATTTTAAACGCCAAGGATAATCTTGAAAAATTTGATGCAAAAGCCGATGTTGGAATTTTTCCTCGCTATTCCAACGATAGTAAAGCATATAGAGTTTTGAACAAAAAGACTCTTGCTGTTGAAGAATCTATGCACGTCGAATTTGATGAAACTAATGTGATTTCTTTAGAGAATTTAGATGATCATACTATTGAGGTAGAAAGGCAAATCAAATAATCAAGGTTGATTAAAAAAACCAAGATAAATTACAACTTCAACAAGAAAAGCTAGAGGAAGTAAATGATTTTTTTCAAGAATTACCAAATGAATGGAGGTACGCAAAAGCTCAGCCTAAGGATCTCATTATTGGCGAACCATCACAAGGTATGAGAACTAGATCTTCTTCTAGGAACTTTTGTAATCATTTTGCCTTTGTCTCTCAATTTGAAACAAAATCTTCTAAAGAAATCGAAAATGACGAAAGTTAGATTTTGGCTATGCAAGAAGAATTGAACCAGTTTGAGAGAAATCAAGTTTGGGAATTAGTCCCTAGACCCAAAAATCATTCTATTATTTGCACTAGATAGTTTTTTAGAAATAAAGTATATGAAAATGGCACCATTATTAGAAACAAAGCTAGACTTATTGCTCAAGGATACAATCAAGAAGAAGGTATTGATTATGAGGAAACTTTTGCGCCGATTGTTAGATTAGAATCCATTAGAATGTTGTGTACATTTGCATGTTATAAAAATTTTGCATTATATCAAATGGATGTCAAAAGTGCATTTTTAAATGGTTACATTATGGAGGAAGTATATGTGGAGCAACGTCTTGGTTTTTCAAAATCATGATTTTCCAAACCATGTTTTCAAACTTAAAAAGGCACTTTATGACTTGAAACAAGCACCAAGAACATGGTGTGATAGATTGAGCAAATTTCTCATTGACAATGGTTTTGAAATGAAAAAGGTTGATACTACTATTTTTGTTAAAACCAAAAATCATGATTTATTAATTGTTCAAATCTACGTTTATGATATTATATTCGGTGCTACTAATGTTTCTATGTGTGAGGAATTTTTCCAGTGCAAGCAACAAGAATTTGAAATGAGCTTAATGGGAGAATTAAATTTCTTCATTGGAATTCAAATCAAGCAATCAATAGATGGGATCTTCATAAATCAAGTCAAATACATAAGAGATCTTCTCAAGAAGTTTGGCATGGATAATTCAAAAACATATAACACACCTATGGGTACCTTAACCAACCTTGACAAAGATGAGAAAGGAAAATATGTTGAGGTAATAAAATATCGAGGTATGATTGGCTCTTTTTTGTATTTAATTGCTAGTAGACCCGATATTATGTTTAGTGTGTGTTTGTGTGCTAGATTTCAATCTTGTCCAAAGGAATCTCACCTTAAGGCTGTCAAAAGGATATTTAGATATCTTCTTGGAACCATAAATCTAGGTCTTTGGTATCCTAAATATGATAATTTTGATCTAATTAGCTATTCCGATGCAAACTTTACCGAAAGCCTTCTTGATAGAAAGAGCACTAGTGGCTCTTACCATTTTCTAGGACATGCATTAGTCTCATGGTCTAGTAGGAAACAAAATTATGTTGCCTTATCAACTACAGAAGTTGAGTATATTGTAGAAGGAAGTTGTTCTGCACAATCTTTTTGGATTAAACAAGTTTTAAAAGATTATGGTGTGGTATTTGATCATATTCCCATCAAATGTGTCAATAAAAGTGCCATCAACATTTCAAAAAATCCATACAACACTCTAGGACTAAGCATATAGAGATTAGACATCATTTTGTTAGAGATCATGTGCAAAAAGGTAATATTTCTTTAGAAATTGTTCATACTGATAAACAATTAGTCGATTTTTTTCTAAACCCTTTAGTCAAGATATATTTTTCACTATTAGAAGAGAATTAGGCATGTTGGATATGCTTAATTTTTCTTTTATATGATAATCTTTGAATGGTAGTACATGTTAAGGGTGAGAATATATTTAGGGGGAATAGTTAATTCGATTACATCTTTTCGATGATAACAAAAGGGGGAGAAATGGTCGGATTGCTTATATTTATAACAATTGCTATCTTTTTGCTTATTCTTGATTATAATTTTTTTTATTGTTGATTTTAGATATTATTTTAAAGCAATCAATGTTTTGTCATCAATTAAAAGGGAGAGATTGTTAGCCCTAAGGCTACATGATAATTTTGATGATAAAAATATACGTTTATTCATGTGCAAGAGTAAGATCAATGAAATACTTGTAAAATCAAGAAGAGGCTTATTAAAATGAAGTGTTGAAGCTAAGGAGAAGACTACATGTTAATGGCACCAAAGTTTAAGAACAAGGTTTAACTCAAAGAATGTGACACTTGACCAATGTTCAATCAATTGGTCATATTTTAAGAACAAGATTATTAAAATATGAAGGCCGATATAATCATCATGCAATTCGGTGGACTAACAGAAGAAAGAAAAATCAACGGACATGAGCACCGAATGGTCCTTTTTCCATATCTTGAGATAGACATATCCAAATAAGTTGATTCTTAATGCGTTAGAAAGGTTATTCAAAAATACAGATTGTTGACCCAGGTATGGCAACCCAAGAGGGGGGGTGAATTGGGTTTTTATTTATCAAAACACATTTAGAAAACTTTTCTTGAAAGATCAAAATTAGTTCACTCTTTCTTTGAGAATAAAGGTGAAGAAGATGAAATTAGAATTTATCAAAGATGCAATCAAAAGAATAATTATAATGAACAATCACAAGTGCAAGTAAATGTAAAGAGAAAAGGGATAGAGAGAGTGCAAACTCAATTTACGTGGTTCGGCAAACCTTGCCTACGTCCACGGGCTCCTAGCTCCACGAGCTAAGCTTTCCACTAAGTTGTAGAAATCTTTACAACTTGCTTGATGAACAACCTCACCAAGACTTTTTCTTCAACTCTTGATAACACCACACTTGATAACACCACACCAAGAGTTCTTCTTGATGAACAACCTCACCAAGGCAACTTCCTTCAACTCTTGATAACACCACACCAAGAGTTCTTCTTGATGAACAACCTCACAAAGTCAACTTCCTTCGAATCTTGATAACACCACACCAAGAGTTCTTTTTTATGAACAACCTCACCAAGGCAACTTCCTTCAACTCTTGATAACACCACATCAAGAGTTCTTCTTAATGAACAACCTCACCAAGGAAATAGTTCTCTCAAGGATAACTTTTATCCTTTATAAGAAAATCTCACTCTCACCACAATACAAGAACAAAGATAATTTTTACAACAAAAGTATAACTCTCTTCAAAGAGTAGATAAAGAATATAAAAGCTCTCTAGACTTGATATTTCTCTTGTTTTTTGCTTGATAAATGCTTCTCTTGCTCTTGTCTTTCTGAATGCATGCATGGGAGAAGGGCTCCTTTTATAGGCAAATAGGATGAACTTAATCAAGTGAAGACACCATCTTCAAATTTTCTACCCACCATAAAAACCGTAATCTTGTCTGCCATTTTTGTCAATGTTTCGTTTGAAACTTGAGAATCTACAAAACATAATAGATCTGCAAATTTGAATAAGCTTTCCAACGCATCAAGTATCAAGTCATTTAGATATCTGTAGCTCAAGATATGGTCAAAACACCATTCAGTGCTCATGTGACTTGATTTTTCTTCCTTGTGCCAGTCCACCGAATTGAATGATAATTCTGTCAGCATTTCGTTTGAAATTTGAATTTCTGCAAAACATGTGAAATGTGCCTCATTATGTCATCTTTCCAATTCCATAAGAATCAGGTCATTTTGATTTTTCTAGCTTAGGATATGTCCAAAAGAGTATTTGGTGCTCATGTCAGCTGCTTCTATTTGTCTTTCAAATTGCATGATGATTTGGACAAACTTACACTTGAAATTTAAATTTATTTAAACATATGAAATGTTATAAATTCAGTAAGCTTTCCAAAGGCTTAAGAATCACATCATTTGGACATCTGTAGAGAAATATATGACTAATTGATTGAATATTGCTCATGTGTCACATTCTTTGAATTAAACCTTGTTCTTAAACTTTGGTGCCTTTAACATGTAGTCTTTTCCTTAGCTTTAACACTTCATTTTAATAAGCCTCTTCTTGATTTTACAATTATTTCAATGATATTACTCTTGCACATAAATAAACATGTTAGCAAATCACAATGAATCAATGTGTATTGTTATCATCAAAATTATCATGTAGCCTTAGGGCTAACAATCTCCCTCTTTTTGATGATGACAAACCATTGATTGCTTTCAAATAATATATAAAATAAAGAATAAAAATAAAATCAAGAATAAACAAAAAAATGGCACTCGTTATGAATATAAGCATTCCAACAATTTCTCCCCTTTTTGTTATCATCAAAAAGATTTAATCAAATTAATTACTCTCCCTAAATATATTCTCCCCCTACCATATGCTACCATTCACAGATTATCATATAAAAACAAAATTAAGACATATCCAACATGCCTAATTCTCTTCTAATTATGCAAAATCGATCTTGACTAAGGGGCTTAGTCATATTTGGGTGAGGTTGCTCTACATATACTTCCTCCATAATGTAACCATTTAAAAAAGCACTTTTGACATCCATTTGATATAATGTAAAATTTTTATAACATGCAAATGCACAAAACATTCTAATTGATTGCAATCTAGCAACTGGTGCAAAGGTTTCCTCATAATCAATACCTTATTCTTGATTGTATCCTTGAGCAACAAGTCTAGCTTTGTTTCTAATAATGGTGCCATTTTCATCTACTTTATTTCTAAAAATCCATTTAGTGCCTATAATAGAATGATTTTTGGGTCTAGGGACTAATTCCCAAACTTATTTCTCTCAAATTGATTCAATTCTTCTTGCATAGCCAAAATCCAACTTTCGTCATTTTCGGCTTCTTTAAAAGATTTTGGTTCAAATTGAGAGACAAAAGCAAAATGATTACAAAAATTCTTAAAAGAAGATCTAGTTTTCATACCTTGTGATGGTTCACCAATAATGAGATCTTTAGGGTGAGCTTTTGCATACCTCCATTCCTTTGGTAATTCTTGGCAAGAATCATTTACTTCCACAAGCTTTTCTTGTTGAAGTTGTAATTCATCTTGGCTCGTTTCATCAAGCCTTGATTCCTTGATTTGCCTTTCTACCTCAACAATATCATCATCTAAATTCTTTGAAGAAATAACATTAGTTTCATCAAATTCAACATGCATAGATTCTTCAATAGTAAGAGTATTTTTGTTAACAACTCTATATGCTTTACTATGGTTGGAGTAGCCAACAAAAATTCCAACATCGGCTTTTGCATCAAATTTTCCAAGGTTATCCTTAGTGTTTAAAATAAAACATTTACATCAAAAAAACTTTAAGAAATCCAATGTTGGGTTTTCTTCATTTCCAAAGTTCATAAGGAGTTTTCTTTATTAAAGCTCTAATATGAACTCTATTGATTATAAGACATGCGGTATTAACGGCTTCAACCCAAAAATATTTTGACAAATTATTTTCAAGTAACATGGTCCTAGCCATTTCTTGGATAGTCCTATTTTTCCTCTCAACAACACCATTTTGTTGCGAAGTTCTAGGTGCAGAAAAATTATGTTCAAAACCATTTTCATCAAAAAGATTTTCAAATGCAACATTGTCTACTTCACCACCATGATCACTCCTAATGGACACAATAGCATACCCTTTTTGATTTTGGACTCTTTTTGCAAATTTTGAAAAAGCTTGTATGGCCTCATTTTTAGTTTTCAAGAATAATACCCAAGTGAATCTTGAACAATCATCTACAATAACAAAAACATAATACTTTCCACCAAGGCTTTGAGTTCTTGATGGTCCAAATAAATCCAAATGAAGTAATTGTATAGGTTTATTTGTTGAAATATTTTTTTTTTAAAAGAAGTTCTCACTTGTTTTTCAAATTGACAAGCATCACAAATCTTATCCTTTTCAAATTTTATTTTTGGAAATCCATCAACTAAATCATTTTTATAAATTTTTTAAATTGTGTCTATGCTAGCATGACCTAACCTTCTATGCCATAACCAAGCATCATGATTAACAATGAAACAATTTTCTACATGATCATCAATATCAATTGTATAAATATTACCACATCTATTACCAATAAATAATATCTTATTGTTACTAACATTCTTAATGACACATCTATTAGGCTCAAAAGCAATAAAATATCCCTTATCACACAATTGACTAATGCTAATCAAATCATGTTTCAAACCATTACCAAGCAAAACATTTTCAATAATAGGTGAAGAAGGGTTACCAATATCACCATGTCCGATTACCCTTCATTTGTCATTATCACCGAAGGTCACATATCCTCCTTTCTTCATGATTAATCTTGAGAACTTGGAGGCATCTCCGGTCATATGCCTTGAACATCCACTATCTAAGTACCACTTGTGTTTGCCACTCCTTTGTCTCTACAATCAACATTCAAGGAGTAACTTTTTGGTACCCAAAAGTTCTTGGGTCCTTGGGGGTTAGTTATGGTACTTTTTGGAACCCATATTTGTTTCAAATTAGGATTTCTCTTAATATAGCAAGAATGCACTTTGTGTCCTTTTCTTCCACAATAAGTACATGAATGATTAGGATTATTCCTAGAAGATGCATGAACAAAATAGTTTTTAAAATAGTTTTGAGTTTTATGAGTTTTATATCCTAACCCTCTATTATCAAAAACACGCCTTTGGTTTTGTAATATAGAGTTCAAATTTTTTGTGCTTTTTGTAAAACTATCAACAATATTTCTTAAGTCATTATTTTCCTTTTTCAAAATAATATTTTCTTTCTCTAATTTATCAAAATCCTTTTGTTTTACAATGTCATTTTTAGTTTTTAATAAATGTATTTGACTTTTCAAACTTTCAAAATCCTTTTGCTTTAAAATTTCATTTTCATTCTCTAAAGCTTCATTTATTTCTACCAACTCTTCTAATTGAGATAACATGATTTTTGACTTCTTTTTGAAAGCATTGATTTTTGAATTTTTCTTATCAATTTGCACATGTAAATTTTGGAATGCTTCAAGTAATTCATCATATGAAAGCTTAGGATCATGGTTTAGAATACTTATCTCATTTTCTCTTAAAGCCATGAAGCACATGTTTGCCACTTTGCAATCTTCTTATTCATTCTCCTTCAAGGTGATTTCATGAGTTATAAGAGAACCCATAAGTTCTTCTAATGGTAGTTTTGTGAGGTCCTTTACTTCTTGAATTGCCGTAACCTTTGGCTCCCAAGATTTTGGTAGATAACTAAGAATCTTTCTCATCATTTCAACATTAGAATAAGATTTACCAAGAGATTTCAAACTATTAATAATATCCGTAAATCTAGTAAACATTTCAGAAATTGATTCATCCGAGTTCATCTTAAAAAGCTCATAACTATGAACTAGCATACTAATTTTGGATTCTTTAACTTGACTAGTTCCTTCATGAGTTACTTCAAGTGTGTGCCATATTTCTTGTGCCGTAGAACAAGTAGATATTCTATTAAACTCATTTCTATCTAGAGCACAATACAACACATTCATAGCTTTAGCATTCAAACTCAATTTCTTTTTATCATCTTCACTAAACTCTTTAGGTTCTTTAAGCATGCATTCCCCATTTTCAATTTTGGTAGGAACAAAAGGTCCTTCCAAAACAATAGACCACAAATCATAATCAAAAGATTTCAAGAAAATACTCATTCTAGTTTTCCAATAAGAGTAATCACTTCCATTAAAAAATGGAGGTCTAGAGATAGAAAGTCCCTCAACATATGAAGTTGAATTAAAAGTTGCCATAGCTCAAAAATCGATTAAGATTTAAAAAAAAATTGAGCAACCTTGCTCTGATACAACTTGTTGACCCAGGTATGGCAACCCAAGAGGGGGGGTGAATTAGGTTTTAATTTATCAAAACAGATTTAGAAAAGTTTTATTGAAAGATCAAAATTAGTTCACTATTTCTTTGAGAATAAAGGTGAAGAAGATGAAATTAGAATTTATCAAAGATGCAATCAAAAGAATAATAATGATGAACAATCACAAGTGCAAGTAAATGTAAAGAGGAAAGGGATAGAGAGAGTGCAAACTCAATTTACGTGGTTCGGCAAACCTTGCCTACGTCCACGGGCTCCTAGCTCCACGAGCTAAGCTTTCCACTAAGTTGTAGAATTCTTTACAACTTGCTTGATGAACAACCTCACCAAGACTTTTTCTTTCAACTCTTGATAACACCACACCAAGAGTTCTTCTTGATGAACAACCTCACCAAGGCAACTTCCTTCAACCTTGATAACACCACACCAAGAGTTCTTCTTGATGAACAACCTCACCAAGGCAACTTCCTTCAACTCTTGATAACACCACACCAAGAGTTCTTCTTGATGAACAACCTCACCAAGGTAACTTCCTTCAACTCTTGATAACACCACACCAAGAGTTCTTCTTGATGAACAACCTCACCAAGGAAATAGTTCTCTCAAGGATAACTTCTATCCTTTATAAGAAAATCTCACTCTCACCACAATACAAGAACAAAGATAATTTTTACAACAAAAGTATAACTCTCTTCAAAGAGTAGATAAAGAATATAAAAGCTCTCTAGACTTGATATTTCTCTTTTTTTTTTTTTTTTTGCTTGATAAATGCTTCTCTTGCTCTTGTCTTTCTGAATGCATGCATGGGAGAAGGGCTCCTTTTATAGGCAAATAGGATGAACTTAATGAAGTGAAGACACCATCTCCAAGTTTAGAGAGCTTTTATATTCTTTATCTACTCTTCGAGGAGAGTTGTATTTCTTTTGTAAAAAAAATTGTCTTTGTTCTTGTATTGTGGTAAGAGTGAGATCATTCTTGAAAAGGATAATAGTTATCGTTAAGAGAACTTTTGGTGTAGTATTATTAAGACTTAAACAATTGAGAGAAGTCTTGGTGTGGTGTTACCAAGCGTTGAAGGAAGAAGTTTTGGTAAGGTTGTTCATCCAGCAAGTTGTAAAGAATTCTACAACTTAATGGGAAGCCTAGCTTGCAGAGGAGCTAGTAGCCCCTGGACATAGGCAAGGTTTGCCGAGCCATGTAAATTATGATTGTACTCTCTTTGTCCCTATCCTCTTTAAACTTTCTTGCACTTGTGATTGTTCATTATTGTTATTCTCTTGATTGCACCTTAGACAACTTCTAATTTCATTTTCATCACCTTTATTCTCAAAGAAAGAGTGAACTAATTTTGATCTTTCAAGAAAAGTTTTATAAATCTATTTTTATAAATAAAAACTCAATTCACCCCCCCTCTTGGGTTGTCATGCCTCTGTCAACATTCTCTACTATAAATTTTCAGGGAAGTTAAATTTGCTATTAAATATGATAGAGATAGTCTTGATTTGGATGATAGTATTGGGGCTCTTAGATCTAGGCAGTTTGAGACTAGGATTGAAAGAAAAATGGAAAGAATGGAGAGGGTTTGACAATGAGAGGTAACTTAAACAAGAGAGAGCAAAAGGTAAGGCTAAGTCAATATTGAAGTGTAAATTCAAGTGCGGGAAGAGAAGCTATCACTCTAAGAAAGAGGGTAACTTCAAACATGACTATCCTGATTGAAAGAATAAAAACGAGAAAACAATTGAGGATGGTGTTACTGTTGTGGCATCGACATCTGACTATGAATATGCACAGGTTTTGACAATGTTAGACATGAGTTATGATGGTGAGTGGATTCTTGATTCAAGTTACACATTCCACATGTGTCCTAAGAAAGAATTCTTTGCTTTTTATCATTCTGTTGATGGGGGAAAAGTTTTGATAGGGAATAATATTGCTTATGATATAGTGGGAGTTGGTAGTATTAGATTTAGGATGTTTGATGGGTCTATCAGAATCTTCAAGGAAGTTAGGCATGTACCTAGGTTAAAAAGGAACTTAATTTCCTTAGGCACATTGGATAAAACAAGTTGTGAATACAAGGCATGGTCTAGGATGTTACGTGTAATTAAAAGAGCAATAGTTGCCATGAAAGCCAAAATTTATAATGGCTTGTATGTGTTGCAAGGGGAGGTTTGAGCTGGTGAACTAGCGGTTCGGGAAGTATCTAGTAGGTATAAAACCAAGCTTTAACATCAAAGTTTTGGTCATATCAGTAAAAGAGGTATGAAAGAGCTAAATAGACAAGGGTTATTGTATAGTTATCAAGCAGGTAAGTTTAAGTTTTATAAGCACTATATCTTTGGAAAGCAATGTCGACTATTTTTCTCAATGGGTGTTCATACTACGAAGGACACTTTTGATTATATGCATTTAGATCTCTAGGGTCCAGCTAGCGAACCTTCCAATGCTGTTAATAGCTATTTCTTATCCTTGATTGATGATTATGCTATGAAGGTATGGATTTACTTGTTGAAACATAAGAATGAAGCTTTTGAAAAGTTTAAGCTATGGAAAAAGCTTGTAGAAACTCAGACTGGTAAAAGGGTGAAAAGATTTAGGACAGATAATGGTCTTGAGTTTTGTAGTAATGGGTTTAAGTCACATTGTAAAGACCAAGAGATTATGGGGCATAACACAGTTAGGCATACCTCCTAACAAAATGACTTAGCTGAGAGAATAAATAGGACTTTGGTGGAGAGAGTTAGGTTGATGCTTTCTAATGTAGGACTGAGAAAAGATTTATGGGCTAAAGTTGTGAGTACTGTAACTTATTTAATAAATAGAAGTCCTTTTACAGCTATTGACTATAAAACACCCAATGTGATGTGTCATGGCTAACCAGCTTGCTATGACAACCTGAGAGTGTTTGGTTGCATAGCATATGTGTGAGCGGGGTTTTCATCCCACCAGAGCGTTTGCGACCACGACGCTATGTCAAAGCCTCTTTTGAGACTTAAAGGAACACAAATGAGTCATGGGCACATCTGGCGAAAGGAGTCACCACCTAATTATTCAATTGGGAATAAAAGGAGTCACCACCTAATTATTCAATTGGGAATAAAAGGAGTCACCACCTAATTATTCAATTGGGAATGAATGAAGGCAATCCGATCCCTCACTTCGGGACCTAAACTACCTCATCCCTTCAGAGATGGGGTCGAAAGTTAGGTACGAGTCTTTCGACCTGCTCAGATGTAAATCCGAGCTCGACTTGAGAAATACCGAATAAGAATATCTTGTGTTGTTACTTAGTCCACTTAAGTATTTCTTTTTATGCACACGATTTCATTTTATCTTCATTAGGCATGTTAGGTGATTATTCAACCAATGGCAATTCTAATCATCCATAGAAAGAGGGAGGAGAATGGATTACATTTCCTTTCAAACATGGGGGAAGGGATGAGGATTACATCATTTGTAATAAGATAGTAAAATATTCATACATTCGTATATTTGAATATTCATTCTAAGTAATGGTCCCTCACCATCAATGTTAGTCTACCATCACTTCATGGCATCATATAATTACACTTCGTAATATACAAACATTCACATATCAAACAAAGCCATAACCTAGTGTCATGGCATTCTAGCCTATATTTTATCATGGTAATTCTACCTATTGCATTCTAGCATTATTCATAGCAATTCATGTATCATGGTGGCATTTATAGCCTAAAACTTAGCATCTGTGGTATATTATAACCTAATTCATGGCATTCATAGCATATTATAGCCTAATTCAAACAACCACCAATCATAGCATTCAACAGCAAAATGGTAATCTACCTATTCTATGCTATTTCCTATTATTCATCAAAACAAGTAAGTTTTCGTAGCATGATTCTAACCATGAGCTCTTAAGCATATTTCTAAGCATTCGCGAAGAAGTTAAAATCCTAAGCATGTTTCTAAATAGGGAAAGGAAAGATGACTTACCTTGACAAGTATTTCCACCTAGCATAACAAACTGGGTTAACACAATTCATAATAACCATAAACATACTCCTAAGCATAAAATAAAATCCTAGACATGCTTATTGTAAGCAAGAAAAATAAGTGAGAATATGAGAGAGATAAGAGAATTTTGCTCTCAAGACGTACCCTTTCTGGGTCTAGAGCAATAGAACGCCCAAAAAAAGTACTGGAAAAGACTTCTTGCATTCTTAGGCGTGTCTTCAAAAAGGAGAAAGAGATGATAGTATTAAAAAATCGGTGTGAATTACATCGTGGAGGGAGTAGCGTTTATATGGGAGAGGGTGCAAACGAAAAAGGAAATTTTCTAAGCAAATTTATGGAAATAAAACAAGAAGGGTCGGGCGACCATCTAATGGATGCCCAGCCATTGGCTAATAGTCGGTCGACTATCAAATAGCCGAGCAGCTATCTTCGATAGTCAAGGGGCTGTCTGATGGCCAGCTGACCAATATCCCTTTGGCCCCTTCCTTTTCTATCATCCTTCGATGTAGTCCTTTTGAACCTTTGCTCCTTCAATCACACGTGACTTTTGGAATTCAACTCTGATTTGTGATCTGTAAATTTATATGTGGACTAGACATCCGTAGGGTCAAAACGGTATATGACTCATCACTAGATTCCTCCAGGATTAACTTATGTGATTTTTCAAAGTGATGTGTCAGTTTTACAAACTCTTTACCATCTTCTTTTCACCCTTATTTTCTTCACTCTCAAAGGCATTTTGATTATTTTCTTTTCTTTAACATTCATCTTCACTTCATTCTCGACCTAAAAAATCCAGTGTTCACAGGTTACCCCCTACTTTGGAGAGGTATGTGAGACAAAAGTCGCTAAAGTATTCTTACTCCGTCTTTTTTCTTCCTTCTCATCATTTTCAACTTCGTCCTCCCTGTTTCAAACTGTCTCACCATTCCCTTCTACTCGTGCAAAATGTGTGTCCATTCAATAATTAATATGCCCACTCACTGGTGAACATGCCTATCTAATGCGTATATGCCCATTCAAGGGCTAAGGTGCCCACCCCAGGGCGAACTTGCCTATTTAAGGCGAATGTGCCCATTTAAGGGTGGATATGCTTATTTAAGAGCAGGTGTGCCCATTCAAGGGCTAGAAAATATCCTTATGATGCTATGATAAAACACTCTTCAGTGCACCTACTTTTTGGGGTTTCTAACACTTTTTAGTGCATCTACTTCTTAGGGTTTAGTAACACTCTTTAATGGCCTATTCTAAGGGCTTTAAACACTCTTAAGTGTACCTACTTCTTAGGATTTTCAACACTCTTAAGTGCGCCTCTTCTTATGGTTTGTGCCTATTCTAAGGGCTTAAAACACTTTTAAGTGCACCTACTTTTTAGGGTTTTCAACATTCTTCAGTGCGCCTCTTATTAGGACTGTGCCTATTCTAAGGGCTTAAAACACTCTTAAGTGCACCAATTTCTAAGGGTTTCCTTCTAATGCATGCCCATCAGGAAAACTTCTATCATGCACTTGTTTACGGTCTTTAGACTTTTTCATTCATTGTGCCTTCGGCTGAGCATTCTTTATTCATCTTTGTTCTTTTCAAACTTTGCATTCATTGGGTTTCACGCCTCTCTTATGAGTATTCATCATGCTTCTTCAATCTTTTTTAGTGTTTGCATTTGTTAGGTGTCATGCCTTCCTTCTAAGTTTCCTTCATTTGTTTCAAATTTCATACTCAATGAGTTTCACGCCCGAGCTTCTATTATTGATTCCTTTCAATCCGCTGGGGAAACTCTCTTGATCATGTTCGGACATTTTTCATTCAACATTCTTTATTGGGGAGTTCTGAATTCTTGAACTTCTTAGAGTTTGTTTTATTTGTTTTTACAAGTTCCGGCAAAATTCAAAAAAAATATTGTAAAAATTAATTCAAATTTTTACCTTGTTTGATGTGTTCTTCAACAAACTGCTTTCTGGTATCTGGAGAAATTATTCCATGTGATTCGAGTCAAAGATTTTGTTGACTAATATTGTTCTTGTTTCCTTGTGAGTTGTTAAACCATTGTCATGTTCGAGTGCTTGTCACCAACTCTGTCGGAAGTGTCTTAATATTGATGAGAAATTCTCCTCTTTTTCTTTTTCTCTCCTTTCTCTCTTCTCTCTCTTCCCTTTTCTTTTTCTCTATTCTTTTTTCCGTTTTCCTCCCTCTTTTCTTTTCTTTCTTTCTTTCTTTTCCTTTTCTCTCTTTCCGCTTGGCCCCTTATTTGAATGATGGTTGACTAGTTGTTTGATAGCTACTCAACTCTCTAACTATCGCCCGACGATTGGTCAATAGCCACCCGGCTGTTTGACCCCTGGATGGTAATTAGGGAATTCTATAAAGTCCTTTCTTTTATTTCCATCTTCATTCGCGCATAACTTCTTCGTTTTTCATCCGATTCGTTTCCCATTTTTTCCTACATGTTCATCTCAACTTCTTCTTTCTAATGGTGAGCCATACAATCCATCTTGTTGAGTCTGATCCAATTTGAAAATCGATGTTGCGGGGTCTTCTAAAAGATTAGAAGGTGCCAATCATCTACGATGTGGCTTCTCACATAATCAACCTGGTACTTGGTCTCTTCATATCTTGCCTTTTTCCATTCTCTTCAAATATATTTAGGCTTGCATTCATGTGGAGACTTCAATTTCTTGATTTAGGACTTCATGAGAACGAGATGTGTGGGGCATTTTCTATAGCCTATAGCTGGTTCTTAGAGATAGAGAATGATGCAGTGAGAATGAGGACTATTGATACCAGTTTTTATGAGTTCATCAATTATCTTTCATGTGCTCAGTAGTAGACTAATTGTCAAGCATTAGCCACCTTGATCGATCTTCCATGCGACGGCGATCCAATTCCTATTAATGCTTGTATTACAGACTCAGCAGATCAGCATAGATTGATCCAATGTCTACTTGGATGTGAAATGAAAGTCAAGAGTAATATTTCCATTCGATGTGCTCCCTTGCCAGAATATTGGAAATGGAGGTCCAATTTGACTCCCATTATGGTGGGTCATTATGCTCACAGCTTTATAGTTTATCTACTAAGTACGACGCTCTTCTCTAACGCATCAAACACCTCTGCTTTGACTTTACTTCGTGCTATTCAGGATCTTGATCAAGTGAAATATTTTGACTAGGGTTGGGCTACTCTCATTCAACTGTATTTTGGCTTGGATCAAGCTTGTCGAGGCATTATCAGGGTTCCTAGATTTGCTGCACTTATTGAGGTAACTTCTTTCTTTTTCATACCTTTGTTTTTTATCTTCATGATTCCTACATCTAATTTTGTATCAGTTATGATAGATGTGGGCGTATGAGTTAGGAGTTCTACCATCTCCTTTTCCCACTGGTGAGAATTCTTTTTTTTTTCTCGGATGAAAAGGTGGGCTGCACGTCATGCGGAGCTTGAGAGATCACACGAGCTAGACTTTTTTCGTGATTATATTCACACATTGACTTGGGACAAGGTAACGAAGAATTTATAGTCAATATTTGATTTATACCACATTATTACCATGCCTTATTCCTTTGCAGATTCATTCTGAGTGGTGGGGTCCCAAAGAGCATTGGTCTTAAGCTATGATAGTTGCTGCCCCTTTTAACTTATACCGCATCCTCCTTCCTTGTGTAAACAACATGATGTGGTATTTGGGTAAATATGTGTGCAATTGGTTCGCGGGTCTGACACGCTATTTGGTTCCTCTTTCACCACCAATTATGATGATTGATTCAGCCGACGTGGTTGTGGAGCCAGAGTTATCGGTCTACATGACCAAATTTCACTCTAGTACGAACGAGTTTTCCTTGATGACAACTTCTTAGATCGACCGGGCTTAAGCCACCTTGTTGTATACTAGGCTCAACCGATCTATTGTCAACATTATTCATCCTCCAATGGTGTCTAGTCGCTCAGGTAGTTCTTCCATTCGTCGTAGGAAGAGATCAAGAGCTCTTCTTCAGATACAGGCACTTTGACTTCTTTTTCTACAGCAGCTCAACAACTACCTCCTCCAGCTTCTTCAACTACCCCGGCTGCTCCAGTCGATCATGTGATTGTTAATCTTCAGGCTTATCCTAGTAATGTCATCTACATGTGGGATGACAACGGGTCGATCCACAGCCACGTGATCACTGAGGATTCGAACATGCCTGTCCCTTTTGTTCCACAGGACACCACTTTGGTAACTTTCCCAATTTTTCATTTCTCAAATTCTCTTTCATTTATCACTAATAAGAATTCAATGCAATGCAGGTGCCATGATCTTCCATAGAGCGGGTTTTTCACATGCAGGCCACTTCGCATGGATATGTTTTACAAATGTCTCACCGATATCAGGTAAGGTGTCTTTCTTTAATTCATGTATATATGATTTCTACCTTAATAGCTCTTCTAACTATATGATTTTTTTTGCTTGGTCAGACAGATCGTCGAGAAGTCATTCGTCTGTAAGGTGAGGTGGAGTGCCTTCAGGCTCGGGTCACCAATTTCTCCTTCGATATTGATAATGATGGCGATGAGTGAGGACTGTCGCCATCGACTTTCATCAGGATTTTTTGTGTATTTTGCTTCCATGTCTGAACTTAAATGATGTCTAATAAATTTCAAAGATTTAGTAAAACTTCTTGATTTCTGTTTCCATGCATTTTTACGTATTTTACTAAATCCAAATTCATTTGAAATTGTTTCTACGTCATTAGTTAGTCAATTCTGAATAACACAAAAAATCTGGAAGCCATATGCTCAAAATCATTTATCGGTATACGTTTTGGAAGTCGAAGGATTGTGTAAGTGGGTTAAAAAGCCCTGATAACTACTGGCTATCCATTAGACCACCAGGCGGCTGTCTGACGGCCAGGTGGCTATCTGATAATTGGTCAACTAACCTACAACAACCGATCGATAGTCAGATGGTCGGCTGGCGATTACCCAACAATTCTACCTCAATTTCTACATTATTTAAGTGTTGTTCCTTTCGGCCACTTCTGTATACCTTTTCTCTCGTTTCTCTCGTTTCTTTGTTCACACTAACACCTCCTTGTGTCATTCAACATGTATGAATCTTCTCTCCAGATATTCTAGCCTTTTCTAAGGCTTTTGAGGGATAAGGATTGGAGATGACTCGAGCTTGTCGGTCTCTATCATCTAAAGTGCCTTCGTCATGTTAAGCTCGACATCCCTATTCTAAAGGACTATGCAACCCTCTGCGATTCTCGCGATCACCTCTTCCACTTCAATAGGTAGGAGCTTTATCGTTTGTACGATAAATTTTTTGCCATACTCAGTCATTATTCATCCAATTCTGAGAGCCTTATTCTGCCCACTATCCAGACACCATCAACATATGATCTCGCTCACTTCTTCGACTTCCCGATTTCCACCATGGGTATTCACACTAGGGGTAATAGAGTGACATCATCCTCCATTATGCCTTTGCTCAGAATGATGGACAGGGTTAAGTCTGGATCGCTTAGCCTTTTTCAGTTTTGTCTTCTTGTACAGTTTCTGCTAGTCTCGTTGGACGGCCTTGGAGACCCACACCTTGTGACCATCATTCCTCAGATGGGTCCCGACTTCACAGTAGTTTCCTTGATTTTGGCTAAGACATTGATTGGACTGGATTGTGTCAATAGAGATTAGAGTCAGAGATTCAGTGGTAGCCTTCTGCTTATTCAGGTTATTGTTGTTATTGTCATTTTTTTTCATACACTATAACTTTTGCCTGAGCCGCCCCTTTGGGTTTTCGACTTAGGCGAACCTTTAGTCCTTTTAAATTATTGAACTTTTAGGCTGACCGAGATGGTTTCTTGGAAATTGTACCAAGAGTGTGGTCTATACCTGTCGATAGAGATCTTATATTTCGGGTCACACAGAAATTGGGTTTGTTGAAACGTGAACTCAGGACTTTACATGCAAAGGATTCTAGCCATATTTCCAGTAGAGTCATCGAGGCCAAGGCTCAGTGGGTTGCAGCTCAGGCTGCTCTGGATGAGAACCCTTATTCAACAGAATGTATTTCGGTTGAGAGGGTTTCTGCTAAACAGTATTCGCAATTATGCAGAGACGAGGAGGCTCTCTTTCGACAGAGGTCAAGGATCCAATGGCTTTCTTTGGGGGATTAGAATACCAAATTCTTTCATAAGTCATTGATCCATAGACAGGCTAGGAATCGAATTCATCAACTTGAGGATGAGGATGGCACTGTCTTTACAGATCAAGGCGAATTAGGACATCTAGCTGTGAGGTATTTTCAGAAGCTGTTTACAACTCCTTCTAGACCTTCTATTGAAGATGCTTCTCGGTTTTTCTTTGAAAGAGTTTCTGAGGAGATGTTACCTTCTTTGTCATGCCCTATTACTGATGATGAGATCAATTCAGCTTTATTTTCGATTCCTGATGATAAAGCCCCAGGACCAGATGGGTATACCGTTCTATTCTTTAAAAGGGCTTGGGATATTATTAGTATGGAGTTTAAGGATGCTGTATGCTACTTCTTCACGACTTGTCGGATGCCTAAATGTGTTAATGCCACTAGAATTGCCTTGGTCCCTAAGGTTGAGAATCTGAGGACTATAAGTGATTTTCAACCAATCTCTTTTTGTAATGTGCTCTATAAGTGTATCTCCAAAGTGATCGTGAATCGGCTCAAAGCGGTCTTACTTGATGTGATTGGGAGTTCACAGTCTGCTTTTGTCCCCGGTCGAAGAATTTTTGATGCCATTCTATTGACTCAAGAGCTGATGCATAATTATCATCTTGGGCGCTCGCCTCCTCGATGTGGTTTAAAGGTGGATATTCGCAAAGCTTTTGATACTGTCAGCTGGTATTTCATCCTTTTGGGTTTAAGAACGATCGGTATTCCAGAGTGTATGGTTCACTGGATTGTGACATGTATGTCCTCTGTATATTTCTCGGTTGCTTTAAATGGAGAGCTTCACGGGTTCTTCTCCACCTCCAGAGGAATTCGACAGGGTGATCCTTTATCGCCATACCTTTTTGTGCTGGCCATGGAGGGTTTGAGTGGTATTCTTCGAGAGGCTACTCAGAGGCCTAGTTTTCGATATCATTGGAGATGTCAGCAGGTTTCTCTCACTCATCTTTGTTTTACAGATGATCTAATGGTTTTTTGTAGGGCAGATATGGGCTCTGTTAGTGTGATTCGTGCTGAATTACAAAAGTTTACAAAGCTCTTTAGTTTAGTTACGAATTCGACCAAAAGTCATGTCTTCTTCTCTGGAGTCAATGATGAGGACCGAACTACATTGGAGGCCATCTTAGGTTTTCAAGTGGGGAGTCTGCCGATCAGATATCTGGGGGGACCTCTAATCAGTACCAGATTACGCCTCTCAGATTGTGCTCCATTGATAGAACGGATTTTGTCAAGGATCAGGTTATGGACATCTGCTATGCTCACTTATGTTGGCCGACTTCAATTGATCAAGTCGGTTGTCTTTTCCATCCAGGTCTATTGGTCCTCCATGTTCACTCTATCTGTAACTGTGGTACGGAGAATCGAGGGTATTATGGCTGCTTTCCTTTGGAAAGAGATCTCTTTGTCTTGTTCTGGGGCCAAAGTAGCTTGGGATTCGGTTTGCTATCCGTTGAAAGAAGGTGGATTAGGAATAAAGTGAGTCAAGGGGTGGAATCGTGCAGCTATTTTGAAACATGTTTGAAGACTTCTTTCTAACCAATCCTCCACTTAGTCTTCTTGGGTTCATAAGGTGCTCCTTCGGGGCCGCTCATTTTGGCAGATTCGGGTAACTTCTGGAGCCTCTTGGTCTTGGAGGAAGATTTTGCACAGTCGGGCTTAGTGTAGAGGTAAATTTATCTCTTATATTAGAGATGGCCGTAATACCTCACTTTGGCAGGATTACTGGTTACCACAGGGGCGTCTGTGTGACTTGTTACCCTTCAGGACTCTTACATCTATAGGTCTTCCTTCAGATGCTAGGCTCTCAGACATTATTCAGAATGGGGATTGGGCTTTTCCTAATGGAGGTCAGGCCCTTAGGTTGATTTGGGACTCAATCAGCATCCGACCTACGATGGGGGCTCCTGATCATGTTGTTTGGAAAGGTCATACCTCAGGTATTTTCTCTATTGGCTCCGCATGGGAATTGTTACGGAGTAGGCAACCAGTTAACACTCTTCATCATCTTCTCTGGTTCCCTGGCCATGTCCCAAGACACTCTTTTATTCTTTGGCTTGCCTCTTTAGGTCAGCTTTGTACCATGGATCAACTACAACGTCATGGTATCTTACAATCTTTAAGTTGTGTTCTTTGTGTTTCAGCAAATGAGACCCATGACAATCTTTTCTTTAGCTGTCCTTTCTCATCTTCTGTTTGGGGGGAGATTTCAGCTAAGACTCTCGTTGTTTGGCCATCCTTTTGTTGGACGTCCTTGCTCTAATAGGCCTCTCTGCATCTCCAAGGCAGGAAGAATTTTGGACATATCCTTGCACTTTTGGTATTCTCTGCAACGGTTTATTCTCTTTGGTATGAAAGGAATGATCGTATGTATCAACAGCGATGTCGGACCTATCGTTAGGTGACTGATGAGATTTTTGACTTGGTTCATTCCCGGCTTCTAGCCTTGGAGGCCAAGTATGCGATCACTCCTCAGCTTCGTGCCATATGGGGTCTGCATAATTAACTTTGTTCTTGGACTTTGTTTTGCTATTGGTTTAGTTGTGGTTGGTTTGGGCCTGTGCGTCTTTTTTCTATTGATTGGGCCTTTGGCCCTCTTGTTTATGTTGTTTTGTTTTGGGCCCTTGGGCATTAGTATTTCCTGTTTGGAATTGTAAGTATTAGGTACTCTTCCTGGGGTATACCCCTCGTATCTTGTACATTCACTTTTTCTTTTATGTGAATAGTAACTTTTTCCAAAAAAAAAAAAAACTTAACGAACTTGCCCTAACCTTAGCCTGAGCTGCCCTTTTTGGGTTTTCAACTCACCGGGCTCTTCTTTTTCTCATGCCCTAATTTTTACCTAAACTGCTTCTTTCAGGTTTTCAGCTTAGCGGGCTTGCCTTAAGTTTTGCCTAAGCTGCCTTTTCAGGTTTTCGACTAAGCAGGCTTCTTTCTTTTTATTATTTTTCTTTGATTCGTTCTTAGACTTGGTTACAAGAGAGATTATCTGTTCTTGCACCGCTTGAAGAAAATATTTCTCGTTATAGCCCTCAGCTCATACGAGTAGGAGACTTGAGAGATGCTCTTCTTGGATTGACTAGCTCTTAGTCATTCTTGATACTCAGATTCATTGGCACTATCCATGGTGGAGGATAGAACATGTAACGTAAGGACATATATTGTATGCGTGCCTTTAGTGGGTTTCATCCACAGTTCATTCTATGATCCTGCCAGACTACATCGTCAGTGTAGTCAGAAGTAAAAGATTATAGATTCACCAACTACTTTTAGTCCCGAGAAACTATTTGCTTGTTATATAGAGCGTGTAAGGGATTCTTGGGTACATCACACCATTGACAGGAACATATTCCATGATCCTGATTTTGAAATTGATGACTAATACAAAGATTGGGTAACCTTTCAGGCTTCCATTCCCGATCTTCTACTTCGAGCTAGGTAGTGTCGTGAGCGATATAGTTAGCCTATTCGTAGTCCATCAAAGTGGTAGAGATGACAATGTCTGTTTCTTGGTTGGCTTAGATGTTCGATGTTTCCTTTCTGTTGTTATGCAAAATAATAAGACATTTCAAAAGACATATTTGCTCCAAACATTTTCATTTCATTAATAAAAGTACAATTTTTGTTCTTCGAACAATATGTGCACAATGATACAACTTCTATCATTAATTAGCCATTTCTAGTTTTCTAAATAATTTTTCAAATCTCTCTCTCTCTTCAGGATTTGTATCAAGTGCAATGCATATGTTCTTAGGTTTTTCGATTGTATCAAGATTAATTTCATGAGTTTGAATGCTATGAATTTCAAATATGCTAGTGAAATGCAAATTATGATGCACAACACCATTAGGAAAGACATTAAACAAGTAAGCAAAATTATTCTTCATTGTATTAAACTTTGAAACATAAATAATGTCCTCTTCTTCAGGTTGGGTACAATCACATCTTCATAAGATACACTTTTAATTCCTTCATCAATAAAAGTAGCTAGGTCGATAGACGGGTCTATTGGCGGTGCTGGTTCTTGAGGCTTCTCCTCCTTGATGGTTATCTTCTCTATCTATCTCATCAAGTCATTCCCTCTGGAGACTCCTACCTGAAGGATATCTCTGAAGATCTTGAATTTGGGCTTTAACATTCCCTTGAAAACCCATGGTTCAGTAGCTCCTACATACTTTGTATCTCGGGCTTTAACAAATTTGATGAACTTCCCTTTCTTAGGCTTATTATCTTCTTCTTCACCTTCAAATTCATAGCCCAACCCTCTTTTAGATGTTTGACCTTTGAAGTTCGAAAAAGATAGTAGGTCGTGTCTATCTTTTCCAAGTCAAGTTCCTGGCATGTACCCTTGTTTCTTCATTATTCCAGCAATGATTGGGCTGACTTCATCAATCATGGCTACTTGGAAGCTGCCCATGTAAGGTATTTCTCCAACCTTCACACCCAAAGCAACTTGTGCAATTGTTGAGGCTGTATGGATGGTTATGATCTCTCTATCCACGTTGAATCAGATTTTCTGATGCAAGGTGGAAGGAACTCCTTCTAGTGGTCGAAACCATGCTCGTCTCAACAAGGCAGTAAATGTGATCGGAATATCAAGGACTATGAATTTTAACATCACTTCGATTGGCCCAGTCTTCACTAAAGCTATGAAGATCCCAATAGTACTCCTCTTCGAGATCATAAGCCCTGATCACCATCTCACAAGGCTCAAGCTCATATTTACTAACCCCGTACTTGTGCAATATCTTCATAGCCATAATATTAATGGTAGATCCATCATCCACCACGATACAAGGAGACGTTTTCCCACCAATCTCTACAGTGATGAACAATGGCTTATTATGGTTTCTCCTTTTGAATGATAGATCTTTATCTGTGAAGGTGATTTCCCCTCTTTCTCTTACCCCTTTGGGTGTTCCTTCAATCAAATCAGTTAGCATTTCGTTACTAGTGGCAGCCATCAGTATCTCTACCTCTGCCACAGCCTTCGCCATCGCTTCTCTATGCTTTTGGCATGATATAAGTAAATCCCAAATGCTAGCATTTGCTTTAGTCTTCTTCAACTGTTTGATCACCTGATCTTCTTCTTCCTTAGTTTCTTTTTCTTTAGTAACTTCTTTGGCCTTTTCAACTACCTTTTCAATTGGTTTCTCCTTCTCATGATAAAATCTACTGCTCCTTGTCACTACTTGGACATTTTCTCTCTCACCTTTGAGTGTTTCTCCCTCAATTCTTTCTTCCTCTTCCTCATCACCATTAAAGTCAGCCCAAAAGTTTGGAAGGGTCTTGACTTGAGGGATGTCATCCCAAATTCCTATGATTCTCACTTCCTTACACCTTCTAGGTAAGCTTTCTCTCCTCGTAAAAGTCTAAACTCGCTTCATTTTCCTAACTTTACTACCCTTCTTCACCTTAAGTCTCTTAGATGGTGGGCCTTTTCTAGCCTATTTTCAAGCCATTCATTTCTTGACAAATAAGCTTGATGGTGTAAGCATCTCTTTGATGGGCGTTACTTCTTCTTCTCCTTCTTCTTAAGGCTCTTCCTCTTCTTGTTCACCAAGATTCACAAGTTCGGGTTCTAAGCTTTGTTGACCCCTTTCACTACAATGTTGGCCTATCCACCTTTCTTGGTGTGAATTTTGGCTACCAAAGGAATGGGCTCATCTTCTACCCTCTTAATGATCTCCTTGGGCTCTTCTTGTTTGGGCTTTCCAGCCTTGGGTTTCTTTGTTGAGGCCGCCTTTCAAGCAGTTTGTTCTAGCATAGACTTCTCCCTTCTCTTGGCTCTCTCGACCTTACTTGATCTACACTTTGCGAGAAAATTCATGACTTGCTCCTCAGTCAAGCCCGATCCAATCATGTTGGTTGATGGAAGAGGCAGCCTATTATAATTAGGCAATGGGTTGCACTTTGTGTCAGACTCATATGTCTTTGTGTCAGGAATCTGGCCCTTGTAAATAAAATCTTGGGTCTCATGGCAAAGGTGAGTGTAATTGTCAATCTTATGGCTAGTCACTTGGTGAAATTCACATTTCTCATGGTGCTTCCAATTCCTTGGTAGTGGCTTGGAAGCTCTCTTGGTGGCAATGGTTGCAAGATCCCTTCAACCCTCAATCTTGGAAAGACGTTAGAAAGTGGCCTTCCTAAACGACTGAATCTTCTTTGTGGAGCAATTGCTTTCACCTCTACATGCTTCGTGCAAGGCTCAATATGGTACTGCCTTTTAGTTCTTTGAGTGTAGCCATGAGTGTTTCTCTTCTGTCTAGAATCTAATTCTTCTATTTAGATGTCTGAGTCATACAAAATTTCAAATGTTTTGATAGGAAAACCCGTCATTGTATCACAAATGAAAGCATGAGCTCTATTGATCGCCATTTGAACCTCGTCCTTCTTCACGGGCCTGGTGGTCATTTTCTCTACCTTAGCCCTCCAATGAACTAGGTACTCCGAAAAAGTCTTGTTGGGCTTTTGTCTTATCGTCTCCAAATCTCTCAATGTTACCCCCAGTTAGGTATTGTGGTGGTACTGTTTCACGAATTGTTGAGAAAATTCCTCCCAATCTTCTTGAACTCTCTTTAGGAGGTCATGACACCATGCTACTGTATCATCTTCTAAGGATAGCATGAAGTATTTTATTATATACTCCTTCGTCAAAGAAGTAGTGGCCATGATGGCTGCGTATTACCTTAAGTGTGTTTTGGGATTCCCTTCTGTATTGAACTTCGGCAAGTCTGGTGCATGAAACTTTGGAGGCAACTATTGGTCTCCCATAAGCAAGATGTCGTCCAGGTCTTCGACCTCTTTCAACCCCTTTTTCTTCGGAAAGGATTGAACATTTTCCATGTCATTGGCCAATTGCTTGACCGATTCAGGTTCTTTATGATTGATCAGGCTTTTCCCCTTATTTCTGCCTTGGCTGGTTTCACCATCAGCATCACCATTGCCCTCGAGTGGCAACTGATTCATGTGGTTGGGCCCATTCTATAAAGCTTCAATGAGTCGGGCCACTTGTTGTTAGAGTGCGGTGATGTCAGCCTCCACTTGAGCCATTTTAGCATTGTTGTTATTTGGTGTAGCCATCTCGTCAATTGATTCTTCTTGCATTGTCAAATGACCACCTCGTATAACCTAAGCTATGATGGCTGCAAAACAAAGGTGTTAATGACATTCATGCCTGCTTGTACGCATGATATGATGCATGCTTATACAAGGGCATGGAACGCTTTCAGCCTTCTAACCTTGTCCCTCCCACACACATGAGGTTGAGTTCTGTTTTCCTAGGATTTTAGGCTTCATTCTTACGACATTACCATGGGATGTGGGGATACTAGATTCTCTCTCTTAATTCTAACATTCATGGTGATGTGGGATTCTTTATGATTATTATAACATGGTTTTCAAAAGGTCATGATAACCCTAACTTATAGCACATGTTCCCATTTTTTTTCTTATAGGTGATTTGACATGTGGCATTTATTCATGGTTTCATGAGGTTTGAGTTGATATTATTCTAATCATAGGGAATTTGACATCCATAGACATGCATTTCAACATGGGTTTTGGATATTAATTCTATTGAAAATTTCTAAAGTCATCTATATGGGCTTAAGTCTCAAGGGTTCAATGGTCTGGCCTCCTTCGAGCGAGGGATGCCCCCTTGGGTCGGTCTCTTTTCATACCAATATATGAATGTATGAATAAGATAGTAAAATATTCATACATTCATATATTTGAACAGTTATTCTAAGTAATAATCCCTCGCCATCAATGTGAGCCCACCCTCACTTCATGACATCATACAATTACACTTCATAATATACAAACATTCATACATTCATAAGTTAAAAATCAAACAAAGCCATAACTTGGTGTCATTGTATTGTAGCCTAGATTCTATAATGGTAATTCTACTTATTGTATTCTAGCATTATTCATATCAATTCAGGTATCATTATGGCATTTCTAGCCTAAAACATAACATCTGTGGCATATTCTAACCTAATTCATGGCATTCATGGTATATTCTAGCCTAATTGAAATAACCACCAATTGCAGCATTTAAGGGCAAAAAATGATAATTTTACCTATTATATGTTATTTTCTAGCATTCACCAAAACAACTAAGTTTTCCTAGTATGATTCTAATCATGTGCTCTTAAATATATTTCTAAGCACTCGGGAATAAGTTAAAATCCTAAGCATGTTTCTAAAGAAGGAAAGGACAAATGATTTACCTTGACAAGCATTTCCACCTTGCAAAACAAATTGGGTTAGCACAATTCATAATAACCTAAACATGCTCCTAAGCATAAAATAAAATCCTAGACATGCTTATTCTAAGCAAGAAAAATAAATGAGAACATGGAAGGGAGGAGGGAATTCTGCTCTCAAAACCTACCTTTCCGCGTTCAGAGCAATAGAATGCCTAAAAAAAAATACTAGAAAAGAATCTCAAATTCTTGAGCACGTCTTTAAAAGGAAGAAAGAGATTATTGTATTCAACAATCGATGTGCATTTCAAAGTGGAGGGAATAGGGTTTATATAGGAGAGGGGTGCAAATGACAGAAGAAATTTCCTAACCAAATTTTTAGAAATAAACCAACAAGGGTCGGGCGGCCATTTTCAGACAGTCTGATGGGCTTCTGATGGACCCCTGGCCATTGGCCAATAGTTCGGCAGCTGTCAAATAGCCGGGCGGCTATCTGATGGCCGACTGACCAATTTCCCTTCGACCCCTTCTTTTTTTATCATCCTTTGTTGTAGTCCTTTCAAATCTTTGTTCCTTTAATTGCACGTAACTTTTGGAATTCAACTCCGATTTGCAATCTGTAAATTTTGGTGAAAATTTGACATCCATAGCTTTGCAATAGTATATGATTCATCACAAGATTCCTACTAGATTAATTTTTGTGATTTTTTGAAGTCATGTGTCAATTTTTCAGACTCTTCACCAACTTCATTTCACCTTTATTTTCTTGACTCTCAAGGGCATTTTGCTCATTTTCTCTACTCAACATTCATTTTCACCTCATTATCGAGCCTCAAAAATCTAGTGTTCACAGTATGCACATGTGAATGATGGAAAGTTAAAGCTGAAAGCATTAAAATGTCTACTTTTTTTCCTACTCATAAGGTATAAAAGGCTATAGATTGTGGTACAAGGCTCAGGGAGTATCAAAACCTATTATTAGCGTAGATGTTGTCTTAAATGAAGATGAAATTCCAAGATTAGCTATGTAGTATGGTGGAGTTTTTGGGATCGACAAATCTGAGGCCACTGGTTTAGAGTTATTGACTGCTCGTTGTGAAGTGGAGTTTGTAAGCATTGTTCATCAGCAAGTAACTAAAGAGGCACTTGAGGCTGAGCAACAACAACCACCATAACCAGATTATAGACTGGCAAGGAATAGAGAAAAGAGGCAGATCAGACCTCCAGGAACATATGGGTAGTCTAACCTTGTGGCTTATGCTTTAAATACAACTGATGTGATTGATAAGAATTAGCCACTTACATACCTTGAGGTTGTGAGTTGTGATGAGTCCGTTTAGTGGAAAGAGGCATTGTTAGATAAGATTAGTTCTTTGAATAAGAATAAGACATGGGAGATTATAGAAATGCCTGAAAAACAAAAACTTGTTGGTTGTAAATGGATATTCAAATTAAAGGAAGGGTTGTCAAGTGAGAAGCCTAGATGGAAGGCTAGGCTAATGGCTAAGGGGTTTACGCAGTGTGAGGGGATTGATTATAATGAGATTTTCGCTCTTGTGGTGAAACACATGTTAATCAAAGTTCTTCCACCACTTGTGGTATCTTTTGATCTTGAGCTTGAGTAGATAGATGTCAAAACTGCATTCTTGCTTGGTGACTTAGGGGAACCACATGACTAGATATGGTTTACTTGCTCTTGTATGTTGATGATATCTCATACTGAGTAAAGCAATCTCAAAAGTTCAAGACTTGAAGGAGTTACTGCAAACTGAGTTTGATGTGAAAGACTAAGGGAAGCTAAGAGGATATTGGGATGGACATTCATAGAGATAGAGACAAAGGTACATTTTTCTTGTCTCAAAAAAACTATCCTTCAAAAGTCTTGCATCTGTTTAACATGGGTGGTGCAAACGCTATTAGTATACTATTAGTAGAGCTTTTAAACTCTCATTTCAGTTGTCTCCCAATATAGATTAGAAGAAACTTCAAATAGATAGGATTCCATAAGCAAATGCAATGGGGAGTATGATGTACTTGATGGTGTGTACTCGTCTAGATATTGCACAGGCTGTGTCAGTTGTTAGCAGCTTTATGGCGAATTTGAGTAAGGTTAATTAAAAAGCAGTAAAATGGCTATTGAGATATTTAAAATGATCAATCAGTAGAGGATTGATATTCGGCAAAACAGAACAAGAAGGGACAATTTTAAAGGGCTTTATTAATGTGGATTATGCAAGGGATCTTAATAAGAGGAGGTCTCAAACGAGCTTTGTGTTCTCATTCGGTGGAGGATGTATTAGTTGAAAAGCTCAATTGCAATCCATAGTTGCTTTATCAACTATAGAGTCTAAATATATAGCTATTACTAAAGTTATAAAGGAGGCTTTATGGTAAATAGGTTTGGTAGCTGAACTTGGAGTGCCATAAGAGTCAATGACTATCTTTTGTGATAGTTGAAGTGCTATATATATGATGAAGAATCAAATGTATCACGAACGTACAAATCATATTGATTTGAGGTTACATTTTGTTTGTGATGTCATGGCTCAAGGGCTTGTGCAAGTGGAGAACATTCCTACAAAAGACAATCCTGCTGAAGTGGCCATGAAGGTAGTACCATTGAGTAGGTTCTTGTATTTTCTGGATCTGTTAAAGAGAGGTTCCTTTATGAGTTCCATTAAGGGAAGACTGCAGTGTGTTATAGAGATGGAAGATTTGAGATCCAAGGTGGAGATTTGTTAGCTTTGGCCCACAAATCCAAGTAGAATTATGTGTCAAACTTGGGTACTTGCACTCCTGCACAAGGTGGATTACGGTCCTTCGCAAGTCAGGCAATAATGTTGTACTCCTACGTAAGTGGAGTTGTGCCACTACACAACAACAGGAAAGACACTTCACGTTTTAGGCAAAAACCCTACGCTCCTATGCAAGGCACATTGAGTCACTATGCAAATGGTAGTCATTATTGACAAATTAGACATTGTTTAAAGTCTTTCTTTTCTATTTGGGAGAGGACTACTGAATATTCTCTTGTAAGGTTTCTAAAGAAACAAAAAGGGGTAAGAAAGAATGTTGTTGAGAGATAGTATTGTAACACCTTATAATTTGTTTTTCGCCATAGTA
Source organism: Boswellia sacra (assembly GCA_013180625.2). Classification (NCBI taxonomy): domain Eukaryota; kingdom Viridiplantae; phylum Streptophyta; class Magnoliopsida; order Sapindales; family Burseraceae; genus Boswellia; species Boswellia sacra. The sequence goes on from SNVD02002615.1 coordinate 63,203, forward strand.
AAATTCTTCTGCAGCATTCCAAGTGGATTTAGGTTCTTCTTGAACTGAAGCATTTAAATTGTGGTCTTATCTCTAGTGTTATAACTTGCTTGATTGTTTATTAGTCTGCCTTGATTGATATCTCTATTGTGCGTTGTTATTACTTGATTTTTGGGTGGATTTGGTTGGCAAAGATCTTGGTTTCACAATAGTTTCTTTTATAAGTCATATATGACTTATATGGTCTACGTGTCTTGGATTTCTTTTCTGTGGGACCAACATTATTATTGACTTTTGTATTACAGCCATATTGCATGTAGAAATCTCCTATAGCCTTAATGACTAAATATAATCATAGTGCCAAAGGGGAGGTTGATAATTGGCCGATTGTCTAGTGATTGTTTGAATAGAAATTTCGGTGGCAGACGTGCACTAGATTTGGAGAGGATAAGGAGCCAAGTTATTGGTTGTACTTCTGGCTACCAATTTGGTGAAATTTGTCGCTGGCAGTGAAGTGGACAGGTAAAGAGCCATTAGGGAAAGCTTAAAATTTAAGTACTGAATACTCTTGTTCATTTGGTTTCATACTTTTTTGAATTTAAGATTTCACATATTACAATATAGTTTCACTATTATGTTTTAATGTAATACTATGCTTTCAAATTTATATAACAAGTTTATAAACCCAGTATGATAATCATTTATGAAGCCATCAGTTACATTAATTTTGACAGCCACTTGATATCCATATATAAAGATATGTTTCTCGAGACACAAAATTTAGAAAGAAAGCTTTGGACCTATAGCTATAGCTATACTTACAAAGACACATGTCAACCTTGTAATATATATTAACTTATGTTATTAAAAAATTTTATTTTATCTTCCTTTTACTATATATCAATTTTATATTATGCCAACAGTCAAAATCTATTCATTCATTGTTATTGTGCTTGTTTTCACATTCTTCAAGAACTCATCCGATTTTTCTCTACCACAAATATGTTGACAAACTAAACTTAATATTAACTATTATAGATGCTAGATTTTTTAGGAATGTCGAGCAATAGAAATGGCTGAAATGCCCTTGCAGCAAAATGAGGAAAGGTGAGAAGAAACCGATTAAAAGCCTTGAAAACTAACATGTGAGTTCGAAAAATCACAAAAATTAATCCAGGAAGACTCTAATGATGAGTCATATACCGTTGTGAAGTTACAGATGTCTAGTTTTCAAAGAATTTTATGAGTTGCAAATTGGAGTTTAACTCAAAGAGTTACGCATGATCAGACAGCTAAAGGTCAAAAAGGACTACATTGAAAAAAATACAAAATTAAAGGGTTCGGTGAGCCACAACTGGTCACCGTTAGAGTGTCAACCGGTGATCTTCCAACAGCCAACTAGCTGTTGTCCTTTTATATTTAGAAAATTGCATTGGAGACCTTCCTTTTTTTGTTTTTTGCTTCATTTTTCAACTTCAACCCTCTCCTATATAAATACCCCTCTCCCCACATTCACTAACACATATAGAAATCATCTCTCTCTCTCTCTCTCTCTCTCCCCCTCTCCAAGACACGCTTGTGAGAATTCTAAGGAGTCCTTTCTACTCTAATATTTTTTAGGCATTTTATATTGCTCTAAACCCGAAAAGGGTTTGTCCTCATAGTAGTTCTTTCTTTTCTCTCTTTATTTCTTCTTTATTTTTCTTACTTAGAATTAAGCATATTTAGGTTTATTCTTGCTTAGAATAAGCATGTATAGGATTTATTTTAATGCTTAAAAGCATGTTTATGGTTCTTCAGAATTGTTCTCACCCTTATTCGTTTTGTAAGATGGATAAGCGTGTAAAGGTAAATCTGCTTTCCCTCCTTTACCAGAAACATATTTAGGAGTTTATTTTCTTTGTGAATGCTTAGAAATATGTTTAAAAACACATGTCTAGAATCATGCTGGGAAGACTTGTAATTGCTTTGAAGTATGCTAGGAAATAGCATAGATTAGGCAAGAGTTGCCATGTTTTGCCATGATTTTATATTATAGCTTTGTATGAATAAATGTATGAATATACCATGTTTAGAAGTATAATTGACTAATTGTATGATGTTGTAGAACAGTGGTAGACTCACATTGGTGGTGGGGCGTGATCACTTAGAATAATTGAATGCATGTTTGAATGATGCCATGAAAAAGGCTTCATAGGCGTTGAATAGACTCACATATGGTGGTGAAGAATTCATTGCGTATTGAATCTCGAATTGATTATTTGATTACTTGAATATATGATTTATTGTGAAAGAATGAATGGATATTTGAAGTGTTTTAAAAGTAGAATTTACTTTATTTGTTAAAGAGCAATGTAATCCTCTCCCTTATCCCCCATGTTTGAAAATGAATATAATTCTAGTCTCCTCATGCTTTCTTTGTATGAATATACAATTATATTGGTTGAATATCACCTTACATGTCTTAAAGAAGATTAAATAAAAAATGTGTGCATAAAACAAATAACCCTAAGTGAACTATATAACAACAAGAGCTATTTCTATTTGGTATACCCTAGTGGAGGCCAGATTTTGATCTAGGCATGCTGAATGGCTCATACCTAGCTTGGTAGCCCTATCTCTGAAGGGATAAAGGTAGTTATGGTCCAAAAGCGAGGGATCAAATTGTCTCCATTCATTTCTCAATTGAATAATTAGGTGGCGACTCCATTTCTCTATACATGCTCGTGGCTTGTTTGTGTTTCTTTAAGTCTTAAAAAAGGCTTTAACATAGTGTCATGGTTGCAAATGCTTCGGTGGGATGACAACCCCGTTCACAGTGGTGACTCCACTGGGGATAAGAGAAGTTGATTCCAATTGGGATACCAAATTCTATCACCTCATGTTGATATTTTGAGTCCTTACATCATTACTCTTTGCACACAATGAGCACGGATTACCTAAACTAGTCGTGTGGCATTGGCATGAGAAGTCTGTGGCTTCATTGCACCCTTAAACAACTCATGCTGGTGTCATCAACTTTGAGCACATACCATTGATTTGATACAAAAAGAAACCGACCTAAGGGGGCACTCTCACTCGAAAGAGCCCAGGCCATTGGACTCTTGAGACTCAAGCCCATGTAGATAAATTCCAAACCCATGTTGAAATGCATGCCCATGGATATAAATTATGCACAATAAGAATAACATTAACTCAAACCTCATGGAACTATGAACAAGTGCCACATGTCAAATCACCCATAAAAATAAAACGGGGACATGTGCCATGAGTTAAGGTTATCATGACTTTTAAAGGATCTCATATTCCTATATATCATGATGATGAATTGGGAATGTGGCCAAAAATCTTAGGAAAAGAGACTCGACCTCATTTGTGTGGGGGAAATAAGGTTGGAAGGCTAAAAGAATATGTATGCCCTTGTATGAGCATGCATCATATTATACATACATGCGTGCGTGCATGGCATTAACGCTTTTGTTTTGCAGCCATCATAGCTTGGGTTAGATGAGGTGGTTGGTTATCAAAACTAGAAGAACCAGTCATTGAGATGGCCATACCCAAGAATAACAATCAAGAGATGGTCAACCTACGAACTAATACGAGTGCACTTCAATAACAAATAGCCCAACTTATTGGAGCTCTATGAAATGGGCCTAATCGCACGAACCAACTGTCACTGAAGGTAATGGTGGTGATGAGGGTGAGACCAGCCTAGGCAGAGATAGGGGAAAACAAAAGCGTTAATGCCATACCCAAGAATAACAATCAAGAGATGGTCAACCTACCAACTGATGCGAGTGCACTTCAATAACAAATAGCCCAACTTATTGGAGCTCTATGAAATAGGCCTAATCGCACGAACTAACTGTCACTGAAGGTAATGGTGGTGATGAGGGTGAGACCAGCCTAGGCAGAGATAGGGGAAAACCCTAGCTAGCCAAGACGAGCCGAATCGGCCAAGCAATTGGCCAAAGACATGGAGAAGATCTAATCTCTCTTGAAGAATAAAGGGTTGAAAGGGGTCGAAGACCTAGACGACACCCTGCTCATTAGGTACAATGATTTGCCTCCAAAGTTTCGCATGGCAAATTTGCCCAACTTCAATGGATAAGGCAATCTGATTACACATTTGAGGTTGTATGCTGTTAGTATGCCGACCAAAAGGGGGCTTGAATTGGGATTTTATTTATAAAAACAAATTTATAAAACTTTTCTTGAAAGATCAAAATTAGTTCACTCTTTCTTTGAGAATAAAGGTGAATAAGATGAAATTAGAAGTTATCTAAGATGCAATCAAGGGAATAACAATAATGAACAATCACAAGTGCAAGTAAATATAAAAAGGATAGGGATAGAGAGAGTGTAATCCTAATTTACGTGGTTTGGCAAACCTTGCCTACGTCGACGAGCACCTAGCTCCTCCACAAGCTAGACTTTTCACTAAGTTGTAGAATTCTTTACAACTTGCTTGATGAACAACCTCACCAAAGCTTCTTCCTTCAACCCTTGATAACACCACACCAAGAGTTCTCTCAATTGGTTAACTCTTGATAACACCATACCAAGAGTTCCCTCAATTGTTTAACTCTTGATAACACCACACCAAGAGTTCTCTGAAGGATAGCTATTATCCTTTACAAGAATGATCTCACTCTTACCACTATACAAGAACAAAGAAAATTATTTACAATAAAAATACAATTATCCCCAAAGAGTAGATAAAGAATATAAAAGCTCTCTAAACTTGATATTTGTCTTTTTTGTTGCTTGATGGATTCTTGTTGAATACATGGGAGAAGGGCTCCTTTTATAGGCAAATGAGATGAACTTAATCAAGTGAAGACACCAACTCCAAATTTTCTTCCTATCATAAAAATCGTAATTTTGTCAGCCATTTTTTTCATTGTTTTGCTTGAAACTTGAAAATCTACAAAACAATAAAGATATTCATATTTGAATAAGCTTTTTAACACATCAAGAATCAAGTCATTTGGATATCTCTATCTCAAGATAGGGATAAAAGACCATTAAGTGCTCATGTCAGTTGATTTTTCTTCCTTGTGTCAGTCTATCGATTTGAGTGATGATTATGTCAGCCTTCCATTTAAAATTTGAATTTCTTCAAAACATAAAAGATCTACATATTTGAATAATATTTCTAAAAAATAAAGAAACCAGTCATTTCAATATCTCTATCTCAAGATATAGATAAAAGACCATTCAGTGCTCATGTCAGTTGATTTTTCTTTCTTGTGTCAGTCCACCGAATTGAATGATGATTATGTCGGCCTTCCATTTGAAATTTAAATTTCTTGAAATAGTAAAAGATATGGATATTTGAATAATCTTTCAAATACATTAATAATCAAGTCATTTTGATATCTCTATCTCAAGATAAGGATAAAAGACCATTCGGTACCCATGTCAGTTGATTTTTCTTCCTTGTGTCAGTCTGCCGACTTGAATGATCATTATGTCGGCCTTCATTTTGAAATTTGAATTTCTTAAAATAATATGAAATGTGTTCCATTAAATCATCTTTCCATCACCTTAAGAATCAAGTGATTTGGATATCTCAAGCTCAAAATATGTCTAAAATAGCATTCGGTGCTCATATCAGCTGATTCTGTTTGTCCTTTAACTTGCATGATGATTTGGAAAACCTTTTACTTGAAATTTGAATTTCTTTAAAACATATAAAATATTATTAATTAAGTAAGCTTTTTAAAGGCCCAAGAGTCACATCATTTGGACATTTATAGAGAAATATATGACTAATTCATTCAATATTGCTCATGTGTCACATTCCTTGAGTCAAACCTTGTTCGTAAACTTTGGTGCCTTTAACATATAGTCTTCTCCTTAGCTTCAACATTTCATTTTAATAAACCTCTTCTTGATTTTACAGATATTTCATTGATCTTATTCTTATATATAAATAAACATATTAGTAATACCTCAATGAATCAATGTGTATTGTTATCATCAAAATTATCATGTAGTCTTAGGGCTAATAATCTCCCCATTTTTGATGGTGTCAAACCATTGATTGCTTTAAAATAATATCTAAAATCCAGAATAGAAATAAAAAAATCTAAAATCAAGAATAAGCAAAAAGATAGTAATTGTTATAAATATAAGCAATCCAACCATTTCTTCCCCTTTTGTTATCCTCAAAAAGATGTAATCAAATTAACTACTCCCCCTAAATATATTCTCCCCCTTAACAAATGCTATCATTCAAAAATTATCATATAAAAGCAAAATTAAGACATATCCAAATGAAGCAATTGTAGAGATTTATTTCTTGTAATAAATTTATTTTGTTTAAAAGAAGTTCTCACTCGTTTTCCAAACTGACAAGCACAAATCTTATCCTTTTCAAATTTTATTCTTGGAAGACCATCAAATAAATCATTTTCATAAATTTTTTAAATTGTAACCATGCTAGCATGACCTAATCCGTTATGCCATAACCAAGCATCATGATTAACAATGAAACACTTTTCTACATGATTATTAACATCAATATCAATTGTATAAATTTACCACATCTATTACTAATAAATAATATCTTATTATTACTAACATCCTTAATCACATATCTATTAGGCTCAAAAGCAACAAAATATCCCTTATCACACAATTGACTAATGCTAATCAAATCATGTTTCAAACCATTAATAAACAAAACATTTTCAATAATAGGTGAAAAAGGGTTACCAATATCACCATGTCCGATTAACCTTCCTTTGGCATTATCACTGAAGGTCACATATCCTTCTTTCTTCATGATTAATCTTGAGAACTTGGAGACATCTTCGGTCATATGCCTTGAGCATCCACTATCTAAGTACCACTTATATTTGCCACTCCTTTGTTTCTATTATCAGCATTCAAAGAGTAACTTTTTGATACCCAAATGTTCTTGGGTCCTTAGGGGTTAGTTATGGTACTTTTTGGAACCCATGTTTGTTTCAAGTTAGGACTTCTCCTAATTAGCAAGAATGCACTTTGCATCCTTTTCTTCCACAATAAGTACATGAATGATTAGGAATTTCCCTAGAAGATGTATGAGCAAAATAGTTTTTAAAATACTTTTGATTTTTATAAGTTTTATATCGTGAGCCTCTTTTATGAAAAACACACCTTTGATTTTGCAACATAGAGTTCAAATTTTTTGTGCTTTTTGTAAAACTATCAGCAATATTTCTTGAGTCATTATTTTTATTTTTCAGAACAACATTTTCTTTCTCCAATTTATCAAAATCCCTTTGTTTTAGAATCTCGTTTTCAGTTTTTAATAAATATATTTGATTTTCCAAACTTTCAAAATCTTTTTGCTTTAAAATTTCATTTTTATTTTATAAAGCTTCATTTGTTTCCACCAACTCTTCTAATTGAGATAACATGATTTTTTACTTCTTTTTGAAAGCATTGATTTTTGAATTTTGTTTATCAACTTGCGCATGAAAATTTTTGAAAGCATTCAAGTAATTCATCATATGAAAGCTTAGGATCATAATTTAGAATACTTACCTCATCTTCTCTTAAAGCCATGAAGCACATGTTTGCCACTTTGCAATCTTCTTCTTCGGTTGAAGATTTGAAAGCAATATTTTTCTTTTTCTTGAAATCTTCGTCATTCTCCTTTAAGGTGATTTCATGAGTCATGAGAGAACCCATAAGTTCTTCTAATGGTAGTTTGGTGAGGCCCTTACTTATTGAATTGTTGTCATCTTTGGCTCCAAGATTTTGGTAGAAACCTAAGAATCTTTCTCACCATTTCAACATTAGAATAAGATTTATCAAGAGATTCAAACCATTGACAATATCCGTAAATCCAGTAAACATTTCAGAAATTGATTCATCCGGTTTCATCTAAAAGCTCGTAACTATGAACTAGCATACTAATTTTGGATTCTTTAACTTGACTAGTTCTTTCATGAGTTACTTCAAGTGTGTGCCATATTTCTTGTGTCATAGAACAAGTAGATATTCTGTTAAACTCATTTCTATCTAGAGCACAATATAACATATTTATAGCTTTAGCATTCAAACTCAATTTCTTTTTATCATCTTCACTAGACTCTTTAGATTCTTTAAGCATGCTTTCTCCATTTTCAACTTTGCTAGGAACAAATGGGTCCTTTTGAAACAATAGACCATAAATAATAATCAAAATATTGCAAAAAAATACTTATTCTAGTTTTCCAATAAGAGTAATCACTTCCATTAAAAGATGGAGGTCCAAAGATAGAAAACCCCTCGACATATGAAGTCGGATTAAAAGTTGCCATAACTAAAAATCGGTTAAGATTTAAAAAAAAAATTGAGCAACCTTGCTCTGATACCACTTGTTGACCCAGGTATGGCAACCCAAGAGGGGGGGTGTATTGGGTTTTTTTTTATAGAAACGGATTCATAAAATTTTTCTTGAAATATCAAAATTAGTTCACTCTTTTTTAGAGAATAAAGGTGAAGAAGATGAAATTAGAAGTTATCTAAGATGCAATCAATAGAATAACAATAATGAACAATCACAAGTGCAAGTAAATATAAAGAGGATAGGGATAGAGAGAGTGCAATCTCAATGTACGTGACTAGACGAACCTTGCCTACGTCGACGGGCTCCTAGCTCCTCCAAAAGCTAGGCTTTCCACAAAGTTATAGAATTCTGTACAACTTGCTTGATGAACAACCTCACCAAGGCTTCTTCCTTCAACCCTTAATAACACCACACCAAGAGTTTTCTCAATTTTTTAACTCTTGATAACACTGCACCAAGAGTTCTCTCAAGGATAACTATTATCCTTCACAAGAATGATCTCACTCTCACCACTATAAAAGAACAAAGAAAATTATTTACAATAAAAATATAACTCTCCGCAAATAGTAGATAAAGAATATAAAAGCTCTCTGAACTTGATATTTATCTTTTTTGTTGCTTGATGGATTCTTGTTGAATGCATAGAAGAAGGGCTCCTTTTGTAGGCAAATCAGATGAACTTAATCAAGCGAAGACACCAACTCCAAATTTTCTGACCACCATAAAAACCATACTCTTGTAGGTCATTTTTGTAAATGTTCCATTCAAAATTTGAAAATCTGCAAAATATAAAAATCTGCTTATTTCAATAAGCTTTCAAACGCATTAAGAATCAAGTCATTTGGATATCCCTATCCCAAGATATGGCCAAAAGACCAGTCGATGCTCATTAAGAATCAATTCTTCCTTGCGTCAGTCCATCGATTTGATTGATGATTATGTCAACCTTCCATTTGAAATTTGAATTTCTTCAAAACATAAAAGATCTGCATATTTGAATAATATTTCCAATCAAGATATGGCCAAAAAGACCATTTGGTGCTCATGTCAGTTGATTTTTCTTCCTTGTGTCAATCTGCCAAATTGAATGATGATTATGTCAGCCTTCTATTTGAAATTTCAATTTCTTCAAATCATAAAAGATATGAATATTTGAATAATCTTTCCAAAACATTAAGAATCAAGTCATTTGGATATCTCTATCTCAAGATATGGATAAAAGACCATTCAATGCTCATGTCAGTTGATTTTTCTTCCTTGTGTCAGTCACCTAACTTGAATGATGATTATGTCAAGCTTCCATTTGAAATTCAAATCTCTTAAAAATAATTGAAATGTGCTCCATTAAATAATCTTTCCAACACCTTAAGAATCAAGTGATTTGGATGTCTGTAGCTCAAGATATGTCCAAAATAGCATTCGGTCCTCATGTCAGCTAATTCTATTTGTACTTTAAATTGCATTATGATTTGGATAGCCTTTCACTTGAAATTTGAATGTCTTTAAAATATATAAAATATTAGTAATTGAGTAAGCTTTCTAAAGGCTCAAGAATCAAGTCATTTAGACATTTATAGAGAAATATATGACCAATTGATTGAACATTGCTCATGTGTCACATTCCTTGAGTCAAATCTTGTTCTTAAACTTTGGTGCCTTTAACATATAGTCTTTTCCTTAGCTTCAACGCTTCATTTTAATAAGCCTCTTCTTGATTTTACAAGTATTTTATTGATCTTATTCTTGCACATAAATAAACATATTAGTAATACCTCAATGAATCAGTGTGTATTGTTATCATCAAAATTATCATGTAGCCTTAGGGCTAACAATGTGTTTGATGATCATTAATAAAGTCATAATACTCATTGGAAATAGATTTTTGGTAATACATGAAATTGTGTTATTTGCATGCTTAACTCTTTGCTAGATGAGTTTCATTATTGATTCTTTAATCATTTGAGCATAATAGCCATGAATAAAGAACTTAATACCGTTAGAGAAACTTTTTGTGAATAAAGCTTGGCATTGAGATCTTATAAATAAGACTCTAGAACCCATTTTGATCATCACTTGAGGTGAAATCCTAGGCTTCACAAAATAAGGGAAGTGATTTAGGCCTTCTTTGGATCGATTGAGTCTTTCAAGCACACCTAATCATGATTTATTATCCCTAGTGTACCGTATTCAACCTAATCAATCATTTTCTTTGTCAAATAACAAAATTTATCCTAACACTAGAAAATTTTCTCTTATATTTTGATGATAACAATACACATTGATTCATTGAGGTATTACTAATATGTTTATTTATGTGCAAGAATAAGATCAATGAAATACTTGTAAAATCAAGAAGAGGCTTATTAAAATCAAGCATTGAAGCTAAGGAGAAAACTAAATGTTAAAGGCAACAAAGTTTAAGAACAAGGTTTGACTCAAGGAATGTGACACATGAGTAATGTTTAATCAATTGGTCATATATTTCTCTATAAATGTCCAAATGATATGACTCTTGAGCCTTTAGAAAGATTACGAAATTAATAACATTTTATATTTCTTAAAGAAATTCAAATTTCAAGTCAAAGGTTGTCCAAATCATCATGTAAACTAAATGACCAACAGAATCAGTTGACATGAGCATGGAATGCTATTTTGGACATATCGTTAGCTAAAGATACCCAAGTATGATTTAATGAAGCACATTTCATATTTTTGGAAGAAATTCAAATTTCAAATGGAAGGCTGACATAATCATCATGCAAGTTGGTGGACTGACACATGAAAGAAAAATCAAATAATATGAGCACTGAATGGTCTTTTGTCCATATCTTGAGATAGAAATATCTAAATGACTTGATTCTTAATTCGTTGGAAAGCTTATTCAAATATGCAGATCTTTTCTATTTTGCATATTTTAAAATTTCAAATGAAACATAGACAAAAATGGCCAACACAATTATGGTTTTTATGGTAGGCAAAAAAAATTGGAGTTGGTGTCTTCACTTTATTAAGTTCATCTCATTTGCTTATAAAAGGAGCCTTTCTCCCATGCATTCAATAAGAATCCATCAAGCAACAAATAAGAGAAATATCAAGTGTAGAGAGCTTTTCTATTCTTTATCTACTCTTTGAGGAGAGTTGTACTTTTATTATAAACAATTTTCTTTGTTCTTGCATTGTGGTGAGAGTGATATCATTCTTGTGAAGCATAATAGTTATCCTTGAGAGAACTCGTGGTGTGGTGTTATCAATAGTTAAACAATTGAGAGAACTCTTGGTGTGGTGTTATCAAGGATTGAATGAAGAAGTCTTGGTGAGGTTTTTCATCAAGCAAGTTGTAAAGAATTCTACAACTTAGTGGAAAGCCTAGGTTGTGGAGAAGCTAGGAGCCCGTGGACGTAGGCAAGGTTTGTCGAACCACATAAATTGAGATTACACTCTCTCTATCCCTATCCTCTTTAATTTTATTTGCACTTGTGATTGTTAACTATTGTTACTTTCTTGATTGCAGCTTAGATAGCTTCTAATTTCATCTTCATCACCTTTATTCTCAAATAAAAGAGTGAACTAATTTTGATCTTTGAAGAAAAGTTTTATAAATTCGTTTTTATAAATAAAAACCCAATTCACCCCTTCTTGGGTTGCCATACTTGGGTCAACACCCTTCACTCATAGTATATGAAAATTCTAGAAAAAAAACACTAAGAGCCATCCTTGTGAAAGAATTTGACAAGTTTTCTGCAATTTTGAGCTCAAGGAAGAAAAAAGAAAGAAAAATAGAAGAAAAAGGAAAAATAAGAAAAGAGAAACAAAAAAAATTAGAAAAGAAGAAAAAGAAAAGAGTCCTAGTCCCACTGCTTGTAAAATTTAATGGTGTAGCCACTCAAAATCGAAAAGCAAAGCAAATGTGGTATATGAAGACTCAAAGTTTGGAGGTATAGCCATTCACAATTGAAACAAACATGATAATGAAAATGAGTTGATGCTCTCAATTAAAAGCTAGAATTATTGTATGACTATGAGTGAGTTAACCTTATTATTTTCTTATCATACCTTGACCCAAGCCTAACATTACAAGCTTGATAAAGCCTTAATGATCCTTGATGTTGTGATCAGCCTACATTAGTGGAGAGCAGTGTGAAATGCGGGCTTATGGTAGTCTTTTTTCATTAGAGATTGATCATTAGCTCTCATTTCCATAAAGCTATCTGAGTTTCATAGAGTCAAGCATGATTGGTTATACATACACACCCACAGAGAATCTTGAATGAAGCAATTCTGGCATTAGACTCAAAATTGTGAACAATCATAATGTCAATGCATTGCCTTTGAGCTATGGAATTTGAGAAATCGTTGAAGAATTCAAATGTGAATCAAATTAATGAACAAGTCACATTTAACATTTCAACTTATTGTTGGAGGATATTGAATGTGCTGAAAACATGTTAAGAAGAAGAAAATATGCCAGCAGTTCCCATCAATGGTATCAAAGAAGGCAGCCTAGCCACCAACAGTGAAGAAGCAAGATATATGAAAGAAGTTGGCCATTTCGTCCAGCATAGATGTCTACAAAGAAGGACAAATACTGCCCTCAAAGCTAGATGAAGAAATTCCCAAGACAGTACTAAACTTTTCATACAAAGGGCAAAGAATTGCCCATTTATCTTAAGAAGTGAAAAGAAGCATGAGGGCTAAGAATTCCCCGTTCATCTTAAGAAAAGAAAATAATAAGGGGGCAAATAATTGCCCTAACGGTCTTGAAAATCATGATAGATAAAATTGTCCCAATCATCTTGAAGGAAGTGTAAGAAATGGTGCTCAAAATAGGTAAACTAATTATTCGCTAGAGGATTGTTTTAAGCATTTGAGGATTTAAATTGAGAGCTTTCCCATTCTCATTAGCAGATTCGGCAAAAGATTAGCTGTACTATCTACCACCAGGTACCATTACCACTTGGAATGAGTTGAGTAAACTCCTTTTGGATAAATACTTTCCAGCCTCGAAAGTTACAAATATTAGAAAAGATATTAGTGGCATTCGACAACACAATGGAGAATCACTTCATGAATATTGGGAAAGATTTCAAAGGTTATGTGCTAGCTGTCCAAACCACCAAATTAGTGATGGACTCCTAATTCAATATTTCTATGAGGGTCTCTTACTAATGGAAAGGAGTATCATTGATACTGCTAGTGGTGGAGCACTAGTTAATAAAACACCGAACGTTGCAAGACGTTTGATTAGTGACATGGCAGCGAACTCCCAACAATTCAGCAGTCAATTTGAGCCACAACTACCAAAAAGAGTAAATGAGGTAAGTACTTCAAACATTGAACAACAACTTTGTGAACTTACCTCTCTCGTAAAAAAAAAATGGTTGTAGGACATATGCAGCAATCTTATGCATATGGAGTATGTTCTGCCATGGACCATCCAACCAACATGTGTCCAACTTTACAAGAAGGAGATACAGAACAAGCCAATGCCATGGGTGGATTTCCAGGACAACCAAGGCAAAGGTATGACCCTTTCTCCAATACTTACAATGCTGGATGGAGAGATCACCCTAATTTAAGATATAGGAATCATCAACCAATTGCCCCAAATGCCATACCAAATCGACCACCAGGTTTCAATCAACCAAGGGTGCAACAACCATTTCAAGCACAACCACAACCAGCACCACAACCAGCTCCATAAAATTCAGGTATGTCTCTCCAGGATATTGTTAAAGTACTTGCCACTAACACAATGCAATTTCAGCAGGAAACTAGGGCAAGTATCCAAAACCTGGAAAATCAAATGGGACAATTGGCCACTAAAATGAGCAAATTTGAGAGTCAAAGCTTAGGAAAATTACCTTCTTAGCCAGTGATCAATCCAAGAGAGAATGCTAGTGCTGTAACTTTGAGAAGTGGGAAGCAATTAGAGATTCCACCAAAGAAATCGCAAACTGATGAAGGGGATGATATCACTTCCACCATGAATAAAACATCATCTTCTAACGTAAATCCGAAAACCCATATTCCTTCATATGTTACTCCTCCACCTTTTCCTAACAGATTTACAAAATCAAAGAAGGAGGAACAAGAACAGGAAATCCTGGAAACTTTTCGCAAGATCGAGGTGAATATACCACTTCTGGATGCTATCAAGCAAGTACCTCGTTATGCAAAATTTTTGAAGGAGTTATGCACCAACAAGAGAAAGTTGAAAGGAAATGAGAAGGTAAGTGTGGGGGAAAATGTTTTAGCTGTATTGCAAAGAAAAATTCCTCCGAAATGCAAAGATCCAGGTACGTTCACCATTCCATGCACCATTGGTAATACCAAGTTTGAAAGAGATATGTTAGACTTAGAAGCATCTATTAATGTCATGCCATATTCTATTTATGCTTCTTTGAATCTTGGACCCCTTGCGGAAACTGGTATTGTAATTCTACTTGCTGATCGTTCTAATGCATATCCCAAAGGAGTTGTGGAAGATATGCTTGTGCAGGTAAATCAATTGGTTTTTCCAGCAGATTTCTATGTTCTAGAAATGGAGGATGAGACATTTCCCAATCCAACATAGATTCTTTTGGGGAGGCCATTCTTGAAAACTGTCCGAATCAAGATTGATGTTCATGATGGTACTCTCACCATGGAGTTTGATGGCGAGGTGATTCGTTTCAATATTTTTGAGGCAATGAGGTACCCTAGTGACTTGCATTCTGTTTTTGCAGTTGATGTTATTGATTCTTTGGCACAACAACTTTTTGAGTTAACTCGCAAGGATGCATTGGAAGTAGCCATTAGTGAGCACATTGGGGCAGAAAATTCCAGAGAATCGAGGAAGTTGATACAAGTGTCTAAAGAAGTGGAGGAAGCTGTGGCAAGCTTGGATGAGACTATAGCTATCACCACAAACAGGTATGATGTTTCGTATATTGAATTGCCTTTATCTAATGAGAAACTTCTTCCTTCTGTGATGAAAGCACCTGCGTTTGAGCTTAAGCCTCTTCTAGATCATTTGAAGCATGTATTCTTGGGTGAGAAAGATACTTTGCCAGTCATAATAGCAAAGGGCCTTGCACCATTACAAGAAGAGAAACTCATCCGAGTGCTTCGAGATCACAAAACAGCCATTGGGTGGACAATTGCTGACATCAAAGGTATTAGCCAGCCATATGCATGCACCGTATCTTGTTAGAAGAGGGATCCAAGCCCACTAGAGAAGCACAGCGGAGGTTGAATCCTCCAATGATGGAAGTTGTCAAGAAAGAAATCCTGAAATTGTTAGATGTGGGTGTGATTTATCCAATTTCGGACAGCAAGTGGGTGAGTCCAGTCCAAGTTGTTTCGAAGAAATCTGGTGTTACGGTGGTTAAGAATGACAATAATGAGCTAGTTCCCACTCGTATCCAAACTGGCTGGCGAGTTTGTATTGATTATCGGAAGCTCAATTCAGCAACTTGCAAGGATCACTTTTCTTTGCCATTCATTGATCAAATGCTGGAGAGGTTAGCAAGTCATTCTCACTATTGTTTTCTTGATGGCTATTCAGGATATAATCAGATTGTCATTGCCCCCGAGGATCAAGAGAAAACTACATTCACATGCCCATTCGATACATTTGCCTATCGACGCATGCCATTCAGTCTTTGCAATGCCCCTACCACTTTCCAAAGGTGTATGGTAAGTATTTTCTCTGATTATGTTGAGAACATCATTGAAGTATTTATGGATGACTATAGTGTTTTCGATGATTCTTTTGATAAATGCCTTGACAACCTTACCCTTATGCTTCAAAGATGTATAGAAACTAACCTTGTTCTAAATTGGGAGAAATGTCATTTTATGGTAGATCATGGTATAGTTTTGGGACATGTTATTTCTGCTAAGGGTATAGAGGTGGATAAATCCAAGATAAATCTTATATGTTCCTTACCACCTCCCACAAGTGTACGGGATATTCGCTCGTTTCTTGGTCATGCAGGTTTTTATCGTAGATTCATCAAAGATTTCTCGAAGATAGCATTGCCCCTGTATAGATTATTACAGAATGATGTAGCCTTTGAATTTGATGAGAAATGCAAAGAGGCATTTGAGAAACTGAAGAAACTCTTGACTTCGGCTCCAATAATCCAACCTCCAAATTGGGATTATCCATTCGAGATCATGTGCGATGCGAGTGACTATGCTGTGGGTGCCGTTTTGGGTCAACGAATTGGCAAAATTCCACATGCCATTTATTACGCATCTCGGACTTTAAATGATGCTCAACTTCATTATTCTACCACTGAGAAATAGCTACTAGCGGTTATTTTTGCTTTAGAAAAGTTTCGATCTTATTTGATTGGTACTAAAGTAACCGTTTATTTTGATCATGCAGCTTTGAGATACTTGCTCACAAAGAAAGATGCTAAACCAGGGCTTATCAGGTGGATACTCCTTTTACAGGAATTTGACTTCGAGATCAAAGATAAGAAGGGAAGTGAAAACTTAGTTGCAGACCATCTCAGTCGCATTGTCCATGATAAGAATGCACTGCCATTACAAGAAAGTTTTTCGGATGAACAATTGTTGTCTCTAAATGTAGTAGCGCCTTGGTATGCAGATATTGTCAATTACTTAGTTACGAAGAAGCTGCCACATGACTTGACTCTAGCTCAAAGAGACAAGATCAAGAACATTGCCAAGTATTACATATGGGATGATCCGTACTTATGGAAGCATTGTTCTGACCAAGTGATAAGAAGGTGCATTTCTGAATCTGAATTTAATTCAATTTTAACCTTCTGTCATTCTTATGCATGTGGAGGTCACTTCGGACCAAAAAGAACAGCCCTTAAAGTTCTTGATTGTGGATTCTACTGGCCATCATTGTTCAAAGATGCATATCTATTCTGCAAAGCTTGTGACCGTTGTCAAAGGACGGGTAATTTAAGTGCCAAAAATCAAATGCCACAAACCCTTATACTTATTGTCGAAATTTTTGATGTGTGGGGTATTGATTTCATGGGTTCTTTTCCTTCATCTTTTGGTAATGTTTACATTATACTTGCTGTGGATTATGTTTCTAAATGGGTGGAAGCAAAAGCCACGAGAACTAATGATTCTAAAGTTGTTGTATATTTTGTGAAATCTAACATTTTTGCAAGATTTGGAACACCAAGAGCCATGATTAGTGAAGAAGGAAACACTTCTGCAACAAATCATTTGAAGCCTTGCTCAAGAAATACAACATCACTCACAAGGTGTCTACTGTATATCATCCACAAACTAGTGGTCAAGTTGAAGTTTCAAATCGGGAAGTCAAGTCCATTCTCGAGAAGACGGTGAATCTGAACAGAAAAGATTGGAGCCTATGACTTAATGATGCACTTTGGGCATATCCAACTGCTTACAAGACACCTATTGGTATGTCTCCGTATAGGTTAGTCTATGGTAAGCCATGTCACCTTCCAGTAGAGCTCGAACACAAAGCATGGTGGGCAGTAAAGCTTTGTAACATGGAGATGGATGCTACTGGAGAACAAAGGAAGCTTCAACTGCAAGAATTGGAAGAACTTAGAAATGATGCCTATGAGAATTCCAGAATTTACAAGGAGAAAACTAAGGCATTTCATGATAAAATGATCTCCAGGAAGAATTTTGAAGTGGGACAGAAAGTTCTTTTATTTCATTCTCGCCTCAAGTTATTTCCAGGTAAATTACGATCTCGATGGGTTGGACCTTTTGTTATTACTAATGTTTTTCCTCATGGTTCAGTGGAAATCAAGAGCTTAAAAACGGACAAAGTATTCAAGGTGAATAGGCATAGGTTAAAGCCTTACTATGAGAATTCAGTGATGCAGGACATCGATGAGGTACCTCTCTATGAGCCAACTTATCTTGATGGGTGAGGGCAGATAACGTCAGGCTGAGGATGTTAAACCAAGCGCTTATTGGGAGGCAACCCAATGTTTTTGAAAAATAAATAAAAAGAGAAGAAGAAAAGAAGGTAATGATGATCAATTTTTGCATCTCGAAGAGATTCCTCTCATAGGCTTTATCAACGTAATTGATCAGATTTTATCTCTCTTTGCCATCTGTCTTATTTGTTTCTTTGTTATTTGTTTTTGACTTTCGTTTGCTCTTGTGTTTTTATTTCTTTTATGTGTCTCTATTTTCTTTTCTTTTCTTTTCTTTTCTTGTGTTTAATTTGATTATTCTATGCTTCGAGTTCAGTTGTGCAACAGCTTGAGGAAACATTCAAACGGGAGTTGAAGCCATTGTTCGAAGGTTTGAAACGTGCATATCTGGGAGAAGAACAAACTCAATCGCATTATCGGTAATATCTCTCCTTTTCTTCTCTTCAATGGATGCTGATATCTTTCTATCGAACCTTCGTAAATATTTCCCTTCACTTCCTCAAAATGCTGTGTTTAAAATTTATAAAGTACGGATGACTAGACTTTGGGCATTGATGCTCCTAAATGTGCCTGCGGATATCCGATGGCTTATCGAAGCCAAGGTGAGATTGTCCGGTGAGCCGGACATTAATCTCGCAAAATACATGCCTGGTCTAGGAAAGAGCTACTACGCCAAGAGGCGAAGAGCGAAAAGGTTACAAGTATGTTATAAATGTGCTAGATGGAATTGTAACCAGACTTGTCGTTCATTAGGTTTTGCGTCCAGGAATAGAGAAGATAAACTTTCATTTATTAAGAATGGTTTGAGTAATGAGTCGCTGGATAATGTTTTGTTAACTCTCGAGTCACATTCTTGTGGACTTGTTCAGCGTGAATTGCTTAATCTATGGACACAATTTCGTGATGAATTGCAGTGTTATAGTCTAGGGAATCTGACTAAAAACGACCCTGTTTGCCAGTTTATAAGAAAACTGGATGGAAGCAAATCCCCGACTCATAGAAGGCGTTTCAGCCGTTACTGGACGTAAAACCAGAGGAAGATGTGAGCCACAATCACAACTACTTGTACATTTGAATGTGTGTTGTTGTTGTCGAATTTTATTTTTTTATTTTTTTTCTTGTTTCGTTTGATCTGATTATTAATGTTGTTTTTGTGTTGTTATTGTTTGTTGATTTTGTTTGTTTTAATTTTAAGTTTTCTTTTTGACAAACCATATGACTACCCTATGGCATAAGTACTCGTGGGAGACAAGTGTGGAGGTTTTGTCAACCTCCACCGGAAGTATATCTCTATTTTTCATGCTTCACGTAGGAGACAAGTGTGACGGTTTTATTAAACCCCGCCAAAAGTGTATGTCCATTTTCCATGCTTCACGTGGGAGACAAGTGTGTAGGTTTTGTCAAACCCCGCAGAAAGCATATCTCATTTTTTCAAATCTTGGGCGATAAATCTGCATCGAGCAACTCCCACCGAAATTATGTCCCCATGTGTCAAATTTGAGAGTTTTACGTGTGTATATATCCATTCTCTATATTTTCAAATGTCATTATTATAACCTGTCTTACATTTGAAAAGCATATTACCTAATGTGCATCATTGTCTTACACAAGGTTAGAGCACTTGTAGAAATGGAGAAAACACCAATTCGGCGATTCCAAAATATATGCGTATGTTGTGGATCGCAATTTGGTAAAAGATGAGAGTTTTACAACAGCAGTCTTTGATCTTTGTAGGTGACACATCCGAAAAAGGATTGTCTCCCAAGTATAGGAGTGTCGAAGTAATAAAACCCAGTGAGACCGGGGTCGATCCACGAGGAAGGAGATTTTAGCGCTACAAATTATAAGCTAAACAAATGTGATATGGATGATTCAAAGAGGTGACGTGATAATATCAACAAGTATGTAAGATGGTAGGTGGTATTACCGACCATTCAAATATAAAATAAAAAGCAAGAGGAGGTAAAACCATCCATGAAAATAGGTGGTATAACCAACCATAGTAAATTAAAGAACAATTTCATAAGGTGGTAGAACCTACCATAGTAAATAAAATACAAAGTTCATAAACAATAGAATAATTAAAATACAAAAGGAATTAACACAATAACAATGAAGGCTAAGGTTAGGGGATCCGCCCTTGATATTTCAAATAAGGATAATTAACCCATTTTAGTTATATGAATTATATTTGTTTCATTACCAATATTTATACCACTTCTTGTAAATGGTTCAAGCATCCAATGTGCCAATCACCATATGTCTACAACAAATCAAGGTTCCTAACTAGATTCGTGTCGGTAAGGAAGAACCATACATCATCTAGAAAGGATCCAAGCATTTGATGTGCCAAGGATTGTCGACAATGGATCAAGACCTCCACTTTACGAGTGGTGTCAAGATTGATTAAGAAAGTAAATGTAACTCATATAAAATAAACAACATAAGATTAAGATTATTAGGCACATATTAAGGTTTAGAGAATCATTATTCTCATATCAAGGGTTTCACCCTTTCACCTTAGCAAAAGAGAAATTAGAAGAACATGATAATAGAAAGAGAATAAAATGTAAGAAAAAGGAAATTCATTAATAACATAAACACACAAAACACAATACAAGATCCTAGCCAAAGCCAAAATGTTCCAGCCAAGGCCAAGATGCTCTAATGGGTCACAAGGCACCTCTATTTATAGATACATCCAGGGGCAAACTTGTCAAATTACAAGGGCATAATTGTCAATATTAGTTGTAAATATCTTTGACAATTGGGATCATTAGGCACCGACTTTGACCATCAATTTTGACATCGAAATGTTGTGAATTTTAATCATCTGTCTTCATTAACATTGTAGATATTTCTCTCAGCTTTCTAGAACATATTGATTTGCACAATTTGGATACGTATTTTGAGAGATACGGTCCACATACTGAGGCCTTGGCAGACTGGGTCGAGATTGTAGATAGGTTCATTTCAAGCCTAAGTTCGGTCCACTAAGAGTCCGAATTTGATGATGCTTGTGAAATATAATCTTGTAGACAATTGAATCAGATTTCCAAAACATTAAGAATTGTACCATTCTGATCTATAAATAGAGAGTATGCCTATTTTACCGAACCCGTAACAAAACCAAAATTAAGAGGAATTAATTCCAAAGATGCAAATGTTACAAATATGCTTAAGTTGAGGAATTTAATGACACTATTAATGCAATATGATGAATTAAACTCTTATTAAACATGCATATTTAAGTGTTCATCATCTGTATTAAATTGAAAACCAAAAATGGTTAATTAATGACATATTTTACTATTCAATAGATAAAAGAGATGAATTCCATTAGTTTAACATATAACTACTGTGTCTGATCGAGAATGATATAAATATTAGTTACCACTTACTAGAATCACAGAGTTACGGGCAGCAAGAATTTCAGCACAAGAGACAACTCCGGGCTATGTAGCCTCAAGTTGTGCCTTGGCATCATCAACTTCAGGGTTGCTTTTCATTGTTAGACCCATCAATAAGAATAAAAGCATCACAACCTTGGATAAAGAAATCATCAACGCTGATGTGGTGCCTACATGGCGCCTCCTGGTTGCATCCGCTGCAATGCAGCGGATGTACCACAGAATTGCTCCTCACAGAGAGGTGAAGTGACACCTTGACCAGTAGGGAACCAGGATGTAGTTGATCTAGTGGTGGCTAATTTGAGAAAATAGTTACAGCAAGCCAATAAGGAGAATACGAAGCTTCATAAGAAAGTTGTGGGGAAGAAAAATGATGAGGAATGGGCTAGCGAAGAGTAGAAGACTGAAAGCGCAATAGGGTGTAGGAAAACTCCTCCCACACCAAGTTAAGAAGGAGAAAGAGGTAGAGGTAACCCTAAATAGAACCCAGCCTAAATAAAGAAAATGCCCAAGACATGAACCCGGAGATGTTTGATATGGTTATGGTGGAACTAAACCATATGAAGAAAAATAGAATGAGATACCTAGCCACAACCAATCCCCTTAGCTCCCTGGCCCTTGTTGCCCAAAAAAAAGCAAAACACCCTTCATAAACCACATAAACAACATTCTAAAATCCGAAAAGTTCACCATGCCTAACATAAGATTGTTTGATGAGAGATGGTACTAAGAAGAACGTCTTTCCATTACTGCCTGAAATTGCCGCTTGAAACCTCCGATGATGCTCTACTCTGTAGGGGTCTTCTAAACAACTTTAAGTGGGTCAACTCTGAGGTGGTTTAGATTGCTACTACCAAGGTTGATCAGTAACTTTAATGAACTACCATGTGTGTTTCTCTCTCAAAACCTTAGGAGTAGAAGGCAACTGAAGACGATCACGGACCTCTATTTCTTGAAACAAGCTAAAGGGTAAAAGCTAGGAGAGTTCATGTTAAAGTTTAGCAGCGAGCTTAGTCAAGTGTTGCTTTCCAATGTGCGATAAGAACCAGGACCAAATGTTAGTACCTGGTTAGAAAAGGGCTTAGAGTGATAGAGGAAATCACAAAAAAGGCCAAATAATATATCTGCTTGGAGGAGGATGAAGCTCTTTAGCAACATGAGACCACTTTGGTAACTATTAAAAAGAATATTAGGGGAGAACAGTAGCAAGTGGCACAAGAGAAGGGATGGCTAGAACTGAGAGGGATAGATCAAAAAGACAAAAGCCAAACATGCCACAACAGGGGTCATTACATCCCCTATCCCTTTTAACACAACCATAGTGAAGATGTGGTAGCAGAACAAAAGCAGGGAACATTCAGAACACCAAAACCATTGCCTAAGGGAGCTAAACTTGACAAAGGCACTTATTGTGCATTTCATATGACCCATGGACAGTTGATAGAGGAGTGTAGGAATTTAGGGGCTCAAATCAAGATCATGATATGGAGGGGGTTACTCACCAGGTATGAAGTTGAGACGCCCAAGGAATAGGGGCACAAGATTGAGCCGCCTATACATCAGCCACCACAAAAACCTATAGCAGTGATAGGGACTTCGTTTGAGACATGGAGGGCCAGGTATACAATAGAGGAAAACAGGGGAAAGGCCTTCCCTACCATCCATAAGAGACTTGATTGTGGAGCCATTATGACAGAGGAAAAGAAGATATTAGCAAATCCAGTCATGCTAATAGCAGAAGGTGGACCCGTACTAGAATTCACAGAATCAAACCAAGAGGGATTGTAACTCCCCTATAAGGACCCTTTGGTGGTGATCTCACTATTGTGAATTGTGATGTGGTCAAATTGTTTGTGGGTGGATGGAGCAGTACTGGTATAATTTTTTTGAGCATTTACAAGGGAATAAAGCTTAATTAAGGTTTGATCCAGCCAAGCAGGGCCCTACTAGTGAGCTTTAATGGAAGTAGGACGTAACTTGTAGGGGTTATACTCCTACTAGTGATAGTCATTGGGAGAACACTGCTGATAGATTTCTTGGTAATTGATGCACCTCCATTTACAACAGGATAATAGGCAGGACATAGATTCATAGAATGGAGGGGGTGCCTTCTATATTATACCAACTAACGAGGTGCACGATAGCCGATAAAAAAGATGCAGTGAAGATTAAAGGGGACCAAGTGATGGCCAAGAAGTGTTATGCAATCGTCTCAAGATAAAGGAATCAACCAGACAATGGAGTAGACAAGGAAAGGGCTGGCAACTCCCATCGAGGATAGGACAAATAGCAATCATAGGGGGTGTTGGAGAGAAAGGAGCGAGAGAAGGGTGACACCTCCAAAAAAAGGATTGTCTCCCAAGTATAGGAGTGTCGAAGTAATAAACTCAGCGAGACCGGGGTCGATCCACGAGGAAGGAGATTTTAGCGTTACAAATTATAAGATAAGTAAATATGATATGAATAATTCAAAGAAATGACAAGATAATATCAATAAATATGTAAGATGGTAGGCGGTATTACCGATCATTCAAATATAAAACAAAAAGCAAGAGGAGGTAAAACCATCCATGGAAATAGGTGGTATAACCAACCATAGTAAATTAAAGAACAATTTCATAAGGTGGTAAAACCTACCATAGTAAATAAAATAAAAAGTTCCTAAACAATAGAATAATTAAAATACAAGAGGAATTAACACAATAACAATGAAGGCTAAGGTTAGGGATCCGCCCTTGATATTTCAAATAAGGATAATTAACCCATTTTAGTTATATGAATTATATTTGTTTCATTACCAATATTTATACACTTCTTGTAAATGGGTTCAAGCATCCAATGTGCCAATCATCATATGTCTACAACAAATCAAGGTTCCTAACTAGATTCGTGTCGGTAAGGAAGAACCATACATCATCTAGAAAGTATCCAAGCATTTGATGTGCCAAGGATTGTCGACAATGGATCAAGACCTCCACTTTACGAGTGGTGTCAAGATTGATTAAGAAATTAAATATAAATCATATTGAATAAACATTATAAGATTAAGATTATTAAGCACATATTAAGGGTTAGAGAATCCTTATTCTCATATCAAGGGTTTCACCCTTTCACCTTAGCAAAAGAGAAATTAGAAGAACATTATAATAGAAAGAAAATAAAATGTAAGAAAAAGGAAATTCATTAATAACATAAACACACAAAACACAATACAAGATCCTAGCCAAAGCCAAAATGTTCCAGCCAAGGCCAAGATGCCCTAATGGGTCACAAGGCACCTCTATTTATAGATACATCCAGGGGCAAACTTGTCAAATTAGAAGGGCATAATTGTCAAATATTAGTTGTAAATATCTTTGACAATTGGGATCATTAGGCACCGACTTTGACCATCAATTTTGACATCGAAATGTTGTGAATTTTAATCACATGTCTTCATGAAAGTTGTAGATATTTCTCTCAGCTTTCTAGAACATATTTATTTGCACAATTTGGATACGTATTTTGAGAGATACGATCCAAATACTGAGGCCTAGTCAGATTGGGCCGAGAATGTAGATGGGTTCATTTCAAGCCCAATTTTGGTCCACTAAGAGCCCGAATTTGATGATGCTTGTGAAATAGAATCTTGTAGACAATTGAATAATCTTTCCAAAACATTAAGAGTTGCACCATTCTGATCTATAAATAGAGAGTTATGCCCATTTTACCGAACCTGTAACAAAACCAAAATTAAGAGAAATTAATTCCAAAGATGCAATGACTACAAATATGCTTAAGTTGAGGAATTTAATGACACTGTTAATGCAATATGATGAACTAAGCTCTTATTAAACATACATATTCAAAAACTTGACACATCCAAAAAGGATTGTCTCCCAAGTATAGGAGTGTCGAAGTAATAATCCCGGTGAGGACGGGGTCGATCCACGAGGAAGGGAATTGAAGCGTTACAAATTATAAGCTAAGCAAATATGATATGAATAATTCAAAGAAATGACAAGATAATATCAATAAATATGTAAGATGGTAGGTGGTATTACCGACCATTTAAATATAAAACAAAAAGCAAGAGGAGGTAAAACCATTCATGGAAATAGGTGGTATAACCAACCATAGTAAATTAAAGAACAATTTCATAAGGTGGTAAAACCTACCATAGTAAATAAAATAAAAAGTTCATAAACAATAGAATAATTAAAATACAAGAGGAATTAACACAATAACAATGAAGGCTAAGGTTAGGGGATCCGCCCTTGATATTTCAAATAAGGATAATTAACCCATTTTAGTTATATGAATTATATTTGTTTCATTACCAATATTTATACCACTTCTTGTAAATGGGTTCAAGCATCCAATGTGCCAATCACCATATGTCTACAACAAATCAAGGTTCCTAACTAGATTCGTGTCGGTAAGGAATAACCATACATCATCTAGAAAGGATCCAAGCATTTGATGTGCCAAGGATTGTCGACAATGGATCAAGACCTCCACTTTACGAGTGGTGTCAAGATTGATTAAGAAATTAAATATAAATCATATTGAATAAACATTATAAGATTAAGATTATTAAGCACATATTAAGGGTTAGAGAATCCTTATTCTCATATCAAGGTTTCACCCTTTCACCTTAGCAAAAGAGAAATTAGAAGAACATTATAAT
Organism: Boswellia sacra; assembly: GCA_013180625.2. NCBI lineage: Eukaryota > Viridiplantae > Streptophyta > Magnoliopsida > Sapindales > Burseraceae > Boswellia > Boswellia sacra. The sequence continues at coordinate 89,489 of SNVD02002615.1, forward strand.
AGAAAGAAAATAAAATGTAAGAAAAAGGAATTTCATTAATAACATAAACACACAAAACACAATACAAGATCCTAGCCAAAGCCAAAATGTTCCAGCCAAGGCCAAGATGCCCTAATGGGTCACAAGGCACCTCTATTTATAGATACATCCAGGGGCAAACTTGTCAAATTACAAGGGCATAATTGTCAAATATTAGTTGTAAATATCTTTGACAATTGGGATCATTAGGCACCGACTTTGACCATCAATTTTGACATCGAAATGTTGTGACTTTTAATCACATGTCTTCATGAAAGTTGTAGATATTTCTCTCAGCTTTCTAGAACATATTGATTTGCACAATTTGGATACGTATTTTGAGAGATACGGTCCAAATACTGAGGCCTGGTCAGACTGGGCCGAGACTGTAGATGGGTTCATTTCAAGCCCAATTTTGGTCCACTAAGAGCCCGAATTTGATGATGCTTGTGAAATGCAATCTTGTAGACAATTGAATCATCTTTCCAAAACATTAAGAATTGCACCATTCTGATCTATAAATAGAGAGTTATGCCCATTTTACCGAACCTGTAACAAAACCAAAATTAAGAGAAATTAATTCCAAAGATGCAAATGCTACAAATATGCTTAAGTTGAGGAATTTAATGACACTATTAATGCAATATGATGAACTAAACTCTTATTAAACATGCATATTTAAGTGTTCATCACACCCCTCAACTAGCTTATTGCTAGTCCCTAGCAATTAAAGCGTTATTATTTAGAAGTGATTTATAGAATTTTACATCCAAGGTGGTCATTATTGCACTCTCCATGATTTTATCCAAATAAACAAACTTTCAATCAATTATTATTATTATTATTATTATTATTATTATTATTATTATTATTATTATTATTATTATTTTATGACTCATGTACCCTTCGGTCAAGATATCTATAAACCTTTTTTTTGTGCTTAGTCAACACATAACTATAGGGCTTATTAGAAAGAAGCCATATCGGTTCTAATATTTGTTAAGGCAAACAACCTTAGGTAAGGGGCATTTATTCATTATATATATATATATATATATATTTTTTTTTTTTCCTTTTTTTTTAAGGAATGCATCTTTAACCCATGTAGCGAGCCTTAGGCTAATGACTCCCAGACCAGTTGGCCTTAGGGCATTAGGTGTTAAGACACCCCTTCAAGCTTAACGACTCGGGTTGTCGATGCTTTATTTTTGCTTAGAAACTTGTGGATAGGGCAATGTTCAATCCCATTAAGCTTTCTCCTTAATCCATGTAGTGAGCTTTGGGTCAATAGCTCCCAAACCAGTTGGTCTTAGGGTATTAGGTGTTGAGGCACCCCTCGGGCTTAATTGCTCGAATTAAGGAGGCTACGAGACCAAACTTATCTACAATTGCTCTCTTCTTTTTTTTTTTACTTTTTTTTCACTTTTTTCTTTTTTTCACTTTTTTTTTTTTAACTTTCCCCTTCCTTTGTGTTGTTATTCTAAACAAAACAAAAGAACTCAATATTACAACATTTCATTTTATCACCCACAATCATGCATCAAGGTATGTGTGTGTGTGTGTGTGAAGAAAGGTTCATAAATACTTGCTTAACGAGTACATAAGCACACAATTTTTTAAATGATAAGGTTAAGAGAGTTCATAAATTTGAATAATTCAAAGTGAAATGAATAAGACCTCCTTGTTATAAAATTCAAAAATCAAGACTAAATAATATCAAGTTAGCTAAAATGAGTTCACAAGATCAAAATAAAATTACAAATTGGTTAGAATGGGTTTCAAGAGTTCAAACTGGCCCTTCCTACTCTGCCATTCTTGACCCAGAATGCGCCTCAAGAGGATTTGAACTCCTTACACCGCACTCTGAATCTAATTACTAACTCGCTTTTTTTTTTGTTTTTGCAAGAAAAAAATTCAAGGCACACTTATGTCTACTATCCTTCCCCCCCAACCAAATGAAACATTGTCCTCAATGTTTAAATGTAGAGAGATCACGTATAGGAGACATTACCTGAAGCTTCTATTATTCAAGAGAGATGACCTGAAAGACGCATAAAATAACATGCTAAAAATAAAATAAAATAAAATAAAGGACAAGAAAAAATTACAAACGGAGATTCAAATCCAATTTGCACTTTTTGTTTTGCCCTCCTTCCCAATTAATTTGAGTACTAGCTGGGTCAGGTTCATACTCAACTTCTTGTAATTTGTCAAGTAACTCACCAGCAGAAGTGGCAGAAACAAGGATCTGTCTCGCCCAATGTGGGAAAAAATTTTGTTCTACAGCTACATCAACAAAACTTTTCAAAGGATCAAAGAAATTTTTGACATCAAACCTATGGGTTTTTTATGGAGATTCAGTTGGGCCCAATAGGCAATTTGAAAAATTTCTTCAAGAGTGCCAAAGCCACCTGGTAAAGCAATAAAGGCATCTGAATTGATGAGCATATGTGCCATGCGTTCATGCATAGAGGAGACCTGTAACTCCTTCCCAACGTTTTTCCAACAATACTTTCTACAGCTAAAGCTTTAGGAATAACTCCTAAAACTTGAGTACCTCCTGCACGTGCAGCTCTTGCCACACAACCCATCAACCCGAGGCTACCTCCCTCATAAACCACATGAATCTTTCTTTCAGCTAGCAATCTACCAAGATAATTTGCTGCCTCGACAAACTCTTCACTTTTACCTGATCGAGATCCACAGGATACACATATCCTTTGGATTCGACGTTTTGAAGTTCCCTCCATGTCTATGCAACTCTCTAACTATGTGTGAAGAAGAGAATAAGAGATGTGGTATTTATGGAGTGTAAAAAGGTATGCTAATGATGATATCTATCTAGGTAGCTCGGTTGTTTGTTGAAAAATTTGATAATAATGCATAAAAATTCAAAAGATGATGAAATAAGACACCATAAGTCAAACAAAAGATACAAATTCAAAAATGACAGCTATGAGGTATTGAAATTCAAAAATGATGGCACGCATGCATATGTACAGGTAGTTGTGACTGTGGCTCAAATCTTCCTCTGGTTTTACGTCCAGAAACGGCTTAAACACCTTCTATGAGTTGGGGATATGCTTCCCATCCAGTTTTCTTATACACTGGCAAACAAGGTCGTTTTGAGTCAGATTCCCAAGACTATAGCGTTCCTGCTCATCTCGGAATTGTGTCCATAAGTTAAAAATTTCACGCTGCACAAGTCCACAAGAATGCGTCTCAAGAGTCATTCGGATATCATCCAAAGACTCCTTACTCAGTCCATTCTTGATGAACTGTAGTTTATCCTCTCGATTGTTAGACAAATATCCCAAGGAGCGGCAACACTGGTTACAAGTCCATCTTGCACATCTGGGACAAACTTGTAACCTTTTCACTCTTTGCTTTTTGGCGTAAGAGCTTTTTCCCAAACCTGGCATATGGGAAACAAGATTATCTGAAAACTCACAAGAGAATCGAACCTTGGCTTCAATTAACCATCTTAAATCAGCAGGAATACCCTTACGCATCAACAACCTTCGTCTTTCTGCACGAGCTTTATAAATTTTAAGCAAATCATTTTGAGGAAGAGAGGGAAAATGTTTGTGCAATTTTGAGAGAATGGTACATGTAAAGAAAATGAAAGAAAAGAAAAGAAAATGGATGCAAGGTGAGCAATAGTTTTTAGGGAACTGAAAAACCAACTTTAAAAGCCACGGAGTACCGTATCCGCCACTTGACCGAAAAATAAAATAAAAACACACAACTAAAATAAATGCACAAAAAATAAAATAAAAACAAACTAGAAATGATAGCAAAAATCAAGAATAAAAATAAAAATGAAAATATGGCATAGATGGATAAAATTTGATCAATCAATATAAAGAAATGCAAAAAGAGGATCTCTTCGAAAGTGATTTACCATGGTCAAAAAAATGCCATTGAGGTGGTACCTTTCTTTTTCCTTTATTTGTGAGAATGAAAGAGATTACCACTATCTGAGTTTGTTTGTCCTTAAAGCATGCATTATTGAGTGTGCATGTTTCTTCCTGCCTTTTTTCGAACCATGGCTCCCACATCTTAATCTCCTTCACCTGTACAAAATCAAGCAATGAAAATTCTTTAGAAGCAATGGGCACTAGTTGCATACTTGGTTCAAAAGAACTAAGTAACCCGATTTCCGAAGGAGTTGAAAATTTCTCATTTTGGATATAGTCTTCCACGTTAGTTTTTGTCCTATTAGCTTCCTCATTTTCATCATGCTCGAAAAATTCATTAATATCAAAATTTTGGTTAAATTCCTTTGCATGATGCATAAGTGAGGATTCGGTCTTTTCTTTGTTAGGTGTAAGTTGATTAACCTCTTCCTTACCCTTTAGGATTGATTCATCATCTTTCTCATAAGGATTAGGAATATGTTCTTGATCAACCTTACCATCATGAAGAGCACTTACCAAATCTTCGAGAAGATGTTGGCTACTTAAATTACTCACATGTGGATTGATGAGGTTTGGCTCGAGTTGAGATGGAAACACCTCTTTCTCATGAGTACTAAATGCAAATGTAAGTTTTTCAAGAGCATCATTCAAGTTTGTCATAGTTTGAGCAACTTGACTATTAAAAGCCTCTTGCTTTGCAATGAATGAATTCCATGTTTCTTCAATATCCTTATAAGATGCATGATCATGAGCTTTTTGAAAATTTTGACATGATTGAAAGGGAGGTTGGTAAGATTTTGCATGATTATCATTCCTCCAATCAAAATTCAAGTGATTTTTCCATCCAAACTTTTGTGAGTAAGGATTAGGATTTGACCTTTGGAAAGTGTTTAAAACATTGGTTTGGTCATAGAGACTTTTCCTAAAGGTAGACACAATTGGGCAATCATCCGTAGGATGATCACTAGAATTACAAGTGTGACAAACAATTTCTTGCATAGACCACATTTCTAAATCCTCGACTTTTCTAGCTAGGGATGCAAATTTAGCATGATGATCATGATTCTCCCTAATGTTATAAATGCCTCTACTAGATGTTCTTGATACCTTATAGGTACAACATTGTTCCAATTTTGGGCATTTTTTGCTAGTAAGTCTAGGTAATCCATAGCTTCATCAGGGTCTTTGTTTTCAAATTGCCCATTACACATTAAATCTACCATGTGCCTAGCTTGATGTGTTAGACCTTCATAGAAAATTAAAACTAGTTCCCATGTTTCCAAACCATGATGAGGACAAGTATTAAGCAATGCTTTATACCTATCCCAACATTGATAAAAGGTCTCTCCTTGTTTTTGAGTGAAATTGATGATTTGATTTTTGAGAGAATTTGTTCTATAGGGAGGAAAGAATTCTTTAAGAAATTGTTGTTGCATTTCATCCCATGAGCTAATGGATCTTGACCTAAGATTTTGTAGCCATGTCTTAGTTTTATCTTTTAGAGAAAAAGGAAAAAGCTTTAATCGAATGATGTTTATGCTACAATTTAGGTCACTATAAGTGTTGCAAAACTCTTTAAATTCTCTCAAGTGCAAAAATGGGTTTTCAACATCTAGGCCATGAAAGTGAGGTAAGAATTGAATGAAATCCGATTCATGGTCGAAATATGTTGCATCATGAGGGAAGACTATGCAAGATTGTGCACAAGTTCTCATAAGATTCACGCAATCCATTTATGTTCTCAATTGGGTTTGAGCATGTTTTTAAAGAAGATGAGTGACTCCTAACAATTCTACCAACTAATGCAATGAGGAAGAAAAGATGAACACATGCAATAAAAAAATAAAAATAGAAATGGGGAGAGAAGAGATGAACATATGCAATAAAAATAGAAATGGGAAAAGAAAATACTTACAATTTTTTACGCCAAATTTTACCTTCCCCGGCAACGACGCCAAAAACTTGACACATCCGAAAAGGATTGTCTTCCAAGTATAGGAGTGTCGAAGTAATAATCCCGGTGAGACCGGGGTCGATCCACGAGGAAGGGAATTTAAGCGTTACAAATTATAAGCTAAGCAAATATGATATGAATAATTCAAAGAAATGACAATATAATATCAATAAATATGTAAGATGGTAGGTGGTATTACCGACCATTCAAATATAAAACAAAAAGCAAGAGGAGGTAAAACCATCCATGGAAATAGGTGGTATAACCAACCATAGTAAATTAAAGAACAATTTCATAAGGTGGTGGAACCTACCATAGTAAATAAAATAAAAAGTTCATAAACAATAGAATAATTAAAATACAAGAGGAATTAACACAATAACAATGAGGCTAAGGTTAGGGGATCCGCCCTTGATATTTCAAATAAGGATAATTAACCCATTTTAGTTATATGAATTATATTTGTTTCATTACCAATATTTATACCACTTCTTGTAAATGGGTTCAAGCATCCAATGTGCCAATCATCATATGTCTACAACAAATCAAGGTTCCTAACTAGATTTGTGTCGGTAAGGAAGAACCATATATCATCTAGAAAGGATCCAAGCATTTGATGTGCCAAGGATTGTCGACAATGGATCAAGACCTCCACTTTACGAGTGGTGTCAAGATTGATTAAGAAATTAAATATAAATCATATTGAATAAACATTATAAGATTAAGATTATTAAGCACATATTAAGGGTTAGAGAATCCTTATTCTCATATCAAGGGTTTCACCCTTTCACCTTAGCAAAAGAGAAATTAGAAGAACATTATAATAGAAAGAAAATAAAATGTAAGAAAAAGGAAATTCATTAATAAAATAAACACACCAAACACAATACAAGATCCTAGCCAAAGCCAAAATGTTCCAGCCAAGGCCAAGATGCCCTAATGGGTCACAAGGCACCTCTATTTATAGATACATCCAGGGGCAAACTTGTCAAATTACAAGGGCATAATTGTCAAATATTAGTTGTAAATATCTTTGACAATTGGGATCACTAGGCACCGACTTTGACCATCAATTTTGACATTGCAATGTTGAGACTTTTAATCACATGTCTTCATAAAAGTTGTAGATATTTCTCTCAGCTTTCTAGAACATATTTATTTGCACAATTTGGATACATATTTTGAGGGATACGGTCCAAATACTGAGGCCTAGTCAGACTGGGCCGAGACTGTAGATGGGTTCATTTCAAGCCCAATTTTGGTCCACTAAGAGCCCGAATTTGATGATGCTTGTGGAATGCAATCTCGTAGACAATTGAATCGTCTTTCCAAAACATTAAGAGTTGCACCATTCTGATCTATAAATAGAGAGTTATGCCCATTTTACCGAACCTGTAACAAAACCAAAATTAAGAGAAATTAATTCCAAAGATGCAAAGACTACAAATATGCTTAAGTTGAGGAATTTAATGACACTATTAATGCAATATGATGAATTAAACTCTTATTAAACATGCATATTTAAGTGTTCATCAAAGGGCGTTCTGACTATAGACCCTTGGAAGAGATAGATTTTAGGCCCTCAACACTAGAATGAAAGCTCTTTATTGGGCAACCATTAAAGAGGAGAGAAGAAAATGGAAAATAGTGTTAGAAAGGATCACTGAGTATTTGCTTGGACTGGACAAGATTTGCTAATAATGGATCCAAAGGTAACATGTCATAAGCTAAATGTGATGAGATGAGCAATATTAATAAAATAAAAGGTGTGAAGGCATGCTTTGGAAAAGAACAAAGCTTTGAGTGAGGAGATCGACAGGTTATTAGGAGTGGGGTACGTAAGGGACATTGCCTATCCGGAGTGATTGTCAAATGTGGTGGTAATCCCTAAAAAAAAGGGAAATGGCATATTTGTGTAAACTACACTGACTTAAATTGGGCTTATCCCAAAGTTTCTTTTTCTTTGCCTAAAATAGACCAAATAGTAGATGAAACAACATGCTATGCATATATGAGCTTCTTGGATGCATACGGCAGATAAAATCAGATTCCCATGTGTGGGCCAGATAAGGAAAAGAACTTGTTCATAACTAAGAGAATGGTCTTCTGTTACAAGCTTATGCCTTTTAGACTTATAAGCATGGAGCTACATTTCAGAGGATGGCGGCAAAGGTGTTTCACTGGCTCTTGGGAGATATCATGAAAGCCTATATAGATGAAAAGGTGGTTAAGAGTAAAACGGCAGAGGATCACCTATGGCATTTACATTTCAACACACTTTGGAGGTATATGAAACTGAACCTTAATAAATGTATTGTTGAGGTATTTTCTAGAAATTTCTTAGGTCACGTTGTTAGCAAAAAAGGAATAGAGGCCACCCGAGGGTAAGTACAACCCTTAATGGAAACCACAAAGCCAAGGGATAGAAGGGAGCTTTAAACATTGACAAAGAGAGTAGCTACCTTAGTTGCTTCATCTCGAAATAGTTTAATAGACAATGAAGCTCTAGTTTTAGGATAACACGCAACAAGGCATCTGAGGGTGAAATGGCTAGAGGTACTGTGTGATTTCTAACTAGTTGTTGAGCAATGGGAAACGGGATATGAGGCTAGAATTAAGAGAATGGTAGCATATTTGGGTGATGCAAAGGATTTACCTGAACATGGAAAGAGGTGAGTGTTAAAAAGGTGCCAAGGGTAAAAGATCAATAGGCTGACACCCTTGCTTGCTGAGCCTCAATAGCTTTTGATGGGATTCTAAAAGTCGATGTCGAAGTCCTAGATGAACCTAGCATTGGGAACAGATAACATTAGTAGCCAGAGGTCCATGCCATATAAAAACAAAGGGAGTGGATGAAGGAAATAGTGGACTACCTTAGGGATGGGTTCATCCCAACCAACAAAAATGAGGCAAGACGCTTACGGGTAAAGTCAACTAGGTACTGTATGATAAATGAAGAGCTGTATAATAAGTCTTTTTATAGGACTTATTTGAGATGTTTGTCAAAAAAGGAGTCCAATAGAGTATTGGAAGAAACACATGGGGGAAGTTGTGAGAACCACTCTACAGGACGCAACCTTGCTCATAGGATAAGGAGCAAAGGTACTATTGGCCTTTGCTTCTTGCTAACTTAGAGGCATATGCACGAAAATGCCACAAGTGCCAAAAATAGGCCAGTCTCATTCACCAACCAGCTAAACCCTTGTACCCCATATCTAGCCTTTAGCCTTTTATCCAATGGGGGTTAGATATCGTGGGGCTCTTGCCTAAAGTAGCAAAAGGAAACCAGTATGTTCTTCTAGTAACAGATTATTTTACAAAATAAAGGCCAAAGCCTAAAAAACTATTACATCCTCTTATATGAAAAGGTTCATTTGGGAGAACATCATTTGTAGGTTGAGCTTACCATAAGTCATCATATCAGATAACAAGAAATGGTGCAACAGTAAGGTGATGAGAGACTTCTACCAAGAATAAATGAACGAACACCAGTTTTCGTCTACGAGCTACCCTAAGGAATGGTCAAGCAAAGATCATCAACAAGACCATCTTCAATGACCTGAGAAAGAAACTAAATGAAAGGAAAGGGATGTGGTTGGAAGAGCTGTCAAATTCTTGTGGGCCTATAGAACCATCCGGAGGAAACCAATAAGAGAAACACCTTTTGTCTTAGCTTATGAGATAGAAGTTGCGATCTCAACCGAAGCCTTATTACCTACCCTTATATTTGGCAAGGTAATGCAACAAAGCTAGACATAGTCAAGGAAAAGAGGGAAATCGTTGCAATCCAGTTGGCCATCTATCAAAAACCTTGGTTAAGGCCCATAACAGCTAGATCAGACCTTGAAAATTCAACAGAAAGGAATGGGTGCTGAGAAGAGGCATGGAAAATAGGTAGGAGCTCAACGCCAAAAAAATGGGATAAGTGTGAGGGACCATACCAAATTGCGAAGGCTTTGGACAAGATATCCTACCTATTAACAACAGTGGAAGGTAACCAAGTTCTTAAGTCTTGGAATGCTCTCCATATCCAAAAATTTTATGCCTGATAGCGTCCTTACAATAGATAAAGAAGTTGCATGCGAAACTTTTTGTGTAGCTATATTCTAAATATGTGAAACTTTTTGCATGCTTGTAATTGCAAACTCACTTGATTTAGTTCGACCCAAAAAAAGGGGTAAAACATAACATTTTATAGAAAATTATTTGTGAATGTTTATTGATCGTCTCTTCTGCTCTATTGCTTATGATCAATTCTCCAAGTTAGAAAAGGGTAAGCCTTTGTACCTCATCCATGCTTGACCCTGACATAATAGAGAATGGGTAAGCTTTTGCACCGCAAGCATGCTTAACCTCGACAAAATAAAAACGATAAACTTTTGCACCTCAGGCAAGCTTAACCCCAACTGAATGGAAAGGCCAAGCTTGTGTCCTTAAGAAAAGCTTGACCCTAGAGAACAGAAGGGTAAGCCTTTGCACCTCAGGGAAGCTTAACCCTAACTGAACATAAAGTTTAAGCCTCTGTCCTTAAGACAAGCTTGACCCTAGAGAACATAAGCGTAAACCTATGTCCCCAGGACAAGCTTGACCTTAGATAACACAAAGATAAAACCTGAGTCTCGAAGACAAACTTAACCCTAAAAAATAAAAAAGAAAATTTGTACCCTTTGGGCAAGCGTTACCCTCGAGGACAAAAGGAATAAACCTATGCCACTAGGCAAATCTGGGGAAAAAACTATGCTGCTTAGCCAAAAATCACATCTAAAGATGGGAGAAAATGAGCAAACCTAGTTAGCAAGTTTCACACTCAAAAACCCATTAACTTGGGAACACTGGAACTGAAGCTAACAGTTGATGATACAAACTAGATCAAATACTTGAATTACTAAACGTTCTCAGAATAAGGGAGGGGGTGCAAACCCCCTAGGTCTGATACCCCAAATAATGAAGTCAGATATAACATCAGAACAAATAAGAAACAAAAGCTTAAAAGGAATGCGTTCTTCTCATTTCTTACAAAACAAAATACATGTCAGTTTCCAAGGTGGGGCAAAGCCCGACCTTGCACAATGTAAACTAAAAAAAAGGAAGATCATAAAACCTCTTGCCATAGAAAGAGCCAAAATGGGTAAAAGACTGTGGTACACGAAAGAACACACTAAAAGCCAAAGCACACTTTAGCTAGAGGGCCTAGACTAGTCCTCCTACGACACTTGGAAAGGAGATGTCCTTCCATTGTCCTCTCCTCTAGCAACTATGTCCTTAGCTTCTCCCACTTCAACAAATATACCCAAGTGAAGCTCAGCTCCTCCACTATCGCCTTGATTAGCCAAATTCTTCTTAGTGCCCCTAAACCCATCAACAAGAGGTTTAGATTGGGAAAAAGCCCTTGTGAGATGCTTCTTTCCTTGAAACCCATTTTCAACACGGCTTGATTCAATGGTTTTCGATGGAGGGAGTTCAAATTGGCCAATTCTCTTCATTATAACTACAACCCAATGTTACGACCCGCCCAATTCATTTGTTAGAGTGGCCCAAATATGCCTAGAGGCTTGGCCTAGCTCCTAGAAAGCTTGCAAGCCCAAGCCCATCTTCTAGAATTCTCTAGCAAGATAAGTTTCTAGAATTATCTCTTGTATTTATCTAGATAATTTAGTAGATAATATTCTCTTGTACATATCTAGATAATTTAGTAGATGAGAATGAATTAGGACCCTTAGATGCATTAGATCTTAGCCATTCATTTGAGAGGTGGTTCACTATATAAACCCCTCCAATGCTCATTTGTAAATCATCCAAGCTAATCCAAGCAACCAAGCATTGTAAAGAGTTCTCTAGTGTAATACAAAGCTCTCTTGCTTAGCAATACTTATCTCCATCTTTCATGTCTTCTCTTCTTGCCTACAAAGCTCTTTGGCTCAATGATCCTCTCTTCTCCTTGAGCAAGAAGGCGAATCACTTGGCTTACTTAGCAACTTTCTATCAAGTTGCCTAAGTGCCGCACGAGTATGCTGCGCAAACCTCTAAGCTCGTGGCAATTAGTATTAGAGCACAGTTAGAGTACAAGAGCATGGCATCCGACCTTGAAGTGACCATGGAGGAGCAAGTTCATGGACGAGAGGAGCAACCTCAACCATGCCAACAAGGAAAACGAGGTAAGTCCAAAGCTCCACCCTTGGAGCCTTTAGAGCCTCGTGTTGTTAGCTTAGAGCAAGCTATCTCGGGGATGGACAATGCAATTGAGGGCCTCTCCGATCGTCTCGAAGGCCTAGAGATGGATTATGGAGAAATTACCCAAGAAACAAAGTTCAACATCCTTGAGTTTAGCAATGCCTATGAAAAGGAGTTACACAACCTTACACGAGAGCTCGTGGGCTTGCGAACCCTTGTGGAGCACGAGTTGCGAGCAATCCGTGTGGAAGTGGAGGAATCTCGCATGGAATAGGAGAAGCATCGATGTGATCGTGCTAACCTCTCTTACACAAGTGGGCTAAGCACCATGCACGTGCCTACTCCCGCCACATACAATGGCACTCAATATGCCACAAAAGTCGAAAACTTCCTATTCAACTTGGAGCAATACTTTGAAGCCAAACGTGTCTATGATGATGCTTCGAGAATCGACATTGCACCCACACTCCTACGAGATGCAGCCCAATTGTGGTGGTGTCGAAAGCATAGCGACGCGGGCAGAGGTATCTTCTCCCTTCACACATGGAAGGACTTCAAGAGAGAACTTCGAAAGCACTTCTCTCCTAGCAATGCCGAAATAGTAGGCAAGGGGTCGCCTCCGCCAATTGAAGCAATGTGGCACCATTCGGGAGTACATCAAAGATTTCACCACCATCATTCTCAAAATTGAAGGTATATCCGAAAAAGATTCTCTCTTCTACTTCCTCGACGGGTTAAAGGATTGGGCAAAGGTTGAGCTCGAAAGGCACGGCGTGCAAAATCTTGATGACACCATAGCCGTGGCCGAATCCCTCGTAGACTACTCATCCCAATCGAAGGGGAGGAAGACTAACTATAATAAAGGTGGGGGAGAGTGGAATACCAAGAAAGACCATACTCAAAAGGAAGGTGGTGCACGTAAACCATCTAGGGAAGACAAACCGACATCACGTGAGCATGCTTAGACAAAGCCGCCAAGAAAATGAAGAAATGGGCGGACATTAAGAGATGACACCTCGCATTTCAAGAGGAGGACTTGGTGCTTATCAAGCTCCTACCCCAACAATTCAAGTCACTTTGTAAAGTGCACAAGGGGTTGGTATGAAAATACGAAGGTCCCTTCCCTATTGCCAAACGAGTGGGCGAAGTCTCCTACAAAGTCCAATTGCCACCTAACCTCAAGATTCATCCGATCTTCCATGTGAGTTTCCTCAAGCCCTATCATGAAGACAAGAAAGATCCAAGTAGAAGCGAGTCCAAGAGAGCACCCACAGCTGTCGTCACCGCATTCGACAAAGATGTGGAATGCATCCTTGAGGAAAGTGTGATACGAAGGAGAGGAGTTCTACCATACACTGAATACTTGGTAAAGTGGAAAAACCTTCCAGACAGTGAGGCAAGTTGGGAACGCGAAGACACCTTCTAGCAATTTGGCGAGCACATCTAACGCTACAAGGACGAAAGCGCACCGAGGATATCACGGACTTAGGTGGGGGAGGATGTTACGACCCGCCCAATTTACTTGTTAGAGTGGCCCAAATATGCTAGAGGCTTGGCCTAGCTTCTAGAAAGCTTGCAAGCCCAAGCCCATCTTATAGATTTCTTTAGCGAGATAAGTTTCTAGAATTATCTAGATAATTTAGTAGATAATATTCTCTTGTACATATCTAGATAATTTAGTAGATGAGAATGAATTCGGACCCTTAGATGCATTAGATCTTAGCCATTCATTTGAGAGGTGGTTCACTATATAAACCCCTCTAATGCTCATTTGTAAATCATCCAAGCTAATCCAAGCAACCAAGCATTGTAAAGAGTTCTGTAGTGTAATACAAAGCTCTTTTGCTTAGCAATACTTGTCTCCATCTTCCATCTCTTCTCTTCTTGCCTACAAAGCTCTTTGGCTTACTTAGCAATACGATCCTCTCTTCTCCTTCAGCGAGAAGGCGAATCACTTGGCTTACTTAGCAACTTTTGATCAAGTTGTCCTCTAAGCTCGTGACAACAAGCTACCTTAGTCCCCAAAGGTTGATTGTTGGATGCCTTACGACGATCAATGGCTTTGTGCTTCTATTCTATTTCTTCAAGTGTTGCAATAGCCTGCAAAATGAAAGAGCACCTTTAGCTGGCCAAGGAACTAAAGGAATGTACCTTGATATAATACATTCCAAAAAAACAAAAGGAGGGGATATCACTTTAGCTCTATATTACTGCTCAAAGGCCTCTAGACTCTTGAAACTTCAATCGTTAAGGGCATACAAAGCCTATTGCCAACCCGCACGAAAAGAGTATATGTTCTAAGCCATAGCCTGATTAAGAGCCTTTATCTAGTTTGACATAACTTCAATATAGAGACTTTTAATGACTACCTTCTTTTCTTCTATCTCTTTCTTCAATCCTTCATTAAGCTCTTCTTTTCAATTGGAGCTCTATTCCATTAATTGAAGTTCCTCGGTGGCTCCCTTCAAAGAAGCCTTAACAACCGAAAGCTTCTACTTTAATTCTCTATTTTCCTTCTCAAGGGCATTCATATTTGCCAATGACAAACTATGACACATGATCTCACTCCTCCTTCCAGCAACCTACAAAACACATACATGAGCTTAAGTAAGAAAACCATCAATAGAAATGTAATCAAAGAGCCAGTTAGCAAACGTCCTTTCCTCTACCATATGAATAGTAAGGCCTTTGCGCATATCAGAATTACAAATCCCAATATCCTTCAGAAGGATAATACTATTCAACAAGGACCAGCTAACGGTAGGATCCCTCAGACTCTCAATACCCTGCATGTGATGACCCCTATACCCCTCTTTTACAAGGGCCACTATGAGTAGATCTAGGTACAACCCCCTCGTCTTCTGATTAACCTAAGAACCAATAGTAACACCAAGAAAAGATGAAAAAAGCTAGCTAATTTGAGGGGGCAATGGGGGGAAACCTTTAGCAAATAGGGTAAAACCAGCCATTTCCTTCATCTTCATCTTCTGAAACCCCTCTCCCTTGAAGAATCCTTGGTCTTAAACTTCCTTTTGACCAACTGGGAGGCAAAACGCTGAGAAGATAACACACTTGATAGAATATCAGGAACCCCGCCCCGTATGCTACGTGGCAGCTCGCCCTTGGCATCTATAGCAATTAGGATGCAAGGAGACCTAAAAGTAGTAGTCTAATATATCATCATTTGCTTAGAAGTAGAACAAGTAAGCCGTTTGGTAGGCATAGAAGAGGCAAGCTTAGAACCCTCTAATCCCTACCAATTAACATCTCAAGCTCTTCATAATCAACTGTCTCCCCTGATCCCTCCTCCTCACTTCCAGTTGACCCTTTCTACCTACTGGATGACTCTTCTCCACTCTCATTTAAGCCCTTCACCCTCCTAGAAGAGTCTTAGCAAAAACATCATGCAGCACCAATCCACATCTACCTAGTTGAACTTCCAAAGGGAAATGGAGTAGGGAAGAGGTGTGAGCCTTGGTAAACAAATTCATAGGGATGTTGTAGGAGTCACCATCACGATCATAAGGGCCAATTTCAGTTTTCAAACACTCTAACTTCTCACTATGGAGTCACATCAAGGCGAAAGCTTTAAAAAAAAAAAAAGCAAATGAGAGAAAAGCGAAACAAAAGGGGGCAGCGACTCACAACTCAAACAGAATAAGACTAAAAAGGGGAATAGAATAATACCAATTTGGCTAAAATCCTTGCAAATCCAAAATGAAAGACTAGATGCAGTAGTAGTTTCCACCCACAATCAAGCAATACTTCTTCCAGTCCTTGTTGTTTTGAGCAAAATTGGAAAATATCAACTCTCCCTACCTTGGGGAAGCATAATTACACCCAAGACTCCCCTTTAATTTTGTCAACTAATAAGAGCACATGAAATCTAGCAGACCTAGGCTGAGCTTCTGTTCTTTTTTCAGTATTGTCATAGCGATAAGAATCCTAAACACGTTGGGCATGAGTTGATGGGGCAAAGGTTGTTGAAATAAAAAAAAAAAAAAAACTCAGCAATCAAGGGATGCAACAGAAAGCTAACTACCTTCAAATGCCACCGGAAGAATATCGTGAAGTCATCATCTACACCACGAACCACTGAAGCTCCATCATCAGGCACCTGATACTCTTTTTGGAAGTAGGGCAAGCATATAAGTGGGATCTTTGAAGGCATGGTGAAAAAAGAAATGAGAACCAGTTACTAGAATAGTGAGGCATGCAAAAGGCTAAGGAGAGTAGGGAGAGTACACTAGGGGGCAATGAGGTTAGAAGTTAATGATGATGTGAGGAAGGAGATAGAGAGTCTTAAATAATGGGGAGGAGGTGCCGTTGACTCCTTCTATATAAGTGGGAGGATATGTGACGTGACATGAAGTAGAAAGCGCAAACTACAGCACTCAAAAAAGTAAACAGTCTCGATACAAGAAAATGGGGGAACATTCATAAGTTAAGAAACTCACTAAGGGTAAAAATGGAAAACCACAAGAAACAAATTTCTCACTTGGAAAATGTGCGTAGTTTCTCAAGAATGGGAGGATTGTGCCAAAGAAAAGGCAGTATGGAGAAATGTTTTGCACAAGGTCTAACACAGTCAACACTAGGCATTGCCCAAAAGGGAGCAAATGAAGGAGGGCAACTTTGATTGTAAAGCCCAAGCCCATATACAAATCCAATACAGCCCTAAAGCATGATAGAACGTCCAAGTTGAATTTCAGTAAGCCCATTTCTTCCTTGTCTTGCCCAGCCCGTTACTTATTTATATTGCAAGAATAAGACAAAAGTGAAAAAAGAAAGAAGATAGGAGTTGATAGACTTCATGTGGATTGGAAAGAAGGGAGAGAAAGCAAATTCAAACTCTAGCAGGCAGTGTAAGGGAGTGACCAGTAGTTAAAAGCAGGTAGCCCAAAGGGGGAAACAAGAATGGTAAATGGGGGGAGCTCGAAGGGGGGCATGAAGGGAAAGTGGGGAATTCATCTAAAGGGATCCCCGAGGAGGAAGGATATATAGAGAATTCCCGATGAAGAGCTCTCCCATTTTTAACTCTATCATCTCATACTTCTTCTTCTTCTTCTTCTTCTTCTTCATCTTCACCTGAACAGCATGCTGGTGACTCATTTATTATATTGAATACACTTAATTTATACTAATTATTACTGTTTCTAGTAATTTGGTTATTGGACATTTAACCAAAAATCCTGACTTGGCATTGGAGTGCCTATACAGGTAGCCACCCCATCGCCTGTGGAGGAGCTACACAACAAGGATGCCAAACCAAAGTTGATGGGTCACTGTAGAATCATTGGAGATGAAGATGGATTGTTGATTTGGTTATACACATGTGGAGCAAAAGTTAGTTTCTTATATTTATCGATCAAATTAACGTGTACTATAAAGCTATTTTGTTGATGAATTTGACTTACTTTGACAACACTTTGTTGGAATTTGACTTGCTCTGATACCACTTTGTTAGAATTTGACTTATTCTGGTATCACTTTGTTGGAGAATAATTTCTCAACAAATCAAGCAACACAAGAATATAATGAAGAAAGATATCGACTCTTGAATTCTACTCAACTCTTTTATCGTTTCTTATTTCTTCTTAATGAAATTGATAAATCACAAAGATTTATACAGTAGACTCAATCATAATCCAACTCAAACAATAAATACTAATTTTTCTAAAGTAAATCAAATAATTAATCCTAATCCAAAAACTAACTAGGAATATTAACCATCCCATAACATATCATCTAATCTAATTATGACTCTAGTTAATTATATTTTAATTTAGACTTTGGATTCTAAATGAACTCTTAAGTTTTGTTTAAACTTCCAATATTACGTGCTTTTAATGCTTGTTATTGTGTCTAAGTTTGTAAAACCAACTCGTATTTATAGGGAATTTAAGTCAAACGTTGAGAAGAAGGAAGCAAAACCGGCTACAAGTAAATTAAACCTTGATCGAAAGAAACAAGGCAGTTTCAATAGTTGGTGAATGATGAGTTGGGATGTGGTTGTCTCCTCCGCCAATATTAATGTAGGATAAATACAGTCTTTGCTAAATGAACTTTGCAAAACTTTTTGTTTAGAAATTATTAATTAAGGGATTACAAAAAGAAGAAATGACGAAGTCCTCCAACTCGATTGCAGTCGTCACAAGCTGATTCTCTGTAAAATCTGACTGCCGCTCCGCCCATAGAGACTAAAGTCAAAGATATTGTCGAGAATATACAAAATTTTTACAATTTGAATGGATGCTTGCGGTTTAGGAAGCTTCAACATATGAAGTTGGGTTGTACACGGTTATCAAATGGATTATGTGTAATATTAATATAATAATATCAAATTGATTTTTTTTCATGAGAAATATGAAATTTAAGATATAAAAATAGATATATCGAGCATAATCTTAATCTTGGTTAGTGGTCCCATCATATAGTAATTTATACTAATCTTTATTCGTCGACTTGTAGTTATGATATAAAGATATCGAGCATAATCTTGGTCAAACTAACACTTGATACAGTCATGACCATGAGATATTTCTCTGTTACGTTTTCTTGTCATGCTTGATGGCTGCAAAAGCGCGTGGGAATTACACGGACTATGATTTTTTAATAAATAAATAAAATAATATAGAAGTCTATCATTTTTAGCTTATATTTTCTTCCGCCCACTATGTCTATTTAAAATTGGTTTGGATAATTCTATATATCTTTAATTATGCAACAAAAATGTACATATTAAAGCTCAAACATTAGAAAAAAATTGATTAGATCATTAATGAAGCAACAAAAACCTGCAAAAGTTTAAAAACCTCAAACTTACAAATTTAAACTTTTAAATAGTTGATGATTAATTTAATATAGTATTAAAATCTTATTAATCTATCGCGTAACTAATATTTTCAATTTTGCACATCAGAAATCTTATTAATTAGAAGCTAAATATTTATGTCGAACTTACACTAAAAGACTTTGTTTCAATAATCCAGAGCAATGGCCAGAATAGATTGAAAATGAGCTTTAAATCTGACATAAGACTCGCTCGAGCCTCGAGGGCATACAGATGAAAAAAACCAAACTCATATGCTTGGCTTTGCACCACCCACTGTAAGTAAGGAGGAGAAAAACCAAAAAAAAAAAAAAAAAAGAAAAATGGTTTGTTGGAGTAATCTTTTTGTGGGGGAAGTAAATTTTTCAAAAGGGATAATATTCCAACTGCCTAAAGTTTCACATATCATCACTTAAAAATATATTATTGTAATTATATCTGGTTTACATCTTATCATCGTTAAGGTCCACTTAACTAATTCTGTTAAAATTCACATTAATAAAAAAGGATAAAAGAGAAAATTTGTACAAAATAATTACTGAACAAAATTCTAAACATTATCAAACCAAAATATCTAAATCCATGAACTAAGAACTGAGCAGCCATCCCCATTAAATATATAATTTCAACATAGGCATGAACTCAACCACCATTCACGGCCACTAGCACGCCACCAATATTCCCACAGCCGCCAAACAGCCATCCACCAAACTAAACAGTCATCACAAGCCAAAATGAAAGAAGAAGAAGAAGAACGCACTGCAACCCAAAGATTTTTGATGTACTGTTCGGGGTTCTTAAATATGGGTGCGTGGATGAGAAGTAACAAATATGGTGGTTGTGCATAGGTTTTGTGGTTTTCGTTGAAGGCTTGCAATGGCACGATTTCATCACCGTGTGTGGGCTTCAAACAGCGATTACAAGAAAACGGACCTTTTACGGCAGGTCAAAATCGTGGTAAAAGGTCTTTTATGGCGGGCATACGGCGGTTTTAACCTGCCATATAAAGTGGCGACGTAAAAGTTATTTTGACTTTTTACCGCGGTTTTGGCCCGTCGTAAAAGGTTATATACCGCGGTCTACTAGCCCGCCGTAGATGGTAGTGTTGTTGTGGTCAAATTATTTATGACGATTTTTGGGCCCACCATAAAAGCTTGTATACCGCGGTCCACTAGCCTGCCGTAGATGGCAGTGTTGTTGTGGTTAGACTATTTACAGCGGTTTACCAGCCCGCCGTAAAAATTTGTTTACCGCGGTCATATAGCCCGGCGTAAATGGTTGTGTTCTTGTCGTCTTAACTATTAACGGCGGTTTCTTTGCCCGCCGTAAATGGTCTTGTTGTTGTTGAACTATTAACGACGGTTTTGTGGCCCGTCGTAAAAATGGCAGAATGTGATTTAGGTAATCTATTTTCATATCCATAATTTTTTGGAACTTGTTTTCATATCCATAATTTTCTAGATCTGTTTTCGTTTTCAAACAATTCATTGCATCTAGAACCAAATTTTTTGGAACCTGTTTTCGTTTTCAAGTAATTCATTGCATCCATAAGAATATATTCGCATACAAATAACAAATAAATTGATATTGGCATAACTCATAAAAGTATAACATAAGAAAACCTTCACATACATTCGCAAACAAGAAAGAAAAAGAGGTTACTAAGTTTTTTTCCAATAGGTGCAAAAGTCTAAAATAAGTGTACAATTCTTATTCCAACCAAGTCTTCATGTCAAAAAAACCTGCACAAATAAAAAATTAGTACTTAATTATTCATAAGTTTATTAAAAAAATTCAAATAACTTCAAATATATATACACACACACACACCTAACTCTCCTCCTCATTTGTTGTTGCAGAGTCAATGTTGACACGATTTTTATGTGCACTTGAAGCATCTAGAACTGGAGCCTGAGATATTTTGGAAGATTTAGAAAAGTTTAAAATCCTAGCAATAGTTTCAATCATCAACAACTTATAATTATTAAAAAAAAAAAAATAATCATGTTATCACTTTGGTTTAGACTCTATTGGAGGAGACTTCAAAATAAAAGACAAAAAGTGGAATCTGTCCCCCACAGGGAGCATTTTCCACTGGATCTGATCGACTAAGCAATTAGAACCCAAGTCAAAAATAGTTGTTTAGTACTTACAAATTTTGACTTATACATATTATCAACTTATGCATGAAAGATTGAATACATTTAGAGCCAATTCAAGCATGACCTATTGTTAACATATGATTATTAGAATATTAACACATACATAGATTTGTTTGACTAAGAATTTTCAGGCATAGACTATAAGTATAGCACTATTCTTACTGTTATTCGCACAAATAGACTCTATATATATGCATGTGTATGTGTGTGTATTATTTCATGATTACAATCATTTAATTTTTGAGATTCTAGCCGACAAAAAGATACATGGTGAAATTACTGCTCTTATAATATCTTTTCTTGCTACCTACTTCTGTAAATAAAAGAAAAATTCATGTAAAAACTTGTCATATCTTCCATTGTTTAGAGCTTCATTGATGCATTAATACCTCTTTGCTTGACATGTTATTAGTCATTATCGGTTGTGATTCATGCTTTTGTGATGCATAGAGTTTAACTTTCACAAGTTTATACATAAATTAATATTAACATTCTTACTTAATAGTTAAAATGGCTTGGATGTTTTATGTATGTCCATTTTGAAAAAGTTAATATTTAATAGAAAAGGAAAATTTTCATCCATGACTCTAAGGTTTGCTTGAAATATAAAATGACCGCAACCCTACGAAAATAGGTAGAAATGACCCTTGTGATATAATGTTTCTATTAGATTGTTAAATTGACCTTAATACCCTTTAATATTTTGAAAATTTTATGAAAATTATTGCGTTAAGGCAGATTTGAACCCGTGCCATTCACATACCACATTTGGAGCCACAACCCCGATGCTAACTTCTTACATACAACTAACATTAGGCCTGGCAAATTCTATATGACCCATTAACACGACACGAACCCATTCAAAAAAACATGTTTTGGATCTAATATTATCAATTTGGGTCGCTAATGGGTTAACACGGTAAAACCCATTTGATATCGGACCGTATTTGGGTTTATCCTATAAAAAACCATTTCACCCGTTTAACCCGTTAATATTAAGGATAATATAGTAAATTTATTTATGATACATAAAAAAAATATAATAAAATGTAACAAATACTAATTTATAACTATATTTAACCTAATTAAAATTATTCTAATATAATTACGTCATCTTTTTCTTATGTGTGTATGAGTATGACATTTTGATGAGAAATATAAAGAAGAAACTTATAAAATGTTATATTTCACTCTCATAAATCATTCAATAATTGGACATTATCAATTATTTATCTTAAATACACTTTAGATGGATATTTAATTGATGTTGGATACAAAATTTTGTTTATATTATATTAAATTTGTTGGGGATGCAATGCAAACTCAGAACAGAATTTGGGAGAAAATTAACTTGTATTAACAGAGAAAATTAATATACAAGAATTATACAAAAACTCCCCTAAATTTCCTGGAACTCTCCTGGCTCTCTCACACTCTCAGAACTCTCTGGTTCTGGAACCTGGACTCTCTCTGGAATCTCTCTGATGCATAAACAAGGCAGAATTCGTCCCATATTTATAGGGAAAATTCTGCATACAAATTCAAATCAAATTTGGCCACCTACCTTTGACTTTCAATGCATTCACATGAGAGGGATTCTGGAAGCCATGCATGTTATGCATGAGCTCAGTAGAATTCTAGAACTCATGCATGTCATGCATGAGCTCATCAATTCTCCCCCTCCATCCCATGTGAAAGGGAGTAACAACAAAAGTAATTAGACAGCTTCTAATCCAACTATGTCTCTGCATAGTTCTAGCTTGTCTCTGGCTCCCCCTTCATCAATAAGCAGTGCATATTTTGATTCTGGATATTTTCTCGACGGAATCCTACCTCGCTCAGATCGTTTTGGCTAAGGTTCTTCATATCCAAGAGGTACAACAACTTCTACAGATGATTGTGGCTCCCCCTGGCTCAACAATCTCTTCGTTTTCCTCCTCTTGATCTGCTTCTGAAACTTTTTCTGGTTCCTTTGAAGCTCAACCTAGCTCTTTCTATCTATCTTTACATGAGTCCTGGAAAGATGGTCACATAGTTTACCTCGAGCAACCACCATGACCCCTTTTAACATCTTTCATGTACCATTAGTGAAGCAGCTCTCATAACCTTGCTGATCAAAGGCTTTTACCGAGAGCAAGTTGAGTCGAAGATCTGGCACATGACGAACGTTCTTCAAAGTTATTTTGCATCCGGCATTCGTTTGGAATTGAACATCACCAATTCCCATGATTTTGGCGGTGCTGTTGTTACCCATCTTCACTATCACAAAGTCTCCTACTTTGTACGTGGTGAAGATCTCTCTACAAGGAGTGACGTGGCAGGAAGCTGCTGTGTCAATTACCCATTCTACTCCTTGGTCTGCTGTGTGGAAGCAAGTCTCTTCCGCACAAATAGTCACATCTTCTACAACGGTAACTCGTGGCTCGTCGCTACTTTGTGCTTGTGAACTCTCCTGGTTCTGCTTCTGAAAACTGCGACAATTTTTCTTCATGTGACCCTCTTTGCCACAGTGATAGCATTTGTAGGTGGGTCTCCGCCCATCTGTTGATCTGCCCCTTCTGTTTGTCGATCTACCTCTGCTTTTGCTTCTACCTCTTCTCCAGTCTTCACCTCGAGACTGTCTTCCCCGATTCTCCATGATGTAGGCTTCATCTTGATTGGCGCCTGCATCTTTTCTTCTCGCCTCCTCGTTCATCAAGGCATCCTTAACCATTGATAAGGTAAGTTTGCCTCCGGGTGCTGAATTACTGATGGAGACCACTAACGTCTCCCATGAATCTGGAAGGGAACTGAGAAGTAGAAGGGCTTGTTCTTCGTCTCCAAGTTGTAACTCGACTGCTGTCAACTGATTCACCAAGTTCTGGAACTCACTTGTATGTTCTGCTACAGGAGTTCCGCTCCGCAACTTCAAGTTTACAAGCCGTCTCATCAGGATGGCTTTGTTCCGTGCTGACTTGGCTTGATACATACTCTCTAATTTTTTCCATAGAGTATATGCATCTGTTTCTTTGGCTACATGGTGGAAGACACTATGATCGATCCATTGTCTGATCTGACCGATACATTTTCTGTTAATTTTCTTCCACTCTGCCTCTTTTTCTGTCTCAGGTCTCTGCCCTTCAAATTCTATAGGGTCATATAGATCCTTACAACTAAGGAGATCCTCCATCCTGGGCCTCCATAGTGTGTAATTTGTAGCAGTCAATTTTATCATGGCTCCGGATGATTCTTCCATTTTAGAATAATTAATTCACTAAAATAGAAATTGAATTTCAAAAATCCGAGCCCACCGTTACGTCCGGAACGGTCAAATTAGGTGGAATAGCCTCTTCCGGGGCTCAAAAATTCTTTTTATACAATAAATACTAAGCTTGGAAACTTTAAGGACTAAACTGAAATTTCTTAAGGGCTAAACTGAAATTTCAGAAACTAAAAGGGGCATAATGTATTTCTCAGAATTACAGGGGCCAAACTGATATTTCCTAAGGACTGAAATGTCAATTTCAGAAATTCAGGGGTCAAAATGTAATTACCCGAAAATACAGGGGCCCAAATGATATTTTCCAGTGATTTGCTGACGTGGCAACGTGAGGACCACTGTGCTGATGTGGCGGTGACGTGGCGTGATGACGTGTCCAGATGACGTGGCGTGCTGACGTGGCTGATGACGCGACGCTGACGTGGTTGTCTCCTTCCTTGAGACGCGCGTGCAGCGCGTGGGGCGAGTGACGCCCACTCGCAGACCAGGTCGGAGGCGCGTGCGGCCTTTCTGGACGTCGGATCGGTCGCCGAAAAATTGCAGAATGATCAGGACGACATCACGAACACACTGGACACTTCAAATTCAAAATTCGATGACTTTCCGAAAAATCAAAATTTTCCAGAAACAAGGGACAAATTTTCTCTGAATTTTTTCTCTCTGTTCTGACGTTTTAGGAGCTCAACGAGGCTCTGATACCACTTGTTGGGGATGCAATGCAAACTCAGAACAGAATTTGGGAGAAAATTAACTTGTATTAACAGAGAAAATTAATATACAAGAATTATACAAAAACTCCCCTAAATTCCCTGGAGCTCTCCTGGCTCTCTCACACTCTCAGAACTCTCTGGTTCTGGAACCTGGACTCTCTTTGGAATCTCTCTGATGCATAAACAAGGCAGAATTCGTCCCATATTTATAGGAAAAATTCTGCATACAAATTCAAATCAAATTTGGCCACCTACCTTTAACTTTCAATGCATTCACATGAGAGGGATTCTGGAAGCCATGCATGTCATGCATGAGCTCATCAAAATTTGGATATTTCAATAGATTTCAAAATATTTGTTAGATTTTAAATTTATAAATTATTGGTTGTATTATTTGTTTAGATTTATACAAATCATATTACACATATTGTTGTCTAACTTGAAAATAAAAAAATAGGTTAAATGGGTTGGATTCGGATAACACGTTAAGTTAACAGTCGGGTTTGGATTTATAGATTTAGACCCAATAAGTTAATGAGTCGGATTTGGATTAATATAATTTAACATGACACGAATACGAAACGATACAAAATCATTCTAACACGACCCGTTGGGAGGTCTAACTAACATCACCTTGTGTCATAATGTTTTTGTTAGATTGTTGAAATGACTTGAATGTCCTTTAATATTTTGAAAGTTATTGAGGTGAGACAACTTGAACCCGAGCCGTTTACATAACACATTTAAAGCTAAAACCACGATACCAACCCACACATTTTTTTATTTATATAAGATTAATTTTAAGACAAAAAAATTAAAAACGTACCACTTATGCCTCATCTTCAATTCTCACGCCACCGTCGTCGTCAACTCCTCCTTCTCACGCCTCCTTTACCATCATCACCTCCGCCCCAGTCATCATCCTTACCATCACCTCCAAAGTACTAGAAGTCAGTCCTCCACCATCATACCATCACCAACACCATTAACAAATCCTCAACCGGGAAAGGGCCGGGGTATGGATCTGGATACAGGTCTAGAAGTGAGGGTGGACATGTCACTTGTATGACATGTTTTTCAATTCATAAATCTTCATAAGACTCCTTAATTCCTTTACGGAGACAAATGTGAGAAAATAACAAGCTCATTTCTACCTATTTTTTACGGTGGAGGTTATTTCGGATTTAATGCAAACTTTAGGATCATGGACGAAATTTTTCCTAACAGAAAATATTATATATATAGAAAAGTCGACTTTAGGGATTTCTTGTATCTTGTCAATTTTTTAATCAATTTTGATTAAGAAGAAGTGCCTTTTTCTCCACTATATATATTTATTTTATCTTTTGTTGCTTCTGTTAGGATATTTTTATATTTTGCTACATGCACTACCATATAAAGAAGCCAAGTCAAAGATGAAAATTAGCGTAAAGATTCCAACAATATATAGGAGATTCAGCTAGGCAAATTTTTTGATAAAAGTAATAAATATTTGTTTTATCTTTTATTGCTTGAGTTGGGTTTTTTTTATATTTTCCTAATGAAAAGCACGGACATATTTCTTAATTCTCTAGTGCTTTATTATTCAAATAATATTGAAAAAAATTGATATACCACTGAAAAAAGTGAATATTGAAAAAAAAAATAATTTACTTAAATCTGAAGTCAAAATAGAATTAGGTGAAATGTGCAAAAATCAAATTGCCCCTAAGTCTTTACCAAATTGATTATTTAAAACTGCATATTACAAAATTATTGAAGGAGATTTAAAATAAAAGACAAAAAGGGTGCATTTTCCACTGTATCCGATCGAGTGAGCAATTGTAGCCCAAGTAAAAAATGGTTGCTAAGTACTTGCTTTATACATATTATCAGCTTGAATGGTTTATTAAAGGTAGAATACATATAGAGCCAATTCTAGCGTGACCATTTATAACATTTATACTTATACAACCGAAGTTTCTTTAGTACTAATCTATGTTATGGATGAAAAGATTCTACAACTGTCGTCATTTATGTGGATTTCCTAGGAGATATAAATCTAGCAGGGTCAGAGATGGCTGCATCAAGGCGTGGTATGGTTAGGTAAAGCCATGCACAAAGTATCATTATTAGAATATTAATACATATATAGATTTCTACAGGTGAGAGTTTTTTGGTAAAGATATGAGTGTAACACTTCTCTTATTATTATTAACACAAATAGGGTATATATAATTTATAAAATATTTCATGATTGTAAGACAAATTTTTGATAAATCCATACGTTTTTTTCCCCTATACAGTTGAGAATAGTCTTAAGGAAGTTCATAATATTCCAATTTTTAATCAAAGCCTTGATATGTCAACTGCGGAGTTGGAAGTAAGTACTTTCATTTGGTAATTATGATAAGCTCGAGTAGAGAAAACTTACTTCAAATTAATAATAAATTCAGATTGTGTAAATGTCCCAATTGTCAATCCATACATATTCATCATGTTAAGATAACACGTAATTAGTGATTCTTTATTAGATTAAATTAAACTAATCTTGTTATTTGATGTGTTTCAGTATTATTAAGTTTAATTAAATACAATTAGGTTTCATTGTCGAGTATATAATACCTTGTGTCTTGTCATATTTGATCAATTTTGACTAACAAGTGTATTTTTTTTATCTCCATCAGTATATTTATTTGTTTTATATTTTGTTGCTTGAGCTGGGATATACATTAAATTTTACGTACATGCACCACCATATAAAGGACTTATGTACAGCTAGCATACTAACACACACTGCTTATATTGTGCACTCAACAAATCATGAATTGTCATAGGGTACCATCTCATCTTCAATTTAAATTTGAAGAAGCCAAGTTAAACATGAAAATTAGCTAAAGATTTTGACAATATATAGAAGATTTAGCTACGCAAATTGTTGAATAAGAATAATAAATAGTTGTTTTATCTTTTGTTGCTTGAGTTGGGTCATTTTTTATATTTTCCTAATGAAGAGTACGTACATATTTCTTAATTCTCTGATGCTTCACTATTCAAATATTGAAAAATAGATATAATGTAGTATTTCAAAATTTAATTTAATACATCGTATCCTGATAGTCTATGAAGGAGGATCACATTCTGCTTAACATTGGATCATATATAAGAGGACATCAATTATGTTTGCAGAGCATTAATTAACTCAATTAGTTTATTTCAGGCTCCCCCTTATTAAACAATATTGCCTAAAAAAATTTAGTGGGGCATTATTATCTTGTCAGCTTCCGCTAATAATTAAAAAAAAAAAACAAAAGAATACATTAAAAAGATCAATTGATTGCGGAACATATTTTGCCAATTTCGCCATTACTGCTTGTCTTGAGACCAATGTTACTCATCTTCACCATCGACCTTCCGAACTCCATGTTTTGAGAAGCGCTGGACAAGACCTCTAGTTGAAGCATCAGTCCACAACTTCTGATCTGACTCCAGTACTCCTTTCCCATTCGTCAAATTTGTGAAGAAAGTCGTATCAAATCTGTTGGCACTGCCAGAGTCCAATGCAACACGCGTACTGCCATCTCCATTTTGAGGGCAAAATGCTTGAAGTTGAGAGTCAAATGAAGGGTTTATTGTTGGTTCAGCACCATTTCCAGTTGTTGTGAAATTGTAGAGTCTGTAACTAAAGAGTTGGCAACCTGAAGTTCCAATGGTGTGGCCTCATATTAATAATCAAGACAGATAGCAACATATACATGTTAGTGGATGGACGAAGTCTGGAAATTGATGATTAAATAATTTCGCAATTATATGAGAAATTTGGTGCTTACCAACAAGAGTAAGAAGATCTGAGTGTTGAGACCAAAAGCAGAAAATGTTTTGCTTTTGCACTTCAATGGAGTCTCTGAAACCTGGCAAATTGGCGCTCCCTGATTCCAACGAGACCACCCATCTTTGCGTCCTGTGGATACCTGCCAACTTCGTCCATTCGTCTGCTTTAAATTGAAAACAAAAACATGGTTAATTAATGAAATATTTTTCTAAACATTCAGTAAATAAAAGAGATGAATTCCATTAACTCAATATATAACTAATGTGGCTGATCGAAAATGATATAAATACTAGTTACCACTTACCAGAACCACAGAGTCACAGGCAGCAAAGGCAAGAATATCAGCACAAGAGACAACTCCTAGGCATGCAGCCTCAAGTTGTGTCTTGGCATCAGCAATGACTTCGTATCCTCTTGATAGAATCTTTGGTGGGGCTGTTTTTTCAGTTAGGTCCATCAATAAGATTAGAAGCATCACATCCTTGGACAAAGCAGTCTCATGGAAGTGCATCCTCAGCAATCCAGGAGCAATAGCCGGATTAGATCGAAAATGCTTTTGAACTGTTGACTTCACAATGAACTCAGCTCGAGGTCATGCACGTGAATAAAATCCAACCCTTGTGGCTTGGCCTTGTACTAAGGTGGCAGCCATGGTGAGAAGTGGAAAAACAAAGAACAATGTTTGGTTATTGGAACAATCTCTTGCCATTGTGTAGATTGATGAAGAAAAAAAACAGAAGGAAAAGGCAATGTGATATTATGTGTTGATGCAATAATATGGATTAACGATCTAAAGCTAGCTATAGTATTTTTGCTTAACTACTGCGTGCCTCGGTGTTTGATGTTATTGTGTCTAAGTTTGCAAAACCAACTCGTATTTATAGGCAATTTGAGTCAAATGTTGAGAAGAAAGTAAGCAAAACCGGCTACAAATAAATTAAACCTTGAACGAAAGAGACAAGGAAGTTTCGAGAGTTGGGATGCAATTTTCTCCTCCGCACTGGACTAAAAAATGAGCGACTGCCACTAATCGTTCAACTCGCAGTCACGGGCGCCTTTTCTACGTAATCTGATCCGCCCTTGGCAAAGTGAAGATACAAAATTTCACATATGCTATGAACTTGCATTTGCATTGATGCCCGCCGTTTTGGAAAGCTCCGTTGACAATAAGTACTGGAACCTGAGAATAAAGCTATATAGAATTTTTGTTTCTCGTATTGGGTAAAATCGATTTATTATTATTAAGTACATTATGTGGTTATTACCAATGATGTGATAACTTTAAAAAGTATTTTGTATAAATTTGAAATCAATTGCAATATCCAACAACTTAGACCCAAAATTTGTAACACTTTTGAGATTATATGCTCGGAATTTTGTTTAATAATCTATCATTGACATTAATTAATTATCTAAGCAAAAGGTTCTAATAATGGCTGATTTATATTAATATCCATATCCATTGATTTAGATTCTGCAGACTCTGGCCTTGTCTGATAGAAGTTTTTGCCTTGGAAAGATTTGGTGGTCTGTGGAAGCACCATCAAGCTCATACGTGACAACCTCATGAGAACCTAGTTCGAGAAACAATTTAACTTAACCTCGGTAGCTTTCGGAGAAATTAGTTAGTTGTGGTTTAGTTATGGATTTAGATACTCATCTTAGAAGTTGATGCTTAGCTAATTGAAGATCTAGCCATTTGTTCTATGTTACTACTATGAGTTGTTAGGAGTTGCACGAAAGGTTAGATATAAGACTAGACACTTTTATTGAGTATTGCGGATTAGAGGATTGACGTATAGCCTAATTTCTTATTTACATTAGTTTTATGAGTTGTGGCGATTATCATATTTGGAAACTGAGATATATATGAAGAGTTGAGTTATGATGATTGTAATATGAGGAGTTATAAGATATATCCAATTTTATAATGCAAAGTATATAGAGATGGAATTTAGAAACTTATTAATTGCTTGGATGATTTATATTATGATTAGGTTATCCATGATTGCATTCTATGATGACATAAGATGATTGAAGCCTTTACTTTGAAGCATTATGAGTTTGGGAGTAGTAAGTTGAGATATATGAGCATGCATTGAATGATATATGAACAGTATCTAGAATGCAAATTTGCAAAGTATAGTGTGACATGATGATTTAAAAAATTTATACGAGCATTCATACACTAAATTTAATCTGGTCTTTTTGATATAACAAAGTAGACATCTTGAGCATTGCTTTAAGAGTTGTCTCATATAAAAATTTGAATTTCACGATTTTTGGTAAATTTTTGAAGTGTGTTATTTTTATAGAGAATTTATACAGTCGTTGTGATAGCCTTAGGATGAAAAAAAGAAAGAGTTTTAGTAGAAATAATTTATATATCGCGCTCCCCACTTAAAAAGAGTTTAAAATCTTTTTGTTTCACATGAATTAAAATTTTATATCAATTATAATGATTTTGGAAAAATGGAATTACGATTCTAGAAGTTTTTAATTCCAAATATAGTCCAGACTTTCAAAAATCATTTTGACTACTTTAGAGTCATAAAAAA
This sequence comes from Boswellia sacra, assembly GCA_013180625.2. NCBI lineage: Eukaryota > Viridiplantae > Streptophyta > Magnoliopsida > Sapindales > Burseraceae > Boswellia > Boswellia sacra. The sequence continues at coordinate 120,884 of SNVD02002615.1, forward strand.
TTCTAATTTTTGGCATGATTTCTTGGGTACATCACTAGACTTGAACTTGAAGTTTTTATAATTTTATGAATTTTATTGAAATATATATGAGTTTTCAAATTTAGATAACATAGTTTTGAAATTTGTTTGACAGCATTACAAGTTTGTAAAACAATACTGATTTCAAGGAGTATTTCATGCCCAAAGGATTTGAAATTTTTACTGTCAAACTAGTGGTATGTGAAGGATAGCTCTGTGAAATTTTATGACATTTGGATTTGTGAGTGAATTATGAAAAATCAGCGAATATGAAGTATTCAGTATCGATTCTATTATTAATGAGATAGTGATCAAGATTTTAGAGGTTGTGAAAGTACCTTTTGTGGAACTTAGAATTTATGTCCTTGATATGTTGTTAAAAGTGTCATTGGGGGCTCTAGCTCAACTTATGTAATATACGTGGACAAATATCTTACAAGAGAAGTAAATAAGGTATACAAAGGCTTGAGTGGTGTTAAAAAAAGGTACTGATTTGGCCGTTCTGGTTATGGAAGTGGACTTATATGAATGTCGTGACCTAATTAAGATTTTGAATCATGTGAGATGGCTTTTAAAAGAAGTGATTTATGTGGTTATAGGTGATGACATGCTTATATTATTTACATGATTGAGATTGCTATAAGGTACTAAGTTAGACTGCCAAGTGAGATTTCAAGATATGCATGTATTTATGTTTGACAATGTACCAAGGAAGTATATATTTCTAATACTCTATGGCATATAAATGGGCTATTTATCTTGTTCAGATTTCAGCATGATTTCGTGATTTAGTTTGTGGTTATGAATGGATGTACAGTACCTATTGTAATAATAACTAGAAATTTATATTTGTTGTTAGGGAGTAGTTGAACTATTATTGTTGGATTTGTGATCTATGAGATAATGATAATAGTTAGAAGATTGTCATGATTGAGTGGAGATGGGGACAAAAGTCTTAGAAGCAGTTGAATGGATGGAAATGCATCTTGGGAGTGTTATTTTAAAATGATTTATAGGTTGATCAAGTTTGAAAAGCAAAGGGAGCTGTCATATTTTTATCAATATTTTTCACAGATGCATCCATAGTATTTTAAATAAAAGTTTTTAGATCAAGAATAGCTATTACAATTGCTTTATCAAGTTTGTGCAATGGAAGTATAAAGAGTGTGCCTTTAGTAATGACTGATCTTAGTTATTGCTTTTCTTTAGAGCACTGGGATCCTAAGGATAGCGATAGCTGGGATGTGTCATGCTAATTTGGTAAACTCACTAATTTGCTTCAAGAAGTGAATATATGTATGATAGAAGTTAAGAAAGAAGTTGTTGCAATTGTAAGTTAATTAATTGGAATTCGGTCTTCCTAAAGTAGAGACCGAAGTTGATTCACATGGAATATATAATATTTTATATCAATCAAAGCCGAACTCTTCTTTTGTGAGAAACCAACATTTTTAGTTGATTGAAATGATTTTTGGTAGTGAAATAAAGACAAAAAAAAAAAAAGAGTCAGTACATAATTCTCAAAGAGTATGGTTGTATAGAGCTAACTGTTTAGTATCATATGAGCATGTTTTACGGCTTAGCACTCTAGACCTTTGCAATTTGGAGGATGAATTTTTTTTAGGATGTAGTATTGTAAAGCCCATGGGTTAGCAAGTAAAGAGAGCCCAAGCCCTTTGAAATTAATAACAAGCCTAGTCCTTTAGAATACTATATGCAAATGAAAAGGAAAAAAAGAAGAAGAAAAGAATACAGAAAATTCAAGAGAAGAGAAGAAGGGAGACGTAGGAGGGGTGCAAGCTTCATGTGAGGGGTGCCTTGCGGACATTTTAAGTTATAGTTTCCAAATTTTTAGCTAAGTAGAATGGCTTGCAAGTGTTTCTACTGAGCAAATCATATCAAGCAAGTTTTTGTATTTTGTAGGAAAGCTTAGAGGAGAGAAGCTAAAGAGAGAAGGAAGATCAAAGATCAAATTGGAAGTCTCAACCAAGGTATTTCATGCTTCTCTTGATGTTTATGTTTTTGTTTGTTGAAATCTTAAGAGTTAAAATGTTGGAATGAAAATCTGGGTTGTTGTAAATAGTAGATAATTGCAAAAGTTTTGCAATTACTTGGTTTTGAATTTGATTCTCAAGTTTACATATGCTAAAATAGACATCTTGAAGGTTTGAGTAAAATTGGTTTCATTGAAAAATGTTGATTATACAATTTTATATAAATTTTTAAAGTTTACTACTCAATGCTGAAACTATAGGAGTTCTTTTTTTAGTAAATTATTTGAGATACCTAAATGTATCAAAAGATGATGGAGTTTGGGATACTTGTTTGTCTTTATGTCTAGTTTAAATCTAGAGAGATTTATGATTTTAGAAATTAACCATGAATTGTTATCTTGATAGGATTTTTGTGTATGAGATCTTAAATTATTTGAGGTACCTAACGAGTTTGGAATGCTATAAAATTTTATAAAGTGTGTTAGATATGTATGTGCACTACAAGAATTTTTCATATATTTCTCACATTGTATTTTATTTATTTGACATTTTTTAAAAAGTGATAAATATAACATTAATATAAAAGTCAAACCTACATTTTGTTCATATTTGTCACTCATTGTTTTGACTATATTATATATTTCTCACATTTTTAGGTAGTGCCAAATATGTAGACAAGTATATACAGTATATAATATATAGTATATCATATATTTGAAAATTTATAGAATGTATGGATTCTTATGAAATTTATAGGGATAATATTGATAAGTCTTAATAGATAGGGATTTTCAGGAAATTTTATAAACTATATAATGAAGATGAATAACCCTAGCCGTCTCTCATACAAACCTTCCTTTACTCTACTTACCCTCTGTAGAAATCCTTTGCAGTGATTTTGCTTTTCAGATGACCAACCCCTCAAAGCTCTCTTCCATCGCCACCCCCAAGACGACGGCCACGGCGCACGGCGGCGGTGCAGGGCAAATGACGAAATCTAAGATCCTATCTCTGCCACCCCCGCCGCGGTTGCTTTACGGGCAGAGGTCCTCTGCCCTCGACGAGTACCGGGATGAGGCATGGCAGCAGCGGAAGGGAAATTACCAAACGGCCCACCCCCGCCAGTAGCGCAGCAAGAGCATGAGCGGAACGAATGACGACTTGGAGGAGCTGAGAGGGTCGATTGATTTGGGTTTTGGGTTCGAACCCGACTCTCCCGAGACAATGACGAGAGACGGTGAAGATCCTAGTGACGATCCGGAGACGGTGAAGACTAGATTAAAGCATTGGGTGCAGGTGGTGGCTTGTTCTGTAAGAAAATTGTCAGAAGAATCAAATTAATTTGTTTTCTTGTTTTGATAAAATTTTTGTCATGTACAAAAAGGCATGATTATATCAATTTTATGTATTTTTATTAGCATTGTCTATCCGTTAAAAGAGAAAATAAAAATAAAAATTGAGTGTTACGATTGATCGAGATTTGATTACATGTTAATTGAATGAATATAGTGGTACGATTGAATGAATATAGTTTTTCATGTGATTGTTTTAAATGGATTACGGCTAATATTTCCCTGTCTTTATACTACCTTTGCTATTGCAGGAATAGCAAAGATACGCAACTTCAAGCAACAGTACAGGCAATAGCAATAGCAATAGCAATAGCAAGTTTCTGTTGACATACCATTCAAACCCGAACAGAAGGAATTCCAGATGCTCGAACATATCTGTTGACGTTAAAGGAAATAAGGATCAGGTATAGTTTCTTCTTTTTCTTCTTCTGGCTGGTTGGCTTCCCTGTTTCAGCTGTGCCTAGTGTTGAAACTGAAGCTTTCTGCTCGTATGTGTCTTTATTGTTACCATCCGTTATTACTTGTACAATGTTGACAATGATCATTTAATTCCTTTGCATGCTTGCCTGGAAAGGTTCCTTTTCTGTCAGTTATTTTTCGATTATTCTTCTTGAAGCAATATTAGGTTTAATTACATGGGTTCTGCTTTAGATGAATCATCAATGAGCTGATTACTTATGCATTTATTGTCAATTCTGAGTAGTTCTTAATTGAAATTTTAAGCCATTCATGTATAAATATATTTTGTGTTTTTCTTTCTTTGGTTCAGGAGAGGCCTCACTGATGAGCTTGGTGCAGAGGCTATGATGATGGATGCCTTGGAGAAAGATGAAAATGAAATTAAAAAGCCTCTTATGAGGAATGATAAGAAAGGAATGGCTCTTCTTATGGCCGAGTTTGATAAGATTAATAAGAAGTAAGAATGATTGAAACAACTCTTATTTTGTTTTCTTTTTTGATGTGGGTGTATCATAATGACTAGGTAAGCTTGGTTTTTCTGCCATGTAAAAATCTTCCACATAGTGAAATCCAAGTATTTAAGTCTGAGGCTTTGTTGGGTTGAGTTTAACGAGAAGATGAGTCGCAAATAAAGCTCAATAAGCTTTAGCTTGTTTTTGCCGCTATACTGGTGACTCTCACCAAATGTATATACATCGGTTAGATAAGTCTATTTGATGAGGAGTTTAGTGAATTGGGATCATTAGGACTAGTCAGTGTAGTATGCTTGAACTCTTATTACTGACTGAAAGAAAGTGGTAATGATTTAAACTTTTCCTTGGGAGCTGCATTTTATGTGATGGAGAATTGAAGTTACCAGTAGGTTAAAAATTTTAAGTTGTTAGACTTAACAGCTTATAACTATTGTCAATGTAAAACTATGATTCATGTTCAGCATGTTTACCCAAAATATATAGTAAAAGCTATGATTCATGATAAGCATGTTAATTGGTACATTAATCTTGAGTCATTCAGCAGATTGAATTACTTAATGCAATGAAATATGTTCATTTGACTCTTAACATTTTTTTGGTCCAAGGTTTTTCAGATGTGTTCCAGTTTCTTCTGTATATTGGTTGCTGTGTGTGCCACTTTACACTGATATACTGCACAACTAGGTGGTTCAAGTAGAAGATCGAACAATATGATGATAGATTTGAAGAATGAAATGCTAAATTTAGTTGCTTTTCAAGCATTTTCTTGTTGGGTAAATGGCAAAAGAGATTCATGTGGGCAAACCAAAAAATAAATGTGACATGGTTTTTGTCCCAGTAATATCACAATTACCCTTTTTTATTGAGAGTTGTTTAGTTCATTATGCCAAGGTTAGTTGATCATGCCTAGATTACTGTGGTAATACTTAGCGGTCTGTCAATAGAATTCTGATGCTTAAGAATTTTTCGTTCATATGAAACTATAAGGTACATCCTGGAAGTTGCTCTTTTATTTTCTTGTCTTTTATTTTCTTTTTCTTTTTCTTTTTAATCATCCTATAATTTTAATAGTTTATTTGAATTCTATATATATAAATCTGTATGTGTCATCATGCTTTTCCATTTGTTGCTTTAAACTTGCTTGAAGTTAAGGTTGAAGCCAAGATGTAAAGATAGTATAAAGACAAGGAAACTTGCTATTGCTTGAAGTGCATACAGTACAGGAGAAACAACATGGACAATTCTACAGGCCCAGCCAAAATGTCGATGCAGCGGACACCCACACGTGCACTGTGCACATATGCAAAAAAGGTGATTTAAGCCTTAACTAAATCCTAATAACAAGGAATTCCTATATTCCAAGTGATTTAATCTTTTAAATTCAATGCTTCTTGTTTGCAGTGAATTTTGGGTGACTCAACATTCCCTTTTTGATAACTAGACAACTTCATTCAATTATCTCAGACGTTGTATGCTATTGGATTCCCATTTTGTTGACATTTAGGATATATGGATGTCCAGAAATCTAGACCCTTGACTTTGGAGAGCAAGTGACACCCAGACAAAAATGAAGTGAAACACTTCTTCAATGACCAGGTATGTGAAGTTAGCAATATTCTCAACATTTTCCTCAATTTCTTAAAAATTTGGTTAACGCTTGTTTAGACTGAATTTCTATACATATAAACTATTTTCAAATCATCAATCTAAAATCTTCTTAAAATTTGGTTCCTTAATATGCAACTGAAGCTATGGTGTATTTGATAGTCGCTTCTCCCTAATGTTATTTATGTTGTGGCAAATGATAGAGCAATATCAACTTATTGATTAGAAGCTGCTTAGTAGAGAGAACCAAAGCCATGTCTTCGGTATAAACATTGGTAATTTTTCAATTTAAATTTACTTTTTGGGAAAAAATTAAAATATTTGTCAAGTAATCCGACATTGAGCTCAAAGAATGCAGAAAATGGTGAGGTTTGAGCTTCTTGATTACTTCTTGGGAGAAAAAAACATCACATTTTTAGGTAAGTTATACAACAAAAAGCATCAAATTCAGAAACAAGTCCTTCAAAAGGTGCAAAGAAATAATTCCTTATCTGTTATAGATTTACATGTAGCTGACAGTTGTATCAGCTAGTTCTTTAATCTATAATTAATTTGTTTTTACCAACTGCTAGTGAGTCTTTCTTTGGAGATTGAAGGAGATGAAGAAGCTGCATTTTTTGTGCTTTAGATGCAATGGTAGAAATTATTTAAAAAGTTTGGTCTTTGACACCTGTTCACATGACAGAATATGAATGCAGTCAAGCTTGAAGCCCGAGATGGTATTGTCTAACAATCTCTTTACAATCATTTGTCGATTTAAATTCAACATATTTAGGACAGAATCTGGTTTCATAGCCATCAGAAAGATGAGTGTACAAATACGCACAGGATCTGAGGATTAGTCTTCTTTATCATTTCTGAAAGATTTTGGTCTCAAATATATTATTAGCCACATTCTAGGTCTAATAACTCTTATTATCACTATAATCTATATGCTGTCAATTATCTCTTTAAGTTCAAGAATTAGGCAGAATTTTGCCCAGAAAAGTGAGCTCTAATTGCTGCAGATTCCAATCAGTTTTCTGGGCTGGATGTTGCTTGATATTTGCTCATGAAACTAGCATTATTGACAGAATGTGATGGATACTGCGTGATGGACTGCCTAAGATCAAATTTGCTTTAACTAACATAAGTCTTCTGTCAACTTCAATGGGTCTGCATGATGTAAATTTGAAAATATTTGCCTTCTGCAGTCCAAAGGCAATTGGGGGAATCGCATCAAATAACCAGACTGGGAAGCTTAATAAGTACATATTTAACTTTTTTAGTATTGATCTGTGGCTGCATGCTTTTTGTCTAACATTTCAAGTGTGGCTGCTTCATGGTGTGCAATGAACTTTCAGTTGCATCATTTGAGCTTAGTTAACATTGAAATAGTAGTAAGGCACGGAATTTATCATATATCTTGGTAATATGTGGACCTCAGTGCTTTTCTGCCACTACTTTTAATTGGCCAGAGAGCAGGGACATACTTCTTGGTTTGTCTAGACTGTTTCTTTAATAGTTGCACTAATTTACATGAATGCATCAAGTAATTGGTCCAATCATTAAATTCATTCCCCAATAAAATTTCTTTTAAGATGTTTTGATGTTAATTTTTTCTCTTAAACCTCTATCATTTACAGAGAATAGTGTATAACTAGTAAATTTCTTTGCACTGACCAAGTAAAGTTTTGTTTGACATAACTATTGGTTTTCTACTTTGTTATTGCATTTATTGCTTATGAATTCAAAATTCTATTTTATAACGGCAATAGTAATCTGGGATTCTGGTGGTAGATTACTGAAATATTATTTTTTTAATTTTTGAAATATTATACTTGGCTGTCAAAAAATACCAAGTATAGTTAGGTGCATATTTGGCGCTAAAAACTGTCAAGTATATATTTTTTAATTTTTTAAAAATATTTATACTTGGCGGCCAAAAACCGTCAAGTATAGTTAGGTGCATATTTGGCGCTAAAAACTGTCAAGTATATATTTTTTTAATTTTTTAAAAATATTTATACTTGGCGGCCAAAAACCGTCAAGTATAGTCATGTGCATACTTGGCGGTCATAAGACCGCCAAATATGTTAAAATGATCATATTTGGCGGTGCCATTGGTGGCGTTTTTAAGATCGCCAAATATATACATATTTGACGGTCAAAGACCGCCAAATATGACATTTTTTCTTGTAGTGGTGTAGAATACCTTTGTTAAATCTTAAACTATTTTAATAAAAATAGATTATTTAATAAAAATCACAAACTCATAATTGCTCTATTTAGAGAGTTTGAAATTTGAGTTAATTAGCATTGATGAGACTAAGATATGAAGTTGGTTATTGGGAATCTTAAGCATTCAAGTTGAATATGGTGGGACGAGTTCTTTTATTATGTTTAGGACCAGAAGAATTTCATTGAAGGCATGATGAGATGACAAGGTAGTTGGAAACTCCGCTTGTATATAAAACGAAGTTCAAGGTGTGCATCATGCAAGATCATTGAGTGGGAAAATCATGCTTTCTTTCATAAGTTATAAACACATTTTAAATGCTATTTTTATACATGTTAGAAAGTTTTAAAAAGATTAGCAAATTTATTTTTCAGATATACACGAAGAAGCATATTTAGTTGTTTATTTAATGATGTTTATTTAGCATTTCTAGAAATATTACTATGTTACTTTAGCAAACTTAGAAGTATCTAAGGTAGATTCTTAATAGTTTTTCTAAAAGATAAATATAAAACTATTTGTTACGGTTACTTTAAGTCATTAGAATATATAAAGTTAGTTTTCAAAATATTTCTATACAAAAATATAGCGTTTGGAGTGGAAAACTCAGATTTCATATTTAAAATTATTTTAGTTTGTTTAAAGGCTTTATAGTTGATTCAAGAAGGATATTTTTATAATATTAGAGAAGTGGTGTTAATCATGATTTTTGTAACCATTTTAGCATTTTGTTCAAAAGTTTCTTGAGGTATTTGAAATGTTTTTTTTAGATGTTTATCATTGATTTTAATGATTCAAGTATTTCTAGCTATAGATTTCATAAATTTCTCATATTTTTTTTTGATAAAGTGCATGAAAAACAAAGTGTTAGCATATGAAACAATTTTGAAAATCAGTTTTAGTAAAGATAAGAAAATTCAATCATGATATCCTAAGCTAGTACCCAAACTCAGGCAGCAGATTCACTTAGACAGTGATACAGATAGAGGTCTTTGGGACTAGTTTAGACACACATAAAGGTTTTGGGCTGTGTGATATGAGTGCTTTAGCCCTTTAGGGGCAGCTCTACTCATGCGTATGACTAGTTTTGTAAGCTTGTGCGATATTAAATGTCGCTAGGTACAGATAGCTTTACTTATGAGATGTTAGATTCCACCAGGTATGGAAAATTTCAGATAGACATGTGCAATGTTAGATCTCACTAGGTATGATCACACAGCTTCAGGGGTATTTATTTAGTATATCAGGATGTTTTTTTTTTAAATATTATATATGAATTAAGAAAAAAAGAGTTTAGAAAAGAAGCATCTTTAGCAAATTTTTATAAATTTCCATAAATTAATTTCTAGAAACAATTTTATGATGATAGTTTATGCATTCTCAGCATCCTCATTATTTTATATTTCTATAAAAAGTAAAGCTTAATTCTTTTCATGAGTTACGAAAGTTTTTTTTTTTTTAAAGAAGATTTTACTGAAAGTTATGTCTTTTGTTTTAAATAGCATTTGAACAAATGTTTTAGTATGATTTATCAAGAGTATATTTTTTTATATGATTCAAGGATGCATTATTTTATTGTTTTTAAGTGTAGATAACAAGAAGAAGTATTTTGATGAACTTAGTCATTCAATATTTATTTCTTCGGAAGTTTTATAAAGCATTAGATGATATGTTATTCTATTATAAAGATTTTTCAAGAGAGTAAAGATTTATTTTATAATGATATAATTTTTTTAGATTAATTTACAAATATATCCCTATTCCCACCATCTGACTTTTATGCTCACCCCTTTTTATTTTTAAAAACCTTTTCCCTCCCATGTGAAAGCAAGGTGTGAGCTAGTTAGCACGTCTTGAGGTTAAGTCACGTGATGGTGCAAGGATGTATTTAATATTGTCATTAAGGTTGGAATATATATGTTAGAAAATTTTTATTAGCTACTGTAATGAGAGTTTTATTACATATTTATTGAATTATTTTCAAGTTTGTTTCATGAGAAAGACAAGGGTTAAGTAACAGTCTCTAGTCCATAGTTTTAGGCATGATTTATCCGTATAGCTGGGGGCGGGTCGTGTCATAATTAGTTTATCAGCTCCTTCTTTTATCAATTAAATATTTGGTGCCTTCCAATCAATGGTAACAGGGTCTTTGCAACACTTGGATTAAGGGTGAGTTTACACACACCCCCTCACAACTTAGCATAACTACTAACTAACAGTTTAAGATTTTTTTTAATTAAAAAAAATAAAAACAATTTCTCATGCCTTCCCTAATCTTTGCTTAAAAATCAATTTTGACCTCCCCTCTGGTGTTCTGGCTAGAAAAATCATTGACCTGTCATGTTGTTATTGATGATCAAGTAAAACTAATTAAAGAAAGGTTAATATTATAGTTCTAATAAGAAATAAGAAAAAAATGTCAATAATACATATGCAAATTGTACAATAATTTTAAATATAAGAAAGGTAAAAAGAAATATGATATCTTATTGTAGCTTTCCACAACTAGAATGTGTTATCATTATTTGTCCTTACGTTTGAAGTCAAATAATAAATAACGGAAAAAAGCTAGCTATGTGTGTGTGTGTGTGTGTGTCTATATATATATATATATATATATATATATATATATAGAGTACTATTTTGCTAAACTAGCGCTTTGGAATTTTGATTTTTTTTTTGGTAAAACAAACTATTATTTATATACACACTTTAAAGTCAGATTTTGAGAAGAAGTAAGCAAAACCATCTACAAGTAACATTAAGGGAAATTAAAAAAAAATGACCCAAATTAAGGGACATATTTGAAAAGTGAACAACTTTTTAAAAATTTTTATGCCATGACCCTTTTAACAGTGAAATAATCCCAATGCCCTTCTTCATTAAATAAGGCAAATAACATATTTTCTTCCCTTCTTCTTCATTCTTGGGCAAAAGTCTTCTTTACACAATACATGGTATTTTGTACATGGTTTTGTCACATATTTGTTATCTAAAAAACATGGTATTAGCTTAGAAAAAAAGAACTGAGCTATGTTGAAGTGAGTCAAGTAGTTTGATGCAAAAAAAAAAAAAAAAACTCAAATATTTTAGAGAAATCTGGGCTCTTTAGTGAGGAAGACGACGACTCAACAACACTCTTCGTCATTTTTGAGTTTCAAACACCCTATCGAACACAATCCAATAGTGAAAGAGAGGTGTCGAATATTATCAAATTTATGTGATTGACAGAACTCAACACATGATATCGAGCGCAAGTATCGAATTGCTTGTAACTGTCACTCAACAACCCTTATCATCGAGTGTCAGTTACATGCAATCCGACACTAGACATCTGCTTATTTAGTCTCGTTGAGTGTTCAGCAAGAAATTAGATCGACATTCGTTATCGTCTACCTTCGCCCATTGTATGTGTCTGTGAAAGGGCTTAAAAATAAGGAAGATTTGAAAATGGGTATTAATTATAGAGAAAATGAGATGAAAATGATTAATTGAATTGTTAAGAGTATGAATGTCATTTCTCACCTAAAAAGGAGGTCATGATGCCAAAATTTTTAGAGAATTGATCATTTTTTTATGAGACCCCTTAATTTGGATCATTTTTGGAATTTTCTTCAACTTTGATTCACGGAAAGAGACATAAAATATTCAAAAGTAAGTGGATGATGAGTTGGGATGCAGTTGTCTCCTCTCCTCTGCAATAATCCATGAAGGAAATTTTACGTATGTCATCAACTGGCATTTGCATGGATGCCCGCGCTCGGTTGACAATAACTCAAAAGTATATTAATAATCTTAATTTGTTTGCAGTTGAGATTAAAATACTAATCTATCACAATCCAAAAGATAAATAAAAATTTCGTGATTTATATTAATCGTTATCCATTGACTTAGAGTTAGTGGACACGTTAGAAAGATGAGATGTAAGTCAAAGTCAAAGTGACTTTACAAAATGATAAAATATATTGTTGACGTTATGGCATTTTAGTGTGGTATTTGATGGCTGCATCAACGTGTACGTTCTACGGGTAAGAAAGCCCATAACACACAAGAATATTACTATAATGTGCTTCACAAATTGGTATCGCACCGACAAAGATTCATTTCTTATCTATATTTCGATCTAGCCTTGCTGCATATATGCTTTTCCTTAAGGGTGAAGCGAAAGATTAAATATCTTAAAAAATAGCTTACTATTAGGACATATTAATGAAATAATTGAAGTATTTTTTTCGAAACAAAATATTTTCATAACAATATAAGCAATCAATTTCGAAACAAACTTAAGGAAGCATTTATTAACAAACTAGAATATCGCGGATCCAAAAATTTTCTTTAGAGGAAGTACCGTGTAATCTAGAATTAAGATAAACATGAGTAGTTAAATATAATAATCAAAACCTAATTATATTTAAAATAATTTTCAGATAAATAAAAAATTAAATAATTTTTTCATTTTGGAATATATATATATATATATATATAACATTAAAGTAATATATTATAGTTTCAAGAAAAAATTTTCTAACATATATATAAGTTCTAAAGTCTTTTGATTACAATTAAATTAATATGTTTTAAATAATGTTATTTTAATACTTTATATGAGAGCTAAACGTATTTAATATTTGAATTTTGATATTCTATAACTAGATAATCTATTTATTTTTTGTATAATTTCATTATGTGAATTTAAGATTCTATGTAAATTAATATATTGATGGTGAATTGAGTTCAAAGAATATATATACAAGTTTAAATTGATGTAATTTATTGCAAGTAATCTTTCAAATCTATTATGATTATGTACATTCTAAATGCCTTCCAAATAAATTATGTGAATACATATGTTATGAAATTTCAATCATGCAATAATATGAAATAGAGGCACATGAATGAACCCACTTAACTATATAACTTTAAGAGAATTTAACAAAAATAACATCTAAAGTTAAGGATGAACCCAATGGTAGGAGGGTATATTTGTTAAAATTAGATTTTTTTTGTAGAAGAGTTTATTTGCAACATTTGAAATTTAAGGGGAATAATAAAATTTTAATTTTTCAGTGGAGCTCGGGCCCTCCGGCTGCAACCTAGGTCCGCCCATGTATGGCATGCACTAATGGGAGCTAGCCGCATAGACGGAGCCAAGAAGGGGTAAGGAGGTGTAATTGCCCGTCCTGGATTTAAAAATTCTTTTAGATTTGAAATTTTTTAAAAATATATTATTTATTTTGTCTCTCCTTTTTTAAAAATTATAAATTTAATTAAAGTTGATATTTTTTTTTATTGTAACCTCAACAAATTTAAAATCATACTTTATCATTTGTGATTCTATCTATTTATATAAAATAAGGGATTTTGTCTTCTTTCCCATTTATTTACATTATTTCTTCTTTTTCTTCTTCACTTCACTCGACACGTTTGCCAAATAAAAACATATATATCTTGTGTGTTTCGTCTATTTACATAACAAGAATTGGAAGTTAGTATATGCAAAAGTGAAAATTTTCTTCTTGTCTTTTATTTATCGGTTTTTATCATATTAAGCAAATGTATTATGATTTAATATTGTTGAATATCGCTTTTTTTATTCTTCATCTTGGTTTACAATTTATGGCTATTTACTTATTATCATTATATTATCTATGAAAATGAGGCAATAGATCTATATAGTTGCTTTATTTTTTTATCCAAGGACTTACTAGTTGTTTTCATTGTTAATGTGTGTGTCTATACATATATAATTTTTCTAGACTGTATTAAGGGTTATGATTTTGAATATTTTATATTTGTTATAATATAATAAAATAAGCATGGACGTTACATGTCTCGTCTAATATTTATTTGCATCGTAAATTAAGAATTGAAACTTTGTTAGATATATTGAATTATTTAAAGTTATCAATATTAGAAAATTTTAGATTTATTACTCAAAAGTCAACTATTATTTATTTGGATAGTAAATTACTAAGTTGATTATTCTTCTTTAAGAAAGTGTTTTTATTTTTTATTTTTTGAAAATTCAATTACATAACTAAATGAGGATCAATGTTTAAATGAAAATTTAGTTAATAATATGATAAATTTGATATTATATCATACTTTCAAAATATTAAATAATCAACATAGTAATTTGACATGAAATTACTTAGTAATTGAATATATTATTATTAATATGAAAATTTTGAAATTTTACTATTTATAAACTTATATGACAAAAAATTTACTGTTCATAAAATTTTGCCCTCCCTTGATGGACTTTCTGGCTCCATCACTGGCTAGCCGATCACTTGGGCATGCAGAAATGATCGTCTTCATCTTCTTCTTTTTCGTTTTTTTTTTTTAATCTTAGCTAGGTCATTCAAACGCGTGATTCAGAACGATTGATGAATTCTTAACATTAATTTTTATTCTTTAATTAGTTGGGAAGCCAACCAGATATGTCGCGGTGAAAATGTCCGCTATATTAATTAATTTTATATATTATTTGACTTCTCAATATATCAAAGCTTAATTTAATGTCAACTACAGAGTTAGAACTTGGAAATAATTAAGTATTTGACATATGATAATCATAATGATCGAGGAGAGAAGACTTTCTTCAAATCAAGAATAATAAATTGAAGGGAATATTGATGTAGAAATGTCGGGATCAATACTTTCATATTTTGTACATATTGTTTTGACAAGATTCTTTATTATTTGAACGGTGACTTTTGTAAAAATTAAATATTTTATTAATTCCGGGTTTTTTTAAAGCAGTTTAATAATTTAAAACAAACTTCCCTGATGCTCAGAAAAGTCTTTGTTCAATGGACTTAGATCGAGGGCAATATGTAAAATTTAAAAGCCAACTCTTGCTTTGGCTTTGCACCAAGGTGGCAGTCATTGTAAGAAATAGAAAAAAAATTGTTATTACAACAATGTCTTTGCCATTGCGTAGACTGATGAAGCGAACAACAATAAATCTATATATATGGTGAGATGCAATTTACTGTATATTTTTATCAAAAGCTATAATATCATGCTAAAAATTTTAAAGAAAGTTCTTTGGTTTTTGATTTGTTGCTTTGCAAGCCAATTAGTTTACAATCTAGGCAATTTATGTCAACATTAGAAGAGGTATGCAAAACCAGCTAGCTACAGAAAAAACTCGAACGAAAGAGACTGGAAAGATTCAAAGTATGTGGAAGTTGATTTGGAATACAATTGGCAAGCTCCCGTGCAATAAATGAGCAAGAGAATAAGTCCTTGCCAATCCATTAATTAGGGGTGCACACGCGTCGGGTCGGGTTTTGCCCAACCCGACTCAACCCGATGATGCATCGGGTTTTGAAAAATGAACCCGTGATCGGCTTTCTGAAGCATGTAACCCGAGATATAACCCAAATGGTCGGGTTGGTCGGGTCTGTCGGGTCCACTCGACACTCAACACTTACATATCGAGTCGTGTCGGATTCACAACTGGCACTCGATATCAGACAATTTTTGAAGAAATCGAGTGTCGGATGCATCATCCGACACTCGACACTAGCCACTCAACACTCGACACTTACATATTAAGTTGTGTCAGATTCACAACCGACACTTGATATCAGACTATTTTTGAAGATATCGAGTGTCGGATGATGCATCCGACACTCGACACTATCTACTCGACATGTATCCGATACGACTCAACATGTCGAAAATAGACATCACAAGGCCACCAAACTAAATTTAGAGATTCCACCTACTTGGATTGAAAAATAATCAAGTCCTATCTTCCATATCTCTAACAACATCAAACAAAAAAAATGAGAGGAAAACTAGAAACATAATCAATATTCAACAAGGCTACCAAGTTGTAAAAACTCAAACTAAAACTTAAAGTTACCAACCGAATAAAAACTTAACAAGTCTTAACAATGCAAAACTCAAATTCAGTAATGAAAATGTGTTGAATTAGTTATTACCGATGAAATTGGCACTCATCAATCAAGCTCCTTACGATCAACTGTTGTTATGGTTGATTTTAAAACTTCTATATCAATGACAAACAAACACAAATGAAAATAATATAGTTAGTCAATGTTTTACAATGTAAATTGGCAATGATATTTTAAGTTAATAACCAAAATTCCTAATTATCTGTCTCAATTGAAGTACAAAAACCCACAGAAGCTCTAATAGCATCTTCTTTAGTCTCTGAAGTCGGGAATACTTCATCAATCAATGTAGAAGTTATCCAATTCTGTGAGCATATTAAGGATTCAACCATTTTAGGAGTTAATGAACTCTTAAATTGGTCAAGAATCCGCCCTCCAGCACTGAATGTTGACTCTGAAGCAACAGTGGAGATCGGTATAGCAAGAACATCCTTTGCTATACGTGATAACACAGGAAAGTTGCCTTCTTCCACCAAGCCAAGATATCAAAATCCTCAGTCTGCCCCACCAAATTGGCATTGTTTAAATAAGTATCCACTCATTTGATGTTTCTGACTTGGTCAAATTATCCATAAACTTTACAGCTGGATCTTCTACCCATGGCTTTACCACCTGAACTTCATCACTCAATGATGAGGTTGGGATATGACTGACAGGGGGTTTTGACACTTCAGTCCTTACCACTTTTGAAGAGCTATCTACTAAAGGCTTATAAGTTTCATATAGCTTAAATAACAATGTTTTAAGCCCCATTATCATTTGGTTTGTCTTAGCATCACCCTAAAAACTTCTTCAAGTAAAATCAAAGTACCTAATTTTGAATCTTGGATTAAGCACAACTGCAATGAGCAACATCTCATTAAATTTATCAAAAGACCCAAAGTACTTGTCAAATTTCTTTTTCATATTTTTGCCATATCACACAAAACACTACTACTTTGTTCTTGCAACTCAATCAATTAACTATGAATCCTCCATAGCCCATTAAATGCAATATGTGATGTCACAGTCAAAGAAGCACTAAACTTTAGAGTTACTTCATAAAAATTATGTAAAAAACTAACAAACAATCTACCTCGATCCCAATCCTCTTCTGTAGGCGATCCCAACTTGTCCTCTGCAAAGTAGAGTTTATAGTGTCCATCCTCTTCCTCCAAACGATCAAGTGCTTTTTTAAAATGTAAAGCACTCTCCAACATCAAATATGTAGCATTCCATCTAGTGGGTACATCCATTACTAAATTTCTCTTGTATTGAATCTTTTCATGTTCAACACAAGACTGAAATCTATGCAATCTTGTAGGAGATGATCTCACATAGCACATGATGCGTTCGAAACTAGCAAGTATACTAGTCGCACAAGTAATAAAGTGATGAGTAAGATATCGTTCCCACGAGGATTGATTCTAATTGAATTTGTTATTCGAAAGCAACAATAAACTAAATGAGGGGGGTTTTGTTGATTGATTAACTAGATGAAATATTAATGCAAGTAAAGAATAACACAAACAAAAGTTAAAACAGATTGAAAAATCAATGAGAGAAACTGGTTAAGGGATCCTTCTCTACCACAAGATATGGATTTGCGAATTAATTGTAGAATTGTCATCCAATTACAGCATTGAAGTTATCAACCGTAGATAACAACAAGCTCTGTTATCCCAATCTTTCCTTACTTTGTTGTTAAATAAAACAGGCTCTTTATTTAATCTCTATCCATTAAACAACCTAGAACAAGCTCTCTAAATTTAATTCAATGGATGCATTACGATAAGAAAGATAGGTTGATCTAAGCAATAAACACACAAGCTCGGATTATTTAACTTAGGCTTGTATTCTCCAATTGCAATCTCTGATCACAATTTTGCTACTAATGATTAGAAATTCAAGACAATTACGGATCAAGATTTCTAGTCTAGCAATAGACAACAACCAGATTATATTCAGTTGGCCATTCCAAATACAATCAGCAAGCAATCATAAGCATTAGATATGGGAAAATACAAGCAACTTCAATTAGAGAATTGGACAACAACTTCTTGCACAATTAACTCACAAAAACCATATCAGAGGCTTTGAAATCACCCTCAACCAATTCAGATTCAGTTACACATGTTTAAGAACGTGGTAAATACAATACAACATGGAGACATTCCAGAAAATGAAAGGGAAGGGAAAAACTTAGCAAATTTGATGTAATTCTCTTTGGATTGTAGTTCTTCCTCTTTCCAAGCTTCCTTTCTCCTTCAAGAACTCCAAGAGATGAAAGAATTCCAGAGCTGAAGCCTCCACCACGTTCTCCCCTCTTCAAGTTATGAAAATAAAACCCTAAAATGTGTTTAAATACTCTGCTACAGTAACGTGCTACAGTGTCCCGTATTATACATGCTACAGTGATGTGTGGAATTACATTTCTACACTTCTCACACTGTTTTGATTACAACTTTCGGTACACTGAATGGATTCATAAATCGTAAATTTCTCTAAAAAGTAGACTTCGAGAGCTTTTCAACGGTATATGATTTGTCATCGGGTTCATTGTATATCAATACAATTAAATCCGAGAAGATGGTTGACTAGCAGAGGTGAAAATGAAGGGTTTTACTCCATTTTTGTGCAAGTTGCTCCAAAACTCCTACAAACATCAAAACCACACAAAAACATAAAAATACCAAGGAATATAGCAAAGAAACATGGATGAATTGATATGAAAATGATATATAAATAGACACTTATCAAATTCCCCCACACTTAGACGTTGCTAGTCCTCGAGCAACTACGATAATGTGAAATAAAACTAAACCGAAACAGAATCAGCAAAAAAATTAAAATACACAAATGCTTCATCTTGCAAATAGGCCTCAAAGATTGTACTTAATTATAACATAAGGAAAACTTCAAAATAATGCACTTGATCAAGAATTTTATCTCAAAGATTAGTTTCGCTTCATTTCAATTCCTCAAGTTTGTGTGTGTAGAGCCATTCTCACCTAATCACTTGTAACCCGGATGAGTTTATACATAAAAATGAATCATATTTAATATTGAAGATGTGTGTATAAACAACTCCATAGGCCTGCTTTTCAAGTCACTCTCCACTAATGTAGACATGCACAACACCAAGGATCAAGTAGGACTTTATTAAGCTTGTAACGTTTGGCTTGGGTGAAGGTATGATAAAGGATAATAATTTGGCTCAAATCACCCACAAACACATAAATCATTCAAGACTATGTAGAGCTCAACCCTATAACACAACTTCATTTCAATTCACCAGGTTACTCCCCCAAACTTATTTAGAACACTCAATCTTTTTTTTTTTTTTTTGCACAAAAGAAAAGAAAACTACACCCCCACACTTTGTTGTTTCATTCTTTTTAAGAACACTTAAGGGTATAGATCTCTTATTCTTCTTCTTTTTTTTCTTTTTTTTCTTTCTTTTTCTTTCTTTTTTTTTTATTTTATTACACTTCTCCTCCCCCACACTTAAACAACACATTGTCTTCAATGTGTAAGTACGTGGACGATAAGTACAGATTGTCTTTTTTTTTCTTTTTTTTTAACAAACATAATAGAACTCACTAGCATTGCTCATGACATATCCCAACCTCCTCTAACTTTCCAAACCAGAACATAGCTCAAAATTTAATTGTGAATGATCTACATGCTCATAGGTAAGGGATAAACTGTTTGGAACAAATTCATTTTAGGTTAGGAAATCTTTTAGTGAGTTAACAAAGAAAAAGGCTTACAGCGGCTCAAAGGGGTAACTAGGGATCAATTTCTGTCAAGATTGGCTATTAAGGCTCAAACGGTCCAAAGATGGCCTAAATCATTTCCCCAATGTTGCACAGTCTAGGATTTCGCCTTGAGTGACCATCAAACAAGTTCTAGAATTCATTGAAATCTGAAGAAACATTTAAATTACATAAACTTTCTCTAAGTGAACAAATAACTCAGTGATAATAGCTCAGTGCTCAATGTTGCGCAAGGAATCAAAAGCAAAGCGAAAACCAATAAACATTTCAAGCACACAGATCCATGCATCATTTATCATTTTCCAAGAGTTATTCTTAATTCAATCATTATCTTATCATCGACCCACAAAATGCAAGAAAAGAGGTACGTGGCGTTGTTACACCTGAGTCAAGATTGTATATTTCAACAATCCTTAGGACCAGTAGCCCGCAGACTTAAGGTTTCTAGCCTATATACCTTTGTTATGAAAGAACAAAACAAGAAACAAGACACTTCAAATAACATGAAATAAACAAACTACAGATTTATTTAGAGATAATGCGTTTCAAGGGTATATTCTGCCATTCTAAGGTTTTTCCACAATTGTTTTTTTTTTAAAATCAAAACTGATAAAGATAAAAACACATAACAACTCTAAATTACGCAAAACTAAACTCACTCATAAAATAACAAAGTTCAACAAGTCAGCAAACAAAAACAAGTTAGTTAGAATGGGTCTACAAAGTTTAGAAGTTAGCCTCCTTATTCAGCCATTATGGATTGAAGAGATCCAGAATGCGTTTCAAGAGAACTTGAACTTTTTAAGCCACCACTCTAAAAACCGAGATTAGAAAATATTACCTGGGACGAAAGAAATAACCTGAAAAAAAAAACTCAAAAGAAATGACATGAAAAATCTCAAATAAACACACTAAAAAGAAAGTAAAAAAAAGGAAGCAAACCAATAGATAGAGATTATAGATGGAGCGTTAAATCCAGTCTACACCTTTTATTGCCTTCTCCAAACCAATCTATCTGAGCCGTTGTTGGATCAGGCGAATAGATGAATTCTTGGAGTTTATCAATTAACTCCCCTGCAGTTGAAGCTGTAACCAAGATTTGCCTCGCCGACTGTGAGATGAAGTTTTTTTCTACTGCTTGATCAAGAAAAGACAACAAACCATCAAAAAAATTATTGACATTTAACAAACCAATGGGTTTTCCGATGGATGTTTAGCTGTGCCCAAGAGGTGATTTGAAATATCTCCTCTAATGTACCATAACCACCGGGCAAAGCTATAAATGCATCGGATTTAACAACCATATGTGCAATACGCTCATGCATGCTAGAGACCTGTAACTCTTCCCCGATTGTGTTGCCTACGATATCTCGTACAGCTAATGGTTTAGGGATAATGCCGAGAACTTTGCTCCCTCCTAGGGATGCAGCTGTTGACACACACCCCATTAACCCAAGACTACCCCCTCCATAAATCAAATTAATACCCCTCGCAGCTAATGTCCTACCAAGATCAAGAGCTGCTGTGGTAAACTCTCCATCTTTACCAAATTGCGATCCGCAAAATACGCATATATTGCAGAATCGCCGAATTGGTGTTTTCTCCATTTCTACAAGTGCTCTAATCTTGTGTAAGACACATTAGATATTATGCTTTTCAATTGCAAGACAGGTTATGGAATGACATATGAAAATATGCAGAATGTATATATACACCCATAAAACTCTCAAATTTGACACATGGGGACATACTTTCGGTGGGGGTTGCTCGATGCAGATTTATCGTCCTAAGATTTGAAAAAATGAGATATGCTTTCGGCGAGGTTTGACAAAACCTACACACTTGTCTCCCACGTGAAGCATAAAAAATAGAGATACACTTTCGGCGGGGGTTGACAAAACCCCCACACTTGTCTCCCACGTGAAGCATAAAAAATAGAGATACACTTTCGATGGAGGTTGACAAAACCTCCACACTTGTCTCCCACGTGTAATTATGCCATAGGGTAGTCATATGGTTTGTCAAAAAGAAAACTTGAAATTAAAACAAACAAAATCAACAAACAACAACAACACAAAACAACATTGATAATCAGATCAAACGAAACAAGAAAAAAAATTCTACAACAACAACACACATTCAAATATACAAGTAGTTGTGATTGTGGCTCACATCTTTCTCTGGTTTTACGTCCAGTAACGGCTAAAACGCCTTCTATGATTCGGGGATTTGCTTCCCATCCAGTTTTCTTATAAACTGGCAAACAGGGTCGTTTATAGTCAGATTCACTAGACTATAACACTGCAATTCATCACGAAATTGTGTCCATAGATTAAGCAATTCATGCTGAACAAGTCCATAAGAATGTGACTCGAGAGTTAACAAAACATTATCCAGCGACTCATTACTCAAACCATTCTTAATAAATGAAAGTTTATCTTCTCTATTCCTGGACGCAAAACCTAATGAATGACAAGTCTGGGTACAATTCCATCTAGCACATTTATAACATACTTGTAACCTTTTCGCTCTTCGCCTCTTGGCGTAGTAGCTCTTTCCTAGACCAGGCATGTATTTTGCGAGATTAATGTCCGGCTCACCGGACAATCTCACCTTGGCTTCGATAAGCAATCGGATATCCGCAGGCAGATTTAAGAGCATCAATACCCAAAGTCTAGTCATCCGTACTTTATAAATTTTAAACACAGCATTTTGAGGAAGTGAAGGGAAATATTTACGAAGGTTCGATAGAAAGATATCAGCATCCATTGAAGAGAAGAAAAGGAGAGATATTACCGATAATGCGATTGAGTTTGTTCTTCTCCCAGATATGCACGTTTCAAACCTTCGGGCAATGGCTTCAGCTCCCGTTTGGATGTTTCCTCAAGCTGCTGCACAAATGAATTCGAAGTACGAAATAATCAAATTAAACAAAAGGAAGGAAAAGAAAAGAGCAGAAACGAAACTAAAAACACATAAAAGAGATAACAACACAATAGCAAACCACAAAAGTTAAAAAACAAGTAAATTATAATATATATAATAATATATATATAATATTATATAAACGAATAAGACAGATGGCAAGGAGAGATAAAACCTGGTCAATTTGATGGTCTACGAAAGGAATCTCCTCGAGACACAAAAATTGATCATTATTACCTTATTTTATTTTTCTTTTCTTTTTTTTATTTATTTTCAAAAACATTGGGTTGCCTCCCAATAAGCGCTTGGTTTAACGTCCTCAGCCCGACGTTGGTTCCATCATGGCAGGGTCCAATCTCCGCTGTGCTTCTCTAGTGGGCTTGGACCTTCTTTCCACAGGAATGGTGCACGCATATGGCTGGGCCTTGGATGTGAGCACTTCCACACAATAAATCGTGTTGTGATCTCTAAGTACTTGGACGAGTTTCACTCTTGTATTGGTGCAAGGCCCATTTCTATTATAATTGGCAAAAGTTACCATTCTCGTCCAAGAATCCATGATTCAAATGATCTGGAAGTGACTTAAGCTCCACGGTATTGGCCTTCATCACAGAATGAAAAAGTTTCTCATTAGATAAAGACAATTCAAAATACAAAACATCATACCTGCTTATGGTATGGCTATAGTCTCATCTAAGCTTGCCAGAGCTTCCTTCACTTCTTTAGACACTTGTATCAAAATTCTTGATTCCTTAGAATTTTCTGTCCCTATGTGCTCACTAATAGCTACATCCAATCCATTTTTGCAAGTTAACTCAAAACATTGTTGTGGCAGAGAATCAGGAACGTCAACTACAAAAACAGAATATAAGTCACTAGGGCACCTCATTGCCTAAAAAATATTGAAACGGATCACCTTGCCATCAAACACTATGGTGAGAGTGCCATCATGAACATCAATCTTGGTTCTAGCAGTTTTCGAGAATGGTCTCTCTATAAGAATCGGTGTTGGATTAGGAGATGTCTCATCCTCTATTTCAAGAACATAACAGTCTGCTGGGAAAATCAATTGATTCACCTGCACAAGCACATCTTCCACAACTCTTTTGGTATAAGCATTAAAACGATCAGCAATTTGAATGGTAATACCAATTTCCGCAAAAGGTCCAAGATTTAAAGAAGCATAAATAGAATATGGCATGATGTTAATAGATGCTTCTAAATCTAACATAACTCTTTCAAACTTGGTTTTACCAATGGTGCATGGAATGGTGAACGTACCTGGATCTTTGCACTTTGGAGGAATTTTTCTTTGCAATACAGCTGAAACATTTTCCCCCACACTTACTTTCTCATTTCCCTTCAACTTTCTCTTTGTTGGTGAATAACTCTTTGAGAAATTTTGTACAATGAGGTACTTGCTAATAGCATCCAGAAGTGGTATATTTACCTCGATTTTGTGAGAAGTTTCTAGGATTTCTTCTTCTTGTTTCTCCTTCGATTGTGCAAATCTACTAGGAAAAAGTGGAGGAGAAACATATGAAGGAATGGGAGTTATAGGATTTACCTGAGAAGTCGGTGTTTTGTTCATGGTGGAAGTGGTGTCATCTTCTTCATCAGTTTGTGATTTCTTTGACAGGACATCTAATTGCTCTTCATTTTGCAAAGTTATCGCACAAGAATTCTCTCTTAGATTGATCATCATTTGACAAGATAATTCTTCTGAGCCTTGCCCTCGAATTTGCTCATGCTAATGGCCAATTGTCCCATTTGATTTGCCAGGTTTTGGATACTTGCCCCAGTTTCCTGCTGGAATTGCATTGTGTTAGTGGCAAGTGCATTAACAATGTCCTAGAGAGACATGCCTGAGTTTTGTGAAGCTGGTTGCGGTGCTGGATGTGGCATTGGTGGTGGTTGCATTTGAAAAGGTTGCTGCACTCTAGGTTGATTGAAACCTTGTGGCCGATTTGGTATCACATTTGGAGTGATTGGTTGATGATTCCAGTAACTGAAATTATGTTGATCTTCCCATCCAGCATTGTAAGTGCTAGAGAAAGGATCATACCATTGCCTCGTTTGTCCTGGAAATCCACCCATGGCATTGGCTTGTTCCATATATTCTTCTTGTAAAGTTGGATACATGTCGATTGGATGCTCCATCGTAGAATATATCCCACATTCATAAGATTTTTGCATATCTCCTACAGCCATGTTTTCCACAAGAGAGGTTAGCTCAGAAAGTTGTTGTTCAATGTTCGTAGTGCTTACCTCATTTACTCTCCATGGTACTTGTGGCTCAAATCTGCTACTGATTGATAGAAGTTTACTGCCATGTTGTCTAAACACAAACAATCAGAAAAGAAAAACAAAGAAAATATGAATCAACAATGAAAACAAAATAACAAATCGATTAGAAAATCAATCCCCGCAACGGCGCCAAAAACTTGATGCGTTCGAAACTAGCAAGTATACTAGTCGCACAAGTAATAAAGTGATAAGTAGATAGCGTTCCCACGAGGATTGATTCTAATTGAATAAGAATGCAAGTACACAACAGAAAATAATTTGAATGAAAAATCAATGGGAGACACTTGGTTAAGAGTTCATTCTCTGCACGATATGGAATTTGTGAATTAAACATGACTTGTAATCCAATTTACAGCATTGA
Organism: Boswellia sacra; assembly: GCA_013180625.2. Lineage (NCBI taxonomy): Eukaryota > Viridiplantae > Streptophyta > Magnoliopsida > Sapindales > Burseraceae > Boswellia > Boswellia sacra. The sequence continues at coordinate 146,285 of SNVD02002615.1, forward strand.
AGTTATCAACCGTAGATAACAACAGCTCTGTTATCCCAATCTTTCCTTACTTTGTTGTTAAATAAAACAAGCTCTTTATTTAATCTCTATCCATTAAACAACCTAGAACAAGCTCTCTTAGTTTAATTCAATGGAAGCATTACGATGAGAAAGATAGGTTGATCTAAGCAATAATCACACAAGTTCGGATTCTTTAACCTAGGTTGTATTTTCCAATTGCAATCTCTGATCACAATTTTTGCTACTAATGATTAGAAATTCAAGACAATTACGGATCAAGATTTCTAGTCTAGCAATAGACAATATCCAGATTATATTCAGTTGGCCACCCAAATACAATCCAGCAAGCAATCATAAGCATTAAACATGGGAAAATACAAGCAACTTCAATTAGAGAATTGGATAACAATTCCTTGCACAATCAATTCACAAAACCATATCAAGGGCTTTGAAATCACCCTCAACCAATTCAGATTTAGTTACACATATTCAGATAGAATATAAATACAATACAATATGGAGACATTCCAGAAAATGAAAGGGAAAGGGAAAACTTAGCAAATTTGATGAAATCTCTTAGGATTTGTAGTTTTTCCTCTTTCCCAGCCTTCAATCTCCTTCAAGAACTCCAAGAGATGAGAGAAATCCAAAGATGCAGCCTCCTCCACGTTCTCCCCTCTCCAAGTTATGAAAATAAAACCCTAAAATGTGTTTAAATACTCTGCTACAGTGACTTGCTACAGTGCCCCGTATTATACATGCTACAGTGCTTGTGGAATTATATTTCTATACATCTCACACTGTTTTGATTACAACTTTTGGTACACTGAATGGATTTATAAACCGTAAATTTCTCCAGAAAATAGACTTCGAGAGCTTTCCAACGGTATATTACCTGTCGTCGGGTTCATTGTATATCAATACAATTAAATCCGAGAAGATCACTGACTAGCAGAGGTGAAAATTAAGGGTTTTACTCCATTTTTGTGCAAGTTGCTCCAAAACTCCTACAAACATCAAAACCACACAAAAACATAAAAATACCAAGGAATATAGCAAAGAAACATGGACGAATTGATATAAACGTAATACATAAATAGACACCTATCACTTCCCATCCAGTTTTCTTATAAACTGGCAAACAGGGTCGTAACGCATCAATTCCCTAGACTATAACATTGCAATTCATCACGAAATTGTGTCCATAAATTAAGCAATTCACGCTGAACAAGTCCACAAGAATGTGACTCGAGAGTTAACAAAACATTATCCAGCGACTCATTACTAAAACCATTCTTAATAAATGAAAGTTTATCTTCTCTGTTCCTAGACACAAAACCTAATGAACGACAAGTCTGGTTACAATTCCATCTAGCACAATTATTACATACTTGTAACCTTTTCGCTCTTCGCCTCTTGGCGTAGTAGCTCTTTCCTAGACCAGGCATGTAATTTCCGAGATTAATGTCCGGCTCACCGGACAATCTCACCTTGGCTTCGATAAGCCATCGGATATCAGCAGGCACATTTAGGAGCATCAAAGCCCAAAGTCTAGTCATCCGTACTTTATAAATTTTAAACACAGCATTTTGAGGAAGTGAAGGAAAATACTTACGAAGGTTCGACAGAAAGATATCGGCATCCATTGAAGAAGAGAAAAGGAGAGTTATTGCCGATAATGCGATGAGTTTGTTCTTCTCCCAGATATGCACGATTCAATCGTTCGAGCAATGACTTCAGCTCCCATTTGGATGTTTCCTCAAGCTGTTGCACAAATGAATTCGAAGTACGGAATCATCAAATTAAACAAAAGGAAGGAAAAGAAAAGAGCAGAAACGAAACTAAAGACACATAAAAGAGATAACAATACAATAGCAAACAAAAGTCAAAAACAAGTAAAAAAATATAAAAACAAATAATACCGATGGCAAAGAGAGATAAAACCTGATCAATTTGATGGCCTATGAAAGGAATCTCCTCGAGACACAAAAATCAATCATTATTACTGATAGGTGTCTATTTATGTATTACTTTTATATCAATTCGTCCATGTTTCTTTGCTATATTCTGTGGTATTTTTATGTTTTTGTGTGTTTTGATGTTTGTAGGAGTTTTGGAGCAACTTGCACAAAAAATGGAGTAAAACCCTTCATTTTCACCTCTGCTAGTCAGTGATCTTCTCGGATTTAATTGTATTGATATACAATGAACCCGACGACATATTATATACCGTTGGAAAGCTCTCGAAGTCTATTTCTGGAGAAATTTACGGTTTATAAATCCATTCAGTGTACCAAAAGTTCTAATCAAAACAGTATGAGATGTATAGAAATATAATTCCACAAGTCACTGTAGCATGTATAATACGGGCACTGTAGCAATTCACTGTAGCAGAGTATTTAAACACATTTTAGGGTTTTATTTTGACAACTTGAAGAGGGAAGAACGTGGTGGAGGCTGCAGCTCTGGAATTCTTTCATCTCCTGGAGTTCTTGAAGGAGAAGGAAGCTTGGAAAGAGGAAGAACTACAATCCAAAGAGAATTACATCAAATTTGCGAAGTTTTTCCCTTCCCTTTCATTTTCTGGAATGTCTCCATGTTGTATTGTATTTACCACGTTCTTAAACATGTGTAACTGAATCTGAATTGGTTGAGGGTGATTTCAAAGCCCCTGATATGGTTTTTGTAAGTTGATTGTGTAAGGAATTGTTATGCAATTCTCTAATTGAAGTTGCTTGTATTCTCCCATATTTAATGCTTATGATTGCTTGCTGATTGTATTTGAGTGTCCACCTGAATATAATCTGGTTGTGATTTATTGCTAGACTAGAAATCTTGATCCGTAATTGTCTTGAATTTCTAATCATTAGTAGCAAAATTGTGATCAGAGATTACAATTGGAGAATATAACCTAAGTTAAATAATCCGAGCTTGTGTGTTTATTGCTTAGATCAACCTCTCTTTCTTATCATAATGCATCCATTGAATTAAACTCAGAGAGCTTGTTCTAGGTTGTTTAATGGATAGAGGTTAAATAAAGAGCTTGTTTTATTTAACAACAAAGTAAGGAAAGATTGGGATAACAGAGCTTGTTGTTATCTACGGTTGATAATTTCAATGGTGTAATTGGATGACAATTTTACAATTAATTCGCAAATCCATATCTTGTGGTGGAGAATGATCCCTTGACTAGATTTCTGTCATTGATTAATTCCCATTTCAATTAAGTTTGCATTGTGTTATTCATTAATTACCGTCGTATTCTGTTTTTCATCTAGTTAATCAACCAACAAGAATCCCCCCTGTTTAGTTTATTGTTGCTGGAAATAACAAATTCAATTAGAATCAATCCTCGTGGGAACGATATCTTACTTATCACTTTATTACTTGTGCGACTAGTATACTTGCTAGTTTCGAACGCATCAAGTTTTTGGCGCCGTTGCCGGGGATTGATTTTCTAATCGATGTGTTATTTTGTTTTCATTGTTGATTCAAATTTTCTTTGTTTTTCTTTTCTGATTGTTTGTGTTTAGACAACATGGCAGTAAACTTCTATCAATTCAGTAGCGGATTTGAGCCACAAATACCATGGAGAGTAAATGAGGTAAGTACTTCAAACATTGAACAACAACTTTGTGAACTAACCTCTCTTGTAAAAAAAATGGCTGTAGGACCTGTCTCTTATACACATCTAGATGTGTATAAGAGACAGACGATGGAGCATCCAATCGACATGTATCCAACTTTACAAGAAGAACATATGGAACAAGCCAATGCCATGGGTGGATTTCCAGGACAAACGAGGCAGTGGTATGATCCTTTCTCTAGCACTTACAATGCTGGATGGGAAGATCAACATAATTTCAGTTACTGGAATCATCAACCAATCACTCCAAATGTGATACCACATCGGCAACAAAGTTTCAATCAACCTAGAGTGCAGCAACCATTTCAAATGCAACCACCACCAATGCCACATCCAGCACCGCAACCAGCTTCACAAAACTCAGGTATGTCTCTCCAGGACATTGTTTATGCACTTGCCACTAACACAATGCAATTCCAGCAGGAAACTGGGGCAAGTATCCAAAACCTGGCAAATCAAATGGGACAATTGGCCACTAGCATGAGCAAATTCGAGGGCCAAGGCTCAGAAGAATAATCTTGTCAAACGGTGATCAATCCAAGAGAGAATTCTTGTGCGATAACTTTGCAAAATGGAGAGAAATTAGATGTCCTGCCAAAGAAATCACAAACTGATGAAGAAGATGACACCACTTTCACCATGAACAAAACACTGACTTCTCAGTAAATCCTATAACTCCCATTCCTTCATATGTTTCTCCTCCACTTTTTCCTAGTAGATTTGCAAAATCGAAGAAGGAGGAACAAGAACAAGAAATCCTGGAAGCTTCTCACAAAATCGAGGTAAATATACCACTTCTGGATGCTATCGAGCAAGTACCTCATTATACAAAATGTCTCAAGGAGTTATGCACCAGCAAAAGAAAGTTAAAAAGAAATGATAAAGTAAGTGTGGGGGAAGATGTTTCAGCTGTATTGCAAAGAAAAATTCCTCCGAAATGCAATAATCCAGGTACGATCACCATTCATGCACCATTGGTAAAACCAAGTTGAAGAGCATGTTCGATTTAGAAGCATCTATTATTTCCAGCCATATTTATTGTATGCTTCCTTAAATCTTGGACCTTTTGCGAAACTGGTATTACCATTCAGTTTGCTGATCATTTTAATGCATATCACAAAGAGTTTTTGTGGAAGATGTCTTGTGCAGGTGAATCAATTGGTTTTTCCAGCAGACTTCTAGTCCTTAAATAGAGGAATGAGACATCTCCTAATCCAACCCGATTCTTTTATGGGGAGGCATTCTCGAAAACTGCTAGAATCAAGCTTGATGTTCATGATGGCACTCTCACCATGGAGTTTGATGGCGAGGTGATTCGTTTCAATATTTTTGAGGCAATGAGGTACCCTAGTGACTTGCATTCTGTTTTGCAGTTGATGTTATTGATTCTTTGGCACAACAACTTTTTGAGTTAACTCGCAAGGATGCATTGGAAGTAGCCATTAGTGAGCACATTGGGGCAGAAAATTCCAGAGAATCGAGGAAGTTGATACAAGTGTCTAAAGAAGTGGAGGAAGCTGTGGCAAGCTTGGATGAGACTATGGCTATCACCACAAATAGGTATGATGTTTCGTACATTGAATTGCCTTTATCTAATGAGAAACTTCTTCCTTCTGTGATGAAAGCCAATACCTTGGAGCTTAAGTCACTTCCATATCATTTGAATTATGGATTCTTGGGTGAGAATGATACTTTGCGAGTTACAAAGGAAATGGGCCTTGCACGAATACAAGAAGATAAACTCGTCCGAATACTTACAGATCACAAAATAGCTATTGAGTGGACAATTGTTGAAATCCAAGGCCCATCCATATGCATTGACCGTATTTTGTTAGAAGAGGGATCCAAGCCCATTAGAGAAGCACAACGGAAATTGGATCCTCCCATGATGGAACCAACGTCGGGCTGAGGACGTTAAACCCAGCGCTTATTGGGAGCAACCCAATGTTTTTGAAAAATAAATTAAAAAAGAAGAAACCAAAATAAATGAGTCATAATGATCGATTTTTGTGTCTCGACAAAAGAAAAAAAGGAAGAGGAGATTCCTTTCATAGGCATCAAATGAATCAGTGTTTTATCCTCTCTATTGTCATTCTGTCTTATTTGTTTTTAAATATTTCTTTTACTTGTTTTTGACTTTTGTTTGCTATTGTGTTGTTATCTTTTTTATGTGTCTTTAGTTTCATTTCTGCTCTTTTCTTTTCCTTCCTTTTGTTTAATTTGATTATTCTGTGCTTTGAGCTCATTTGTGCAACAGATTGAGGAAACACCAAAACAAGAATTGAAGCCATTGTTCGAAGGTTTGAAACGTGCATATCTGGGAGAAGAACAAACTCAATCGCATTATCGGTAATATCTCTCCTTTTCTTCTCTTCAATGGATGCTTATATCTTTCTATCGAACCTTCGTAAATATTTCCCTTCACTTCCTCAAAATGCTGTGTTTAAAATTTATAAAGTACGGATGACTAGACTTTGGGCGTTGATGCTCCTAAATGTGCCTGCTGATATCCGATGGCTTATCGAAGCCAAGGTGAGATTGTCCGGTGAGCCGGACATTAATCTCGCAAAATACATGCCTGGTCTAGGAAAGAGCTACTACGCCAAGAGGCGAAGAGCGAAAAGGTTACAAGTATGTTATAAATGTGCTAGATGGAATTGTAACCAGACTTGTCGTTCATTAGGTTTTGCGTCCAGGAATAGAGAAGATAAACTTTCATTTATTAAGAATGGTTTGAGTAATGAGTCGCTGGATAATGTTTTGTTAACTCTCGAGTCACATTCTTGTGGACTTGTTCAGCGTGAATTGCTTAATCTATGGACACAATTTCGTGATGAATTGCAGTGTTATAGTCTAGGGAATCTGACTAAAAACGACCCTGTTTGCCAGTTTATAAGAAAACTGGATGGGAAGCAAATCCCCGACTCATAAAAGGCGTTTCAGCCGTTACTGGACGTAAAACCAGAGGAAGATGTGAGCCACAATCACAACTACTTGTATATTTGAATGTGTGTTGTTGTTGTCGAATTTTATTTCTTTCTTGTTTCGTTTGATCTGATTATCAATGTTGTTTTTTGTGTTGTTGTTGTTTGTTGATTTTGTTTGTTTTAATTTCAATTTTTCTTTTTTACAAACCAGATGACTACCCCATGATATAAGCACACGTGGAAGACAAGTGTGGAGGTTTTGTCAACCTCCGCCGAAAGTATATCTTTACTTTTCATGCTTCACGTGGGAGACAAGTGTGGCGGTTTTTTTCAAACCCCACCGAAAGTTTATCTCCATTTTTCATGCACACGTGGGAGACAAGTGTGTAGGTTTTGTCAACCCCCGCCGAAAGTGTATCTCCATTTTCTATGTTTCACGTGGGAGACAAGTGTGTAGGTTTTGTCAACCTCACCGAAAGCATATCTCATTTTTTCAAATCTTGTGGCGATAAATCTGCATCGAGCAACCCCCACCGAAAGTATGTCCCCTTGTGTCAAAATTTGAGAGTTTTATGGGTGTATATATACATTCTGCATATTTTCATATGTCATTCCATAACCTGTCTTGCAATTGAAAAGCAAATATCTAACGTGTCTTACACAAGATTAGAGCACTTGTAGAAATGGAGAAAACACCAATTCGGCGATTCCAAAATATATGCATATTTTGTGGATCGCAATTTGGTAAAGATGGAGAGTTTACAACAGCAGCTCTTAATCTTGGTAGGACATTAGCTGCGAGGGGTATTCATTTGATTTATGGAGGGGGTAGTCTTGGGTTAATGGGGTGTGTGTCGACAGCTGCATCCTTAGGAGGAAGCAAAGTTCTCGGCATTATCCCTAAACCATTAGCTGTACGAGATCTCGTAGGCAACACCATGGGGGAAGAGTTACAGGTTTCTAGTATGCATGAGCGTATTGCACATATGGTCATTAAATCTGATGCATTTATAGCTTTGCCCGGTGGTTATGGTACATTAGAGGAGAAATTTCAAATCACCTCTTGGGCACAGCTAAACATCCATCGGAAACCCATTGGTTTGTTAAATGTTAATAATTTTTTTGATGGTTTGTTGTCCTTTCTTGATCAAGCTGTAGAAAAAAATTTCATCTCACCGTCAGCAAGGCAATGCTGGTTACAGCTTCAACTGCAGGAGAGTTAATTGACAAACTACAAGAATTCGTCTATTCACCTGATCCAACAATGGCTCGGATAAATTGGTTTGGAGAAGGCAACAAAAGTCGTCAACTGGATTTAACCCTCCATCTGTAATCTCTATTTGCTGGTTTGCTTCGTTTTTGTTTGCTTTCTTTTTAGTGTGTTTATTTGAGATTTTTCATGTCGTTTCTTTTGAGTTTTTCAGGTTATTTCTTTCGTCCCAGGTAATATTTTCTAATCTCGGTTTTTAGAGTGGTGGCTTAAAAAGTTCAAGTTCTCTTGTAACGCATTATGGATCTCTTCAATCCATAATGGCTGAATAAGGAGGCTAACTTCTAAACTTTTTAGACCCATTCTAACTAACTTGTTTTTGTTTGCTGACTTGTTGAACTTTGTTACTTTATGAGTGAGTTTAGTTTTGCGTAATTTAGAGTTATTATATGTTTTTATCTTTATCAGTTTCGATTAAAAAAAAAACAATTGTGGAAAAACCTGAGAATGGCAGAATATGGGGTTTTCTTAACTCTTGAAACGCATTCTCTTGAAATAAATCTGTAGTTTGTTTATTTCATGTTGTTTGAAGTGTTTCTTTCATAATAAAGGTATATAGGCTGGAAACCTTAAGTCTGCGGGCTACTGGTCTTAAGGATTGTTGAAATATACAATCTTGACTCAGGTGTAACCTGTCTCTTATACACATCTAGATGTGTATAAGAGACAGGCCACGTACCTCTTCTCTTGCATTTTATGGCCAATGATAAGGCAATGATTGAATTAAGAATAACTCTTGGAAAATGATAAATGATGCATGGATCTGTGTGCTTGAAATGTTTATTGGTTTTCGCTTTGCTTTTGATTCCTTGTGCAACATTGAGCACTGAGCTATTATCACTGAGTTCTTTGTTCACTTAGAGAAAGTTTATGTAATTTAAATGTTTCTTCAGATTTCAATGAATTCTATAACTTGTTTGATGGTCACTCAAGTCGAAATCCTAGGCTGTGCAACATTGGGGAAATGATTTAGGCCATCTTTGGACCGTTTGAGCCTTATTAGCCAACCTTGACTGAAATTGATCCCTAGTTACCCCTTTGAGCCTTTATAAGCTTTTTTCTTTGTTAACTCACTAAAAGATTTCCTAACCTAAAATGAATTTCTTCCAAATAGTTTATCCCTTACCTATGAGCATGTAGATTATTCACAATTAAATTCTGAGCTATGTTCTGGTTTTGGGAAGTTACAGGAGGTTGGGATGTGTCATGAGCAATGCAAATGAGTTCTATTATATTTGTAAAAAAAAGAAAAAAAAGAAAAAAAGACAATCTGTACTTATCGTCCACGTACTTACACATTGAGGACAATGTGTTGTTTAAGTGTGGGGGAGGGGAAGTGTAATAAAAAAAAAAGAAGAAAAAAATAAAAAAAGAAGAAGAATAAGAGATCTATACCCTTAAATGTTCTTAAAAAGAATGAAACAACAAAGTGTGGGGGTGTAGTTTTCTTTTGTTTTCTGCAAAACAAAAAAAGATTGAGTGTTCTAAATAAGTTTGGGGGAGTAACCTGGTGAATTGAAATGAAGTTTTGTTATATGCTTGAGCTCTACATAGTCTTGAATGATTTATGTGTTTGTGGGTGATTTGAGTCAAATTATTATCCTTTATCATACCTTCAACCAAGCCAAACGTTACAAGCTTAATAAAGTCCTACTTGATCCTTGGTGTTGTGCATGTCTACATTAGTGGAGAGTGACTTGAAAAGCAGGCCTATGGAGTTCATTTATACACACATCTTCAATATTAAATATGATTCTTTTTTATGCATAAACTCTTCCGGGTTACAAGTGATTAGGTGAGAATGGCTCTACACACACACACTTGAGGAATTGAAGTGAAGCGAAACTAATTTTTGAGATAAAATTCTTGATCAAGTGCATTATTTTGAAGTATTCCTTGGGTTATAATTAAGTAAAATCTTTGAGGCCTATTTGCAAGTTGAAGCATTGGTGTGTTTTAATTTTTCTCTGATTCTGTTTCGGTTTAGTTTTGTTTCGTATCATTTAGTTTTTTTGCTCGACGGACTAGTCAAAGTCTAAGTGTGGGGGAATTTTTGATAGGTGTCTATTTATGTATTTTTTTTTTTTTTTTACTTTTTTTTTTTTTTTTTATATCAATTCGTCCATGTTTTCTTTGGGCTATATTCTGTGGTATTTTTATGTTTTTGTGTGTTTTGATGTTTGTAGGAGTTTTGGAGCAACTTGCACAAAATGGAGTAAAACCCTTCATTTTCACCTCTGCTAGTCAGTGATCTTCTCAGATTTAATTGTATTGATATACAATGAACCCGATGACATATTATATACCGTTGGAAAGCTCTCGAAGTCTATTTTTTGGAGAAATTTACGTTTTATAAATCCATTCAGTGTACTAAAAGTTGTAATCAAAACAGTGTGAGAAGTATAGAAATGTAATTCCACAAATCACTGTAGTATGTATAATACGGGACACTGTAGCAGTTTACTGTAGTAGAGTATTTAAACACATTTTAAGGTTTTATTTTCATAACTTGAAGAGGGGAGAACGTGGTGGAGGCTGCAGCTCTGGAATTCTTTCATCTTCTGGAGTTCTTGAAGGAGAAAGGAAGCTTGGAAAGGAAGAACTACAATCCAAAGAGAATTACATCAAATTTGCTAAGTTTTTTTCCTTCCCTTTCATTTTCTGGAATGTCTCCATGTTGTATTGTATTTACCACGTTGTTAAACATGTGTAACTGAATCTGAATTGGTTGAGGGTGATTTCAAAGCCCTTGATATGGTTTTTGTGAGTTGATTGTGCAGGAAGTTGTTATCCAATTCTCTAATTGAAGTTGCTTGTATTTTCCCATGTTTAATGCTTATGATTGCTTGCTGGATTGTATTTTGGTGGCCAACTGAATATAATCTGGATATTGTCTATTGCTAGACTAGAAATCTTGATCCGTAATTGTCTTGAATTTCTAATCCTTAGTAGCTAAATTGTGATCAGAGATTGCAATTGGAGAATACAACCTAAGTTAAATAATCCGAGCTTGTGTGTTTATTGCTTAGATCAACCTATCTTTCTTATCATAATGCATCCATTGAATTAAATTCAGAGAGCTTGTTCTAGGTTGTTTAATGGATAGAGATTAAATAAAGAGCCTGTTTTATTTAACAACAAAGTAAGGAAAGATTGGGATAACAGAGCTTATTGTTATCTACGGTTGATAATTTCAATGGTGTAATTGGATGACAATTTTACAATTAATTCGCAAATCCATATCTTGTGGTGGAGAATGATCCCTTGACCAGATTTCTGTTATTGATTAATTCCCATTTCAATTAAGTTTGCATTGTGTTATTCATTAATTACCGTCTTATTCTGTTTTTCATCTAGTTAATCAACCAACAAAACCCCCCCATTTGGTTAATTGTTGCTGGAAATAACAAATTCAATTAGAATCAATCCTCGTGGGAACGATATCTTACTTATCACTTTATTACTTGTGCGACTAGTATACTTGCTAGTTTCGAACGCATCAATTACCTCATTTTATTTCTTTTTTTTATTTATTTTTCAAAAACATTGGGTTGCCTCCCAATAAGCGCTTGGTTTAACGTCCTCAGCCCGACGTTGGTTCCATCATGGGAGGATCCAATCTCCGCTGTGCTTCTCTAGTGGGCTTGGATCCTTCTTCGAACAAGAAATGGTGCAAGCATATGGCTGGGCCTTGGATGTTAGCAATCGTCCACTTAATAACTGTTTTGTGAACTCTATGTACTCGGACGTGTTTCTCTTCTTGTAGTGGTGCAAGGCCCATTTCTATTGTAACTAGCAAAAGATCTTTGTCACCCAAAAACACATGCCTCAAATAATCTGGAAGTATCCCGCTTAAGCTCCAAGGTGATTAGGCTTTCATCACAGAAGGAAGAAGGTTTTCTCATTAGATAAAAGCAATTCATGTAGGATTAGGGGATAACGACAAAAAAGAAACACATCCATACCTGTTTGTGATTTAGAGCTATAGTCTCACTTAAGCAGGCCATAATATCTTCCTCCTTCCATTTCTTTGGACATTTGTATCAACCTTCTTGGTTCTTTGGAATTTTTTGTCCCTATGAGCTCATTAATAGCCATTTCCAATCCATCCTTGCGAGTTAACTCAAACCATTGTTGTGGCAAAGAATCAATAATGTCAACTGCAAAAACAGAATGCAAGTCACTAGGGTACCTCATTGACTCGAAAATATTGAAATGGATCACTTTGCCATCAAACTCCATGGTGAAAGTGCCATCATAAACATTAATCTTGGTTCTAGCATTTTTCAAGGATGGTCTCCCTAAAAGAATCGAAGTTGAATTAGGAGATATCTCATCCTCTATTTTAAGGACACAGAAGTCTGCTGGGAAAACCAATTGATCCACCTGCACAAGCACATCTTCCACAACTCTTTTGGGATATGCATTAAAATGATCAGCAAGTTGAATGGTAATACCAGTTTTTGCAAAAGGTCCAAGATTTAAAGAAGCATAAATTGAATATGGCATGACATTAATAGATGCTCCTAAATCTAACATAGCTCTTTCAAACTTGGTTTTACCAATGGTGCATGGAATGGTGATCGTACTTGGATTATTGCATTTCGGAGGAATTTTCCTTTGTAATACAGCTGAAACATCTTCCCCCACACTTACTTTCTCATTTCTTTTTAACTTTCCTTTGCTGGTGCATAACTCCTTGAGACATTTTGTATAATGAGGTACTTGCTCGATAGCATCCAGAAGTGGTATATTTACCTCGATTTTGTGAGAAGTTTCCAGGATTTCTTGTTCTTGTTCCTCCTTCGATTTTGCAAATCTACTAGAAAAAAGTGGAGGAGAAACATATGAAGGAATGAGAGTTATAGGATTTACCTGAGAAGTCAGTGTTTTGTTCATGGTGGAAGTGGTGTCATCTCCTTCATCAGTTTTGTGATTTCTTTGGCAGGACATCTAATTGCTCTTCATTTTGCAAAGTTATCGCACAAGAATTCTCTCTTGGATTGATCATCGTTTGACAAGATAATTCTTCTGAGCCTTGGCCCTCGAATTTGCTCATGCTAGTGCCCAATTGTCCCATTTGATTTGCCAGGTTTTGGATACTTGCCCCAGTTTCCTGCTGGAATTGCATTGTGTTAGTGGCAAGTGCATTAACAAAATCCTGGAGTGACATACCTGAGTTTTCTAAAGCTGGTTGTGGTGCTGGTTGTGGCATTGGTGGTGGTTGCATTTGAACTGGTTGCTGCACTCTAGATTGATTAAAACCTTGTGGCTGATTTTGTATGGCATTTGGAGTGATTGGTTGATGATTCCAGTAACTGAAATTATGTTGATCTTCCCATCCAGCATTGTAAGTGCTAGAGAAAGGATCATACCATTGCCTCGTTTGTCCTGGAAATCCACCCATGGTATTGGCTTGTTCCATATATTCTTCTTGTAAAGTTGGATACATGTCGATTGGATGCTCCATCGTAGAATATATCCCACATTCATAAGATTTTTGCATATCTCCTACAGCCATGTTTTCCCAAGAGAGGTTAGCTCAGAAAGTTGTTGTTCAATGTTCGGAGTGCTTACCTCATTTACTCTCCATGGTACTTGTGGCTCAAATCCGCTACTGAATTGATAGAAGTTTACTGCCATGTTATCTAAACACACACAATCAGAAAAGAAAAACAAAGAAAATATGAGTCAACAATGAAAACAAAATAACAAATCGATTAGAAAATCAATCCCGGCAACGGCGCCAAAAACTTGATGCGTTCGAAACTAGCAAGTATACTAGTCGCACAAGTAATAAAGTGATGAGTAAGATATCCTTCCCACGAGGATTGATTCTAATTGAATTTGTTATTCGAAAGCAACAATAAACTAAATGAGGGGGGTTTTGTTGATTGATTAACTAGATGAATTATTAATGCAAGTAAAGAATAACAAAACAGAAAGTTAATTTGAGTGAAAACTCAATGAGAGAAACCTGGTTAAGGGATCCTCCTCTGCCACAAGATATGGATTTGCTAATTAATCATAGAATTGTCATCCAATTACACCATTGAAATTATCAACCGTAGATAACAACAAGCTCTGTTATCCCAACCTTTCCTTACTTTGTTGTTAAATAAAACAGGCTCTTTACTTAATCTCTATCCATTAAACAACCTAGAACAAGCTCTCTAAATTTTATTCAATGGATGCATTATGAAAAGAAAGACAGGTTGATCTAAGCAATAAACACACAAGCTCGGATTATTTAACTTAGGTTATATTCTCCAATTGCAATCTCTGATCACATTTTTGCTACTAATGATTAGAAATTCAAGACAATTACGGATCAAGATTTCTAGTCTAGCAATAAATCACAACCAGATTATATTCAGTTGGCCACTCAAATACAATCAGCAAGCAATCATAAGCATTAAATATGGGAGAATACAAGCAACTTCAATAGAGAATTGGATAACAATTCCTTACACAATCAACTTACAAAAACCATATCAGGGGCTTTGAAATCACCCTCAACCAATTCAGATTCAGTTACACATATTTAAGAACGTGGTAATTACAATACAACATGGAGACATTCCAGAAAATGAAAGGGAAGGGAAAAACTTAGCAAATTGATGTAATTCTCTTTGGATTGTAGTTCTTCCTCTTTCCAAGCTTCCTTTCTCCTTCAAGAACTCCAAGAGATGAAAGAATTCCAGAGCTTCAGCCTCCACCACGTTCTCCCTCTTCAAGTTATGAAATAAAACCCTAAAATGTGTTTAAATACTCTGCTACAGTAACGTGCTACAGTGTCCCGTATTATACATGCTACCGTGATGTGTGGAATTACATTTCTACACTTCTCACACTGTTTTGATTACAACTTTCGGTACACTGAATGGATTCATAAACCGTAAATTTCTCCAAAAAGTAGACTTCGAGAGCTTTTCAACGGTATATGATATGTCATCGGGTTCATTGTATATTAATACAATTAAATCCGAGAAGATGGCTGACTAGCAGAGGTGAAAATGAAGGGTTTTACTCCGTTGCCGGGGATTGATACAATTAAGCAATTTGGCGCCGTTGCCGGGGATTGATTTTCTAATCGATTTGTTGTTTTGTTTTTATTGTTAATTCTCATTTTTGTTTGTTTTTTCTTTTTTGATTGTTTGTGTTTAGACGACATGGCAGTAAACTTCCATCAATTCAGTGGCGGATTTGAGCCACAACTACCATGGAGAGTAAATGAGGTAAGCACTCCGAACATTTAACAACAACTTTCTGAGCTAACCTCTCTTGTGGAAAACATGGCTGTAGGAGATATGCAAAAATCTTATGAATGTGGGATATATTCTACGATGGAGCATCCAATCGACATGTATCCAACTTTACAAGAAGAATATATGGAACAAGCCAATGCCATGGGTGGATTTCCAGGACAAACGGGGCAATGGTATGATCCTTTCTCTAGCACTTACAATGCTGGATGGGAAGATCAACATAATTTCAGTTACTGGAATCATCAACCAATCACTCCAAATGTGATACCAAATCGGCCACAAGTTTTCAATCAACCTAGAGTGCAGCAACCTTTTCAAATGCAACCACCACCAATGCCACATCCAGCACCGCAACCAGCTTCACAAAACTCAGGTATGTCCCTCCAGGACATTGTTAATGCACTTGCCACTAACACAATGCAATTCCAGCAGGAAACTGGGGCAAGTATCCAAAACCTTGCAAATCAAATGGGACAATTGGCTACTAGCATGAGCAAATTCGAGGGCCAATGCTCAGAAAAATTATCTTCTCAAATGGTGATCAATCCAAGAGAGAATGATTGTGCGATAACTTTGCGAAATGGAGAGCAAATGGAAACTGGGGCAAGTATCCAAAACCTGACAAAGAAATCACAAACTGATGAAGGAGATAACACCACTTCCACCATGAACAACACATCATCTTCTAAGGTCGATCTTAAAACTCAAATTACTTCTTATGTTACTCCTCCACCATTTCCTAGCAGATTTGCAAAATCAAAGAAGGAGGAACAAGAACAAGAAATCCTGGAAACTTCTCACAAATTCGAGGTAAATATACCACTTCTAGATGCTATCGAGCAAGTACCTCATTATACAAAATGTCTCAAGGAGTTATGCACCAGCAAAAGAAAGTTAAAAAGAAATGAGAAAGTAAGTGTGGGGGAAGATGTTTCAGCTGTATTGCAAAGAAAAATTCCTCCAAATTGCAAAGATCCAGGTACGTTCACCATGCCATGCACCATTAGTAATACCAAGTTTGAAAGAGCTATGTTAGATTTATGAGCATCTATTAATGTCATGCCATATTCTATTTATGCTTCTTTAAATCTTGGACCTTTTGCGAAAACTGATATTACCATTCAACTTGCTGATCATTTTAATGCATATCCCAAAAGAGTTGTGGAAGATGTGCTTGTGCAGGTGAATCAATTGGTTTTCCCAGCAGACTTCTATGTTCTTAAAATGGAGGATGAGACATCTCCTAATCCAACACCAATTCTTTTGGGGAGACCATTCTTGAAAACTGCTCGAACTAAGAACTAGATTGATGTTCGTGATGCACTCTGACCGATCAGAGTTTGAGTGCAAGGTGATGTGTTTTTAATATTTTTGAGGAAATGAGGTACTCTAATGACTTACATTCTGTTTTTGGCAGTTGAGTGATTGATTATTTTTGCCACAACAATGTTTTGAGTTAACTCGCAAGAATGGAGTGGATGTTGCTATTAGTGAACACATAAGGATATAAAGTTTCAAAGAACCAAGAAAGCTGATACAAGTGTCTAAAGAAGTGGAGGAAGCTGTGACAAGCTTGGATGAGACTATAGCTATCACCACAAATAGGTATGATGTTCGTACATTGAATTGCCTTTATCTAATGAGAAACTTCTTCCTTCTGTGATGAAAGCCAATACCTTGGAGCTTAAGTCACTTCCAGATCATTTGAATTATGGATTCTTGGGTGAGAATGATACTTTGCGAGTTACAATGGAAATGGGCCTTGAACGAATACAAGAAGATAAACTCGTCCGAATACTTACAGATCACAAAATAGCTATTGAGTGGACAATTGTTGAAATCCAAGGCCCATCCATATGCATTGACCGTATCTGGTTAGAAGAGGGATCCAAGCCCATTAGAGAAGCACAACAGAAATTGGATCCTCCCATGATGGAACCAACGTCGGGCTGAGGACGTTAAACCCAGCGCTTATTGGGAGGCAACCCAATGTTTTTGAAAAATAAAAAAAAAAGAAGAAAAGAAAAATAAAATGAGGTAATAATGATCGATTTTTTTGTCTCAAGGAGATTCCTTTTGTAGGCCATCAAATTGATCAGGTTTTATCTCTCTTTGCCATCTGTCTCATTTGTTTTTATATTTTTTTTTTACTTTTTTTTTGACTTTTGTTTGTTATTGTGTTGTTATCGCTTTTATGTGTCTTTAGTTTCGTTTCTGCTCTTTTCTTTTCCTTTCTTTTGTTCAATTTGATTATTCTGTGCTTTGAGCTCATTTGTGCAGCAGCTTGTGGAAACATCCAAACGGAAGTTGAAGTCATTCGCCAAAGGTTTGAACGTGCATATCTTGGAGAAAAACAAACCCGATCGCATTATCGGTAATATCTCTTCTTTTCTCCTCTTCAATGGATGCCGATATCTTTTTGTCAAACCTTCGTAAATTTTTCCCTTCACTTCCTCAAAATGCTGTGTTTAAAATTTATAAAGTACGGATAACTAGACTTTGGACATTGATGCTCCTAAATGTGCCTGCTGATATCCGATGGCTTATCGAAGCTAAGGTGAGATTGTCCGGTGAGCCGAACATTAATCTCGCAAAATACATGCCTGGTCTAGGAAAGAGCTACTACGCCAAGAGGCGAAGAGCGAAAAGGTTACAAGTATGTTATAAATGTGCTAGATGGAATTGTAACCAGACTTGTCGTTCATTAGGTTTTGCATCCAGGAATAGGGAAGATAAACTTTCATTTATTAAGAATGGTTTGAGTAATGAGTCGCTGGATAAT